>CM060288.1:3464405-3634606 GCA_030684275.1 Acipenser oxyrinchus oxyrinchus | reverse complement strand
AAAGAAAACAACTTATTAACCATTTACAAGCATTTAAACATTACACTTTCTTAAAACATTATTAAATAAAATAAGAAATAAGCTTACCGGGTTCAGAGAATCATGATGGTTATGTGTTTGAGCAAATGGTTGAAATGATAGAAACTACGAGGGTTTTTAAAAGGGCATGTCTGGGCATGTTTTTCAGACCTCATAAAAGGAGGAAAATATTTGTGCAGTTTATTAGAGTGCTACACAAGATGTCTCATGCCTTCATTAGTTTCTGCTCTGAGAAAGTGGCTCTTGAGGACCGACAAATGTCTGAACTTATAAGAGCCTATTAAAAAATGCACATTAGCCCTTCCGCAGAGGCTGAAGAAACCACGGACTGCAAAAAGGTTCAAGAGAGTCCAGGCAAGGGGTCTTTAAACAGTTACCAAAGTTTGTAGTTATTGGTTTAACAGATAATGGCGCTTTTAGCGGCTCCTACGCTAAAACCCTTTTAACTTTAAACACTTTGCTGGGAACTTTATAGCTATGTGACGTCGATGGTGAACAAGTCCCCTCAAAACCTTTACAACCCGACTATACAGCAGGACACAACCCGTCCGGGAATATTACAGTCTAATACAAGCCACGGGTAGACATCTCAAAGACAAACCGCTGATAATTGATCGGTCAGACTTTATTAGAGGCTATGCGCTCTATGCCTTTGATTTGACCCCTGACCAAGAATGTGGAGATCATTTTTCCTTAGTAAAAAATGGTAATATCGTCTTGAAATGCGTTTGCCAATGCTCTGCCAGAGACTGTGAATATGATTGTTTATGCTGTTTTTGAGAACGTGATTGAGGTTTCCCACCAAAGAACAGTTCTCTTTGATTACTGAAAAGTTTGATACAACTTTGATCCTTTTAAAATGAATACCACCCAGCTTACAGCTTTGCTATCCAGCAACCCTTCGACTGAAAAAGTTTTTTATGGGGTTCTAGCTAGTGATCAACTACCTAAAGGAAAAATAAAAACTTCCTGCGATGCTTATTGTCAACACCGACCCCAAAATTATCCTGGAGAACACTGGCTGGGAATTTATCTAAAAGAAGAGGGTTATGGAGAGTTTTTGATTCTTACGGTAACCCTCCAGATTTTACTTATTTCCCTAAAACTATCTCAAACTTTTTATACAACAACGCTAAACAAACAGTGTACAATAATCAACCTCTACAAGGTCTTATGACCACTACCTGCGGCCATCACTGTGTTTTCTTCTTACATCATCGAGCCAAAGGACTTACTTACCCCGAGGTTATGGCTCTCTACAGCTCTGATTTAAACAAGAATGATATGATGGTGTCCCGATTTATACATTGCATGTCTAACCCTAAAAACAGAACTGTATAAATATATTTTCATGCGTGCAGTGTGTCAAGACTCACCATGATTTTAAAAATGTTATGAATGTTAGTCTTCAAAACTTACGACAATGTAGATGTTGAATAAATATTTTTATTGTTGTAAAGACTTATACAGACATACAGTACTGTGCAAAAGTTTTAGGCAGGTGTGAAAAAATGCTGTAAAGTAAGAATGATTTCAAAAATAGACATGTTAATAGATTATATTTATCAATTAACTAAATGCAAAGTGAGTGAACAGAAGAAAAATCTAAATCAAATCCATATTTGGTGTGACCACCCTTTGCCTTCAAAACAGCATCAAGCATCAATTCTTCTAGGTACACTTGCACACAGATTTTGAAGGAACTCGGCAGGTAGGTTGGCCCAAACATCTTGGAGAACTAACCACAGTTCTTCTGTGGATTTAGGCAGCCTCAATTGCTTCTCTCTCTTCATGTAATCCCAGACAGACTCGATGATGTTGAGATCAGGGCTCTGTGGGGCCATACCATCACTTCCAGGACTCCTTGTTCTTCTTTACGCTGAAGATAGTTCTTAATGACTTTCGCTGTATGTTTGGGGTCGTTGTCATGCTGCAGAATAAATTTGGGGCCAATCAGATGCCTCCCTGATGGTATTGCATGATGGATAAGTATCTGCCTGTACTTCTCAGCATTGAGGAGACCATTAATTCTGACCAAATCCCCAACTCCATTTGCAGAAATGCAGCCCCAAACTTGCAAGGAACCTCCACCATGCTTCACTGTTGCCTGCAGACACTCATTCGTGTACGCTGTCCAGCCCTTGGCGAACAAACTGTCTTCTGCTACAGCCAAATATTTCAAATTTTGACTCATCAGTCCAGAGCACCTGCTGCCATTTTTCTGCACCCCAGTTCCTGTGTTTTCGTGCATAGTTGAGTCGCTTGGCCTTGTTTCCACGTCGGAGGTATGGCTTTTGGCCGCAAGTCTTCCATGAAGGCCACTTCTGACCAGACTTCTCCGGACAGTAGATGGGTTTACCAGGGTCCCACTGTTCTGCCAGTTCTGAGCTGATGGCACTGCTGGACATCTTCCGATTGCGAAGGGAAGTAAGCATGATGTGTCTTTCATCTGCTGCAGTAAGTTTCCTTGGCGACCACTGCGTCTACGGTCCTCAACGTTGCCCGTTTCTTTGTGCTTCTTCAAAGAGCTTGGACAGCACATCTGGAAACCCCTGTCTGCCTTGAAATTTCTGCCTGGGAGAGACCTTGCTGATGCAGTATAACTACCTTGTGTCTTGTTGCTGTGCTCAGTCTTGCCATGGTGTATGACTTTTGACAGTAAACTGTCTTCAGCAACCTCACCTTGTTAGCTGAGTTTGGCTGTTCCTCACCCAGTTTTATTCCTCCTACACAGCTGTTTCTGTTTCAGTTAATGATTGTGTTTCAACCTACATATTGAATTGATGATCATTAGCACCTGTTTGGCATAATTGTTTAATCATACACCTGACTATATGCCTACAAAATCCCTGACTTTGTGCAAGTGTACCTAGAAGAATTGATGCTGTTTTGAAGGCAAAGGGTGGTCACACCAAATATGGATTTGATTTAGATTTTTCTTCTGTTCACTCACTTTGCATTTAGTTAATGATAAATATAATCTATTAACATGTCTATTTTTGAAAGCATTCTTACTTTACAGCATTTTTCACACCTGCCTAAAACTTTTGCACAGTATTATATATATATATATATATATATATATATATATATATATATATATATATATATATATATATATATATATATATATATATATATATATATATATATATATATATATATATCAGACATTGATTATACACCATTTGCATGAATATACAACAACAAATGTATCGGACAATGATTATACAACATATGCATGAATATACAACAAAATGTAAAAATGTGTGAAACTCAATAAAAACAGTAACACCTTAATAAGTTGCCCATAACTGCTGTCTTTTTTTCTGCTTCTTATTCATAGGGGTCTCTAAGGGTCTTTTTTTATAGGCTTCTATGAGTTGTCGTGTTTGAGAATTAGGTACTGTAGAATAAGGGACATTTATCACAGCCAAACCTTTGATGAATTCAACCCATCCTACAGGTAGCCTATGTTCAGGGATGTTGGTATTCCCAGTAGCGGCCCTGATTAAATCAACCATATGCGACCCTCTAATGTTCTTGCCCCTAAGAATGAATTCCCCTTGATCATTCCATGAGGTAACCAAAGCATTCTGAGGCATTGCTTTTAAAATAAATTTAGCATTTTTCTTAGACCTGGAGGGGACGCTACTGATAACATCAGTCACAACCTTAGATTCAGATTCTGCATCAGTTTGTGCCATTTCCACAGAGGGAGGTGTAATCAAAGTCAGGGTATTAAGCTCTTTTTCACTCTGTTTAATCAAGGCTAGATATCTCTGTAAGGAGCTGGTGTATAGTGTATAGCTGGTGTATGGTGTATAGGAGCTGGTGTATAGAGGCGTCTCGTAAGACTGCTCTTCTCTGAGGAGCAGAGCCGAACTATGCTCTTTAAGAGATGGAGGTTACGTTTTATTCTAGCGGACATGATGCGTTGTTGAAGAGTCTACATAAATAAAAGTTTTAGAGCAATAACAAGTCGTTTATAAGTGTTTTGTCTTGGTATTTCTCATGATATAAGCAACTGGCCAATCAGGAGTAAATAAACCAGTTCTTAGACGGTATGCTTCGGGGGTTTGTGCTTTTAAGTCTATTAAAAGATAACCATAGGGTTTTTTGTGGCATCTTCAAACGCTTCTAAGAAAAACTTGGAGTTACCGGGGTACATCTGGCGGGCTAGCGTATTGATTTGAAGTTTATCTCTGGGGTTTTTAAACAGAATAATGTAATTGGCATTCAAGTTAATGGTACGGCTCATTTTTCCTTGAAAAAATAAATTTTGAACCAAATACAGCACGCATAAATTCCTATGATGAACGTATTTTGTAAAAGCTTTCTGTATTTCATCATTTTCGCTAGCTGCCTCCATCAAGTCATCTATAATGATTAAATTGATTTTGTTAGGAGGCATTAAATTATCATCGGTTAATGAAGACGGTATGCCTTCAATAAATTTTAAATTTTTAAATTTAAGTGCCAATTCGTTGTATAATGGTTGCCAGCAGCTATAGCACCATATGATATTCTCAGGGGTTTGGGAAAAGATCTGTTGAGAGTTTTCTAAAAGCTGCTTCACAAAGTAACTTTTGCCTGAATTGGAGGGCCCTGATATTATAGCGGCAAAAGGTACGGTTAGCCTAATATCAAAGCCGTCTTCAGTAGCCATAAGGAAGAGATGTGTAATCAGACAGCAAGACTCTCTTATTGTATACTATCTGAAACGTTTTCTGGAGTGGTTTGTTTTCCAATTGAAATTCTTTTTATTACGGTGAATCTGGGAGCCTCGAATCATGATATGCTCTGCAGGGGTGTTTCTATCAGGATTCACAAAGTTTTGAACTAGGTCTTTTAATGAAGCGAGGTTAATTAATTTGGAATTCTCGTAGTTTAGGGTAATACCCTTTACTTTGAGACATGTTTTTCCTCTGTTTGTGACGTATCCATATGTTTTAGGCCCTCCTGACACAAACTCTGTAATGTATTCCCCCGGGTTCAACTCGCTAGTTAAATCTCCAAGATAATCGCCAAGTTCTGGACGCCAAGCATGGGGTCTACTGACAAAGATCACAGAGTCCGTATCATGATACAGACAACGACTCTGCAGGCGATCCATGAGGTTATAGAGCTCTAGCCGGGCGTAAGCGGTTGTAAACGCTGCTATGAAGACATTTACATTACCAGGGGTGTATAGGTTTCAGAAGCATAACGCCACTGAACCAGCGCCACCGTATCACTTACAAAACAAAAATGAGAAACATGATATCTTTTTGAAAAGAGATAATGGAAAAACAGGTCAGGATCTTTAACTAAGCTCGTAGAGAGGTGGTTAGGTTTCTGTCCAAACTTCCCCAAAGGAATTTAAGGATAGTTTGGAGATTTGTCTTTTAGCAGGGTTAACATTAATGTTTTGAGGATCTAATTGAATCCCCTCTTTCTGAAAATATTCATCAATATAATGCTCTTTACTCACCTCATCGGTACAATGAGAGGGGTAACCTGAACTTTCCTGTTTCCCCTTGAGATGGCTATTAATGTAGTCTGTAAAGAGAGTGTCAGATTTCTGAGGAAAATGCCAAACTTTGTGTATTTTAAACACTTTGTAACCTTTCTCAAGAGCTTTGACTACCTCTACACTGCACCATGTTCCTGTCAAGGCTCTTTCTCCAGAGGTATGGTTACATACACCTGTCTGGTTTAGTGTTTCTGCGCAAGAACGGCAGAGGGTAAACATTAATTTGCCACAGATTCTTGCAGGCAGTACGGGGAAAAAAGACCTCTAGGCGGCAGAACAGTTAATTTGAACAAGCCAAAGTACTGCCTCAAGTCCTGAAAATTATGGTAGATTACGGTGGGGTGATCTACAGGGTACACTTTTGTTTTGTTGACAAAGGGATACAAGCTAGTGAAATCAAAGTATTCCAACCTTTCATTTTCCTGGGCCACATAATGTAATGTAATGGCATTTGTACGACCCCCAAACAGAGCCTCACGAGGATTGATACGTTCTGGAAAATCAGAGCGAACCAAAAATCGCGAACTTGAGGCTGTTTTTTCAGAGCGTTCCATTCATGCTCCCAAATTACTCTGACTTCCAACCCGTAAACCTTTTGCAATGTTTCAATCTTTTCATCAAAGTGATGATACATCGTACCGCAGGATACTTTGCTTAAGGGGTTTACATCGGCGGAATCATAGCATTGGGGGCAACCATGAAAAAACACCCTGCAAATTCAAAAGCCGTACGCTTACCATTAATTACAGCATACCCATCCAAGAAAAAGGGCCCCATTTTAAGCTCTCCATAGTTTAAAGCGTGTTGAATGAAAACATTTTCAGTTTCAGATACATACATTAACCATTGTATTGATGCATTTGAAAAGCTTTTTGTTGGTCACTGTAATTGTCTGGAGGAACGATAGCTATTGTGTTTTTAGGCATAAATTTACTTCTATACATAGCCATGCACAGTGAAGCAATTGTAGTACATTGGAAGGGGTCTATCTGTCCTATAGCATAAACCTCTGTACGGAATCTGATACAGGCCTCTTTCAAAATCTCAACATCATTTTTGCAGTAGAAAGCTATTTCATTTCTGAAATTAAAAATACCATTCTTAATCGAATCGTACCATTTGTAAAAGTCATCACGTTCTTTAGACATCATTTGTTGAACACCATAGTAACGGGGTTCAGGATAGGGCCCAACGTAATTCTGGTTTTCAAGAGTATTGAAAAAATGAGGAAAATATCCTTTTCTGGCTTCAAATCCCATAGCTGAAGGCATTGCACTTAATTTCATGGGCATAAAGTTATATGAATCAATGTAGCGCATCTTAAAAGCCTCGTCTGTAAAACACATTAACTTGCTACCCTGAGCTATGATATGAGGGTTAACACCGTTGGCAACTAAATAATTCATCAGTAAATAACTGTCATACGACTTCGCATTGTGTGCCAAGAAAGTATAGCCTGCGTAACAGGGCCTGCGATACCTTTCGAAAAACTTTTTCACACAAGCCTCACCCTCCCAAAACCATGATTCACCATTCATGTGTATGCAGTACAAATAATTCGGAATGTGTAAGCCATCTTCCTGCCGGCATTCAAAATCATAAAACACATATTTATCTGTGGGCTCATAAGGTTTTGGCACTTGAATGAAGCATTTGTGATCAGTGTGAGGTAACAACACAGCCTTACATATCTTACAGTAGGGACTAGGACATTTATGAGCCGTAGTTTTAGTAGGGTCACATTTATAGAGAGAATAACAACTTGTACACAGTTTTAAAATGTCACACATAGAGAACTGTTTTTCACTGTTGGCTTTATCTCGAAGAATCTTATGCTCATCATAACAGAGCTGTGATCGACAATAACGATTGCAATCATTACATTTTACCTTTACAGAGGACTCGCTATTACAGGCTGGTGAAAAACACACATTACAATGTCCCTCACAACGATGTCCAGATCGGTTACTGTAGGCTGTGTAACAGTAATTGCACAGATAGGCTGTGCCCAGAAAGCCTTTCAAGTTAACAATACCGTAGAAATGATTCTCATGAAGAAACAGAAATACAGTTTTGTTTTTTGGTCGAGTATCTGTTTGGTGTTTCAGGAACACGTCCTTTTGAGGACACCTATACCACACCATGATTTTAATATCTAGAGCCTGTTCAAATTTATCTATGTCAGCAAACGAAACCATCTGATGTTCACTTAACCCCACCCGCTGTTGAAGTTTTAAAGCCTCAGCCATACATATATCATAGGCATCCCTGAATTCTGGAAATAACAAGCTCAGAACGCTGTAAGCAAAACATAATTGATTGTCTCTGTTGTAACATATAATCAGATGTTTGGCTTTTTTTCTAATAAGCTCACTTTTCATTAAGGTCTGCAAACCTCTCCTTAGACCCCCTCCTTCAGGACACCTTATAACCTGGACAATCAACATTAAAGAGTCATCAGCCAAAATTTCACTATGACTTTGAAGGAGAGCTTCAATCTGACTGAGAAAATCGTCTAGACTTAAATTGTCTCCAGTCATTTTTACATACACAGGTATATCTAAGGATCCGGCTCTTAATTCAAGCTGTACAATGTCTGCAGGTCTTAACGTTCTAGAAACCTCACTCAACATATTCTCTAACGTTTCATGCAGCACAGTAAAAACTTCAGCATAGGAATTCAAATCATACAAATGTGTAAAGTTAAGGGGTGTTTCAATTCAATATTGTTAAACATCGGTCTATGTCTAAGCTGGACACCTTCCCCTCAATTCTAACACCAGCGCTATCCCTATGGGGGGCCTGTAAACCAGAAGGACCAGCCACTTGATCATCATGTAATACACCACCCCCCGGGGCCTTTATGCTAAAAGAATCATCTTGGCAAGACCCCCTGTTTAAGCCTTTCCCTATCTGGTTTTCCATATCAACTACACTCTCTGTAGTAACATGCTTTTCTCTAGACATTTCTTGCAAAAGCTTATCCAAAGAGTCAAAATTGATCTGAGTCAAGGTATCATCGTTAATAAACCTGGGGCACGGGGAGTTATTTGTGTACATATTGGGGTTGGTGTCATTTATGGGGGACTATCTGTAGAAATTTCATCAATCAGAGCCCTGATTGACGGTAAATTATATGAGTTATGATTTAAGTCATTTAATAGTTTGTCTAGTTGGTCAAAAATCTCAAAACCTCCTAAATTATTTTGGGTTGGAGATATACTAGGAGATATACTTGTTGAAGGATTTGTATTTAAAGGTATTTTGGGGCATGCTTATAGAATTAAACACAGAATTTGACACAGTTTGACTCGGATCAATTGAAACCTTTTTATTTTTTTGAACAACAGCCACAGCATCATCATTGTCAGAATCAACATCAACAGTAAAATCCAAATGCTTCCTCTTACAAGTTTTTTTTCGAAAGGGTTCCATTATTGGCTCTACAATGAACAAGTTATTGTTTCAAAAAGCCTAGAGTTTTCAGCAGGGTTATTAAGGTTAGTATATTCTGAGCCACCTCAGGGTCAGAAACTAGAGCCCTAATAGCAGGATGTCGGTATATAAGATGATCTATTGTCAGTTCTACATGTTTCAGTATCTCGACGCTGTGATACCTAGTAGTCGAAGATGAGGCTTGCGCTGGTCTTGGCCTTTGAGGTGCTTCTAAGACTGGTGGGGTGACTCTTGATTGCCGCGAAGTGTGAAACCTTCTGGAAATTTTACGGGGTCTTTTAGCCTTAGGGTCCCTGATGACTGATGTTTCGTCCTCTGAAGAATCGCTGGATACAATAAGAGCAGGTCTAGTGGGTCGCTCTAAATGAAAATATATCAAAATATACAATCAGACCAAAATACATTAACAGATGTTAAATGAAATATTTAACATACATTTTTAAAAAAATGCTTCATTTTTAAATAGTTACTTACTTTTGAGAGGTCTTTTTTCAGATTTGGGTTGTTTATTTGGGGGGCCTATGGGAGTCCTCGTCTGTACATCTATGCCCTCCGATGTACCGGCCACATCATTCCTTTGGGTTTTTTCAGGCGTTTCTAAAATAATATAAAATGGTTGAATATGCATGTTTTATTAACCTAAAATAATTAATATTACTTATAAACGAACAAGCATATTTTATTAATCTATAAAACAATACTGTTCTTACTTTTACACACGTCGGAGTCTGACGGAAGGTCACTGAAAGATGTCCTAAAGCATTCTTCCAGTTGAGAGGGTCTTCTTCAACGTAGGCCGCTTCTAAAACTGTATGAAACAGATACGTCTTTTAAAAATGAAATATATAATAATAAAATAATTTTAAAATAATGTATTAATCCGTAATAATTATACATAACTTGATATCTATATATATATATATATATATATATATATATATATATATATATATATATATATATACTATATATATATATATATATATATATATATATATATATATATATATATATATATATATATATATATATATATATATATATACACACAACACATTTCCATATTTGCTATTAATAAACAAAAACAGACATAAATATAGTTAGTATTAATACATACAATATTACTCACTTTGAGATGTATCAGCAGTCACTGTGAAGTTATTTAAAAGACATCAGAGTCAAACACGGGGTCCGTTAGCTCTTGTTGAATGTTCTCTCCGAGGCCAAGTTCTGGAATTTAAAGGAGGTATGAATACTCAGAGAGGGAAAAAAAAAAAAAAAAACCTCATGATATTTTGGTCTAGCGACTGTAAAAACTCACCATCCTGATTCTCGAGAATCCACGTGGGGGACAGAGGAATGAGCGTAGGAGACTGATCAATAACTACCTCCTCGTGGGAAATTAAATGTTCTTCTATAAGTTCCTCGATATCTATAAAATATGAAAAATATATATAATTTTAAATAAAATAATAATAATAATAATAATAATAATAATAATAATAATAATAATAATAATAAAATAATAAAATTCTCGACGTTAAAGTATACATTTATATTTGAGTTTATATCTCTGAGTTATAGACACCATCTTAACTCTTTTTTAAAAATAAATCACATTTTTAAAAATATATAATATTAGGGTAACCCATGCTGCGGCACAGACAAAACCGCTAGGGTCTTCATTTACAAGCTAAAAAAACAAAAACAAAAAAACACAAAAACGTTTTCTATAGAGTCATACCAACATTTCTAAACATAGCGGCTTACGCTCTGTGTTAAAACGCATTTCAAACATTTTTACATATTAACATTATACATTTCAAAACGCTACATTTATAATCCTAGAATTTAATTAACATTGTTTTTCGCCCAGAGTTAAAACAGTATTTAAACATTAAACAGCGATGCGTACCTTGTAAAAGATTATTGTTCTTGCTTGATTCTCCGTCCATTTATGGCGAAAGTGTGGCTTTACGGATATCGTTCTTGAGAGGGATCGTCCTTTTTCAGAAGTAAATTCATAGCTGTGGATGCTGCTTATATCCTGTAAGATACTGCTGGTTAAGGCGGTTGTAACCACAGGGGTCGGATCAGGAAAACGTATCCTGGTGGAGTTCCCAAGACCATGCCACTCCTCAAATCTCACCTAACATTGATTAACGGTTTAAGCACTGTTTAAACTAAGCTGTTTTATTCATGTACACGTTTGTTTAATTTTCCTTCAATTGTTTCTTACAGAATCATAACATTTTGTTTTTATTCAGTTATATTCAATTCAATAAGCTTTATTGGTATGACAATGCAATTACCTATACCTGATTGTTTGTTTATAGTTAAACGACAGCGTGGTTATGGCATTACAAGTAAAAAATATTCACGCATTATGTTAATGTTCAGACAGTATATTTTTAAAACGTCTTTCATTTTAGCATTTTTAATTTTATTTGCTTCATGATAAAAAATAAAAATAAAAAAATAAAAAAAACACAAACAATCAAACACGTTTAAACAGTTTTGTTAATAGAAATGTTTCCACGTTTTAATCTTGACGAAAGTAAGCAATCTCCTTAATATATATATATATATATATATATATATATATATATATATATATATATATATATATATATATATAGTTAACATTGACTATATCTAAAATAGACCTTATAAAGGGTCATTACATCAGGGGGGGTCCACCATTCGCCGATTTTAAAACACATAACAATATACTATGCTCACATAGTTTTAAATCTTAAACAGTAAAAACGTATTAATAATTTGCAAAACCATCAGAATAGTTTGACCGTGGATGAGACTATTCAAAGCTGTTGGTGATTAGCCTAATCGGAGGCTATTCAAAACTGGCGGTGATAAAACGCTTACAATATTTTTCTCTTTTATTTTATTTGCAATATAATACGTATTTCAATTTTATTTTATTTTTTCTTAAAACAGTTCTATTCTAATCTTTTTGAAGGCAGCTGTATATTCAGGCTGAAATAAACATATCGCATTCAGAGCGTACCTAGACTAGACGGCTCCAAGATTCACACCTATCAATGATTTTCAGAGGCAACTACCTCTGTCAATTGGTATCTGTGCTTTTAAACACCCATTGGCCCCTTCTGTTCATTAAGTGTACAATCGAATGAAAAAATATTCTCCCTCGTTTTGTGAACGTTTATGCAATCTGTTTTATAACTTGGTTCATTTTAGAGGTTTTTATTAGTTTTTACCCTATAACAACATCTTCTGTTTTATTTAATTGACCCTTATACACACACACACACCCCTCACGTGCCCCTTGAAATAACATAGACAATATTTAGAAAATATAACTTATAAACGGGTCATTACATTAGGGGGGGGGGGGGCACCATTCGCCGATTTTAAAACACATAACGATATACTATGCTCCCATAGTTTTAAATCTAAAACAGTAAAACGTATTAATGATTTGTAACATCTTCAGAATAGTTTGACCGTGTATGAGACTATTCAAAGCTGTTGGTGATTAGCCTGATCAGAGGCTATTCAAAACTGCCGGTGATAAAACGCTTACAATATTTTTCTCTTTTATTTTATTTGCAATGTAATACGTATTTCAATTTTATATATCTTTTTGACTGAAACTATATCCATTTTAAAAATATCACTAGGCTTGTCGACCCTACCAGACTACACGGCACCATGATAATCACCTAGACATGCTTCTCTGCGGGATGTCTTCTGTCGCAAATGTTATCTGAGCGTTACCACCTTAAGGGGTACCTATTGTTCGTAGCGTGTATAATCAATAAAATATATATATATATATTTTTTTTATTTGCCATATAACATGTATTTCGATTTTATTTTATTTTTTCTTAAAACATTTCTTTTGATTGCTGTGGTATATTCACTATGAAATAAAAAATAAAACGCCCCAACTTTCGGTTCGTGCCT
Source organism: Acipenser oxyrinchus oxyrinchus (assembly GCA_030684275.1). Taxonomy (NCBI): domain Eukaryota; kingdom Metazoa; phylum Chordata; class Actinopteri; order Acipenseriformes; family Acipenseridae; genus Acipenser; species Acipenser oxyrinchus. The sequence continues at coordinate 3,621,648 of CM060288.1, read as the reverse complement.
AGACCAGAAGGCATCAAGCTTCACACATATCAAAAAGTATTTCTGGTGTCATCATGCTCTTTGAGCTAATATATATATATATATATATATATATATATATATATATATATATATATAATGACTTGACTGTATCTAAAATATAACTTATAAAGGACATTACATCAGGATGTGTAAACATTAGTTTAAATAAATATCACTCTTTCCATCCCGGCCGACAAGACGTCTGCTAACCAAAAGGTTTTTACACCTAACCATGCTTCTCTGCAGGGTGTCTTTCCTCTGGCCATCTTTCTAATCTTTTTTGATTGAAAACTCTATTCAGTTGCTTGCCTATCCTGCTGAGACCAGACCTTAAGGCATCACGATTCACCCCTTTCACAAGCCTTCTCTGTGGGGTGCCTTCCTCTAACAAAACGGTATCTGTGCTTTTAATACACCGAGGATCCATTCTGTTCATAGTATATGTTTCTGTGTCTGTGGGAGTGTAGGGTGGGAGTGTCTCAGTGTCTGTGCTCATGTGTGCGGCATGTTCGGGGCCAAAGGAAACGCCCCTATTTAAGTCACAGAGCGAGTTTTCCCATCATTCTTCTGCTGCAGTTTGAAGAGAGAAGAAGTATGAGAGAGAGAATTCAGGTAGGACTTCAGCGTTTGTCCGTGGAGTTTTTGAAAACGGTAAGAGAGAGAGAGAGAGAGAGAGAGAGAGAGAGAGAGAGAGAGAGAGAGAGAGACAGAGACAGAGACAGAGAGAGAGAGAGAGAGAGAGCTTTTTCAGAAATTGGTCGATTTTGTTTTGTTTTGTGATATGCTATTTTAAACTTTCTCCTGTTTCAACTATTGGTTTTTGTATGTTAAAATATATTTTGCTTTTAACGTTTGCCTGGTAAAAATATGTATCCACCCTGTAAAAATCATTGCGCCTCAAACCTTTGAACATCCTCATGCGTCTTATTAAACAATGATTTTTGTAAATATGGACAAATGCAGTAAGTGTATATGTCCATATATATATATATATATATATATATATATATATATATATATATATATAACGACAAAACACTCAAACTTTTACTATGATTTCTGTGTGTAATGTTTAAATGCTTGTAAATGGTTAATAAGTTGTTTTCTTTTCTGCTTTTCTTTTTTCATTAAGTGTCTTATGTAAAAAATACTAAGACTTTAATGTTGTCTGCACCAAGCATAAGTTAACATAAGCATTTATAATAGTGTACCCACTATCCCCTGATTACATAAATAAATAACATATTAAACACTGATTTTTGTACATATATTATAAAAGACGTGCAGTAAGTTTATAGGCATATCTATGCCTATATTCAATAAGCATATCTGTCTTGTAACAACCATAAAATCCACGCCCCCCTCATTATATATTCATAAATTCATAAATCCACGCCCCTCATTATATATTCATATTTTCATACATATAAGGTCAAAAAGGTCAAAAGGATCATAAATCTGACTTTTGACATAAGCTATATTAATATTACTACTCACTGAGTTATATAAGGTGTTGTGAGCTGTTACTGCATTGTTCTCCATGAAACTGAAACATTGTAGCCAGAGGGGTAGTAACATTTGGAATGATGTTGTTACAAAGTTTGTTACATTTAATACAATGTTACTAATAGTCTTGGGGGAACAAATACATTTATTTCTTTTTCACCTCTCTTCTCGAAAGCACTTTTGATGGATTAGAAATTGAACAAGTATAAAAATGTACGGAATCCCTATATTGATATACATTTCTGTGGCAGTGTCCCTCCCTATATGTATGTGCACTGTATTGTTATTATTTGTATTGTATTATTGGAAAATATTTTTGTTAATTGAATGAAATGTTACCAGGTATCTAGCAAACAGCTGGTGTCAGTCTCATAGCCTCTAACAGTATGGCACTTGCATAAAAATATATTTTAAAGTTTATAACACAGTGTACGATTTTTCAATGTTAAGAAAACTCAGTTGAGCTGTTGTTTAAACTTCCTTTTGATTTATTTATTTTTATAACCAAAACCACTTTGACCTCTCTAGTTATTGTATTGGAAACTGGTGTGGGTCATGTACACCCATCAAAAAGCACTCACCCAATTATCAATATCGGAACTCATTCCAGGACAGTAATATCTGGAGGAAATTGCCTCTCTGGTTCTGTGTTGGCCACAGTGTGCCCCTATAGCACTTGCATGAAATTCCAGGAAGAGACTGTCTGCCTCTTCAGCGCCTTTAACCACCTTCACTTTCATTGATGGCTCTGTACCCTTCTTACGTATATAATAGAGCTCTCCATCTAATAAACAAAATAAAATAATAAGGAAAAAAACATGTAGACGCGGTTGCAAAACACATACTCTACTATGGCAGTGATTTTCAACCGTAGTTCTGTAGTTAGCCGTGCCTCCTTTTTTCTATTTGAGATAGGTTACTAGGGATGAATATCTGTGAGTTTTGTTAAACGAAAGGTTTGGTGAACTACAAAGTTAATATACAGCTATCCAACAATATATTATTAGGCTAATACGATTACATTAGCATCTGTTGCTGAAAATGTTATGTTGGCTAATTATGTTTTCGTTGTAGTGAATATACCTTAGACATTATTATTATTATTATTATTATTATTATTATTATTATTATTATTATTATTATTATTTATTTCTTAGCAGACGCCCTTACCCAGGGCGACTTATAGTTGTAAACCAAAAATACACATGAACATGAAACGAATGGTCATCAACACGGTAAAGCAACAAAAATAATATTAGCCTATTATATATTTGGCAAATAGAGCCACCACCACATCTCCAGGTAAGTTAGCTATACAATTTGGGGTTTTGTGAAATTTAATTTAATTTAATTTGAATTTATAGCCATTTGCAACTCATCCAAGCTTTGAAATACCTTGAACCACATATTGTCCTGCACGCCTCCGGATGATGAATTGTTCCCCCTTCCTGACCTTCTCGGGGTATTTTCCCCTTGTCTTGTACAGTAATATTTCCCTGTACATTGTTGGAACCATAATCTTCGTTAAGATGAATAGATCAAAAGGGTTAAAATAGGTTTTTAATACATTTGCTACACTCATCATTATGCAATCGAATACGTTGCAATGCCCTGCTGTTCATTTGATAAATTAACATAATACACTCATCTTCTCTCAATATTTCATATGGAAATCAAACATTACAAATCATAATTTAAAAATTGTACTTCTATATATTTTACTAACCCTCTTTCCATTGTCCTCGTCACGGGCGTGACTTCATGATTTAAGAAATAATTCCAGAATAAAACAAATAAAAAGAAACTTCTCACTTAAATATTAACAGACAAAAAAACAGTACCAAGTAATATTATAAAAGAAAAATATGTTCTTCAATGAGAAATAAACTAAAGTATTTATGTACAAGTTTCCAGACTCTTTTCTGCTACTGCACTCCTCACAACACTGTCAGTAGGTCAGTTTTTTGTAAAATAAAAAAAAACACAGATGGCGTTTATAACGGCCGATCCACACTAGATGCGGCGGCGGCAGCTTGATTTACAGAGGGACAACAAATATTCCAGTGACTGCAAAAACTGTACCCCTGGAGGAAATGGTGCCCCTTGTTTATTGAAAGCAAATGCACAGCAGAGTGACAAAAGTTGTTGAGTATCTCCTTTCAAGTTCAACATTTCTGTTATTGGGTTATCTGTGTGTGTGTGTGTGTGTGTGTGTGTGTGTGTGTGTGTGTGTGTGTGTGTGTGTGTGTGTGTGTGTGTGTGTGTGACAGTTGTGAAAAGCTGTCAGGAATTAAATTGCTTACAAATAAATAAGTAGGAGATTGTACTGAATTTAACTGAATTATAAAATAACTGGATTAATTTACACGTATTAGATTACCTCTGTAGTAATAATAATAAATAAAAATAAATGAGAGTGTTTCAATTTGTTTCTTGTGGTCTGTGAAACATACAGGTACAATTCGTCACAAGACTTCATTTAATAACCGTTGCGTTTTGTTGTTGTTGTTTTTCTTCTTCTTTTTGTTATTAATTTTCTAAGCAGACGCCCTTACTCAGGGCGACTTACAGTTGTCACAATATATATATATATATATATATATATATATATATATATATATATATATATATATATATATATATATATATATATATATATACAGTACTGTGCAAAAGTTTTAGGCAGGTGTGAAAAATGCTGTAAAGTAAGAATGCTTTCAAAAATAGACATTTTAATAGATTATATTTATCAATTAACTAAATGCAAAGTGAGTGAACAGAAGAAAAATCTAAATCAAATCCATATTTGGTGTGACCACCCTTTGCCTTCAAAACAGCATCAAGCATCAATTCTTCTAGGTACACTTGCACACAGTTTTTGAAGGAACTTCGGCGGGTAGGTTGGCCCAAACATCTTGGAGAACTAACCACAGTTCTTCTGTGCATTTAGGCAGCCTCAGTTGCTTCTCTCTCTTCATGTAATCCCAGACAGACTCGATGATGTTGAGATCAGGGCTCTGTGGGGGCCATACCATCACTTCCAGGACTCCTTGTTCTTCTTTACGCTGAAGATAGTTCTTCATGACTTTTAGCTGTATGTTTGGGGTCGTTGTCATGCTGCAGAATAAATTTGGGGCCAATCAGATGCCTCCCTGATGGTATTGCATGATGGATAAGTATCTGCCTGTACTTCTCAGCATTGAGGGAGACCATTAATTCTGACCAAATCCCCAACTCCATTTGCAGAAATGCAGCCCCAAACTTGCAAGGAACCTCCACCATGCTTCACTGTTGCCTGCAGACACTCATTCGTTATGCGCTGTCCAGCCTTGGCGAACAAACTGCCTTCTGCTACAGCCAAATATTTCAAATTTTGACTCATCAGTCCAGAGCACCTGCTGCCATTTTTCTGCACCCCAGTTCCTGTGTTTTTGTGCATAGTTGAGTCGCTTGGCCTTGTTTCCATGTCGGAGGTATGGCTTTTTGGCCATAAGTCTTCCATGAAGGCCACTTCTGACCAGACTTCTCCGGACAGTAGATGGGTGTACCAGGGTCCCACTGTTTTCTGCCAGTTCTGAGCTGATGGCACTGCTGGACATCTTCCGATTGCGAAGGGAAGTAAGCATGATGTGTCTTTCATCTGCTGCAGTAAGTTTCCTTGGCCGACCACTCGTCTCACGGTCCTCAACGTTGCCCGTTTCTTTGTGCTTCTTCAAAAGAGCTTGGACAGCACATCTGGAAACCCTGTCTGCCTTGAAATTTCTGCCTGGGAGAGACCTTGCTGATGCAGTATAACTACCTTGTGTCTTGTTGCTGTGCTCAGTCTTGCCATGGTGTATGACTTTTGACAGTAAACTGTCTTCAGCAACCTCACCTTGTTAGCTGAGTTTGGCTGTTCCTCACCCAGTTTTATTCCTCCTACACAGCTGTTTCTGTTTCAGTTAATGATTGTGTTTCAACCTACATATTGAATTGATGATCATTAGCACCTGTTTGGTATAATTGTTTAATTATACACCTGACTATATGCCTACAAAATCCCTGACTTTGTGCAAGTGTACCTAGAAGAATTGATGCTGTTTTGAAGGCAAAGGGTGGTCACACCAAATATGGATTTGATTTAGATTTTTCTTCTGTTCACTCACTTTGCATTTAGTTAATTGATAAATATAATCTATTAACATGTCTATTTTTGAAAGCATTCTTACTTTACAGCATTTTTTCACACCTGCCTAAAACTTTTGCACAGTACTGTATATATATATATATATATATATATATATATATATTTTTCACAATGCAGTAAGAGCAGATAAAATAGACAATAACTTCAGAGCAACTTTTACTAAAATATATACATGTACAGTTCGATAATCACAATATAGCAAGAGTACATACAATACTTCCGTCCTAATAAGAGTAAGTAACTAGCTCATTTATACACATTTGAAGAAACACAATATATAGTTGTTGTTGTTAGTGTATTTAAACAATCTATTCTGGTTGTAGAATCGCCGAAATCACAAGCTTACACAAACATTTTCCGTAAAGAAGCAATAAACTCGCTCCCGTTTGCAGCAGACGCTGCTCTACAGTCTAGTGGATTGCAATGACAGGTTACGCGCTTTGCGTCGAGAGCGAGGAATCACACGCTCCCGTTGGCAGAGAGCAAGGTTTGTTGCAAGCGCATGCGCACATCCACCGGGGACACATGAATCCTAGGGGGCATTGCATTTGTCGCAAGACAGGTAATGCATCGTTATTAGAAAAGTGTAACGTAAGATATTGAAAACAGGCTCATCCGGGATTTGAACCCAGGACCTCTCGCACCCAAAGCAAGAATCATACCCCTAAAGAGCCAACTGCTAGCAGCGATTTGGTTCCACGAGCTTCCAAAGAAGTGTAGACCTAAATGCTCTATTGCGGAATTAGTGGCATTGCTGTGTGCCTGTTAGGGATAGTGATTTGCTTTATCTGGCAGCTAGCATTTCTATGGGCATCGAGAGGTGGTCGCTATAAATGAGGAAACTGGTTTAGATGGGATTTAGTTTCGATATGCATACACACACATAAAAAATAAACAAAACAAAAACAAGACTGTGTTTCGTTGTTTTGCAAAGGGATGCACTGCAATGTCTGCACAGAGGAGCAGTCCCAGCACTGAGGTGACACGGGGGGCTTTGACCTGCTCCGTTCCCGACCTGGGCCGATTCAGCCCTCTAGCTACTCGTCATTGTGTAGCACCGTGCCCGCCGAGACAGAACGTGGCAAGCGCCACAGAATGCTCAAAAGTAGTTTTCCATGACTCGAAATTTGAGTGACACAAAATACAAATGATACCTGATACAAATAATGCCTGACAAAAATACACATGAGGGATGACAGAAAAAACGATTAAGAAATGACGACTGATCGCCAAACTAAATGATCCATGACAAAGAAATTCCTGATAACTGACGCTGAGACGTGAGAAATGACGATGTCCAAATATGGACACCGTAAGACTTTAGCTGGAACGTGGAGAGACTTTATAACTTCGTGTCGCACACCAGGAAGGCTGTGTTTGACCGTGAGTGTATCATTTCCAACACGAGGTATAGCGTGTTGGGGTTCCCCGGTCAGTGAGCCTGTTAGTTTATTGTTAACGTTGTGTGGTTTATTTGATAGCTGTCCCTTTCCTGCAGCAAGGAATCTTGTTTTATTTGTTATATTTTATTTTATTCTTGCGTGCACGCAGTTGTTTTATATATTCATTTTAAATAGATTGGGGGAAATTGGTACTGTGTATTTTACAAATGTAATCTAGTTTGTAACGAGACCATTTAATTGCTGACGTTGTTGTCTACTTTGTATGTATCACAAAAAGAACAGATTTGCTGAACTGGTTAATTAACTTTACTATATGAAACTTATAGATCCAAGTATTTTATATAAACTGAAATAATATAATTTGTGGTAACTAGTTTAATTAACTTCACTGTAAGAAACTGATAGATTAAGAGTTTATTTTATTGTAGTGTAGTGATCCGTGTATTGTGTTTGCGTACTGTATTCTCTCTTGTTTCTACTGTCTGTGCTGTTAATGCTGCTGTATTGTGTTCCTCTTCCCTCCGTCTGTATTACCTGTAGTTGCGGGTTCGCTCTGTCTCTGTGGCTGTGCGAGCTGTCCTGCACGCATGGTGCGCCCTGGCCCCTGTCATTGGTTGCTGGTTGTGTGTGCCCATTGGTCCTAGGGTACGGCTGGGGACCAATGGGATAGCTGGTCGCTCTGGCACCCGAGTGGGATGAAAACAAGAAGTAACCCAGCGTTGAACAGGAGCAGATAGAAGACGGAGATGGACCAGTGGCTGTGGTATGACCCCGAGCCGTCACTGAACAGGTGGGATGGCGGACTGGAGGATCTCCTCGGTGGCTTGGAGGAGCAAGGCTGGTGCCTTGCCTGCGGGGAGATCGGGCACCAAGTGGCGTGTTGCCCCTTCCAGGAGGAAGGGGACCTACTGCCTGCCCGAAAACGAAAGCCGAGGAGGGGTGGCAGTTCGAGGAGGCTAACGAGGGAGCCGGGACCATCTCCAGTGTGTGAGATGGGAGACCTGCCACCGCTGCTGCCTGAGAGAGCGCCGCCCAGCCCGAGAGCGCCGCAGCCGCCTCCGCCTGAAAGAGCGCCGCAGCCCGAGAGAGCGCCGCAGCCGCCTCCGCCTGAGAGAGCACCGCAGCCGGAGAGAGCGCCGCAGCCGCCTCCGCCTGAGAGAGCGCCGCAGCCCGAGAGAGTTCCGCAGCCGCCTCCGCCTGAGAGAGCGCCGCAGCCCGAGAGAGCGCCGCAGCCGCCTCCGCCTGAGAGAGCGCCGCAGCCCGAGAGAGCGCCGCAGCCGCCTCAGCCTGAGAGAGCGCCGCAGCAGCCTCCGCCTGAGAGAGCGCCTCCGCCTGAGAGAGCACCGCAGCCGCCTCCGCCTGAAAGAGCGCCGCAGCCCGAGAGAGCGCCGCAGCCGCCTCCGCCTGAGAGAGCGCCGCAGCCGGAGAGAGCGCCGCAGCCGCCTCCGCCTGAGAGAGCGCCGCAGCCGGAGAGTTCCGCAGCCGCCTCCGCCTGAGAGAAGCGCCGCAGCCCGAGAGCGCCGCAGCCGCCTCCGCCTGAAAGAAGCGCCGCAGCCCGAGAGCGCCGCAGCGCCTCCGCCTGAGAGAGCGCCGCAGCCGAGAGAGCGCCGCAGCGCCTCCGCCTGAGAGAGCGCCGCAGCCTGAGAGCGCCGCAGCCGCCTCAGCCTGAGAGCGCCGCAGCAGCCTCCGCCTGAGAAGCGCCGCAGCAGCCTCCGCCTGAGAGAGCGCCGCAGCCGCCTCCGCCTGAGAGAGCGCCGCAGCCCGAGAGAGCGCCGCAGCCGCCTCAGCCTGAGAGAGCGCCGCAGCAGCCTCCGCCTGAGAGAGCGCCTCCGCCTGAGAGAGCACCGCAGCCGCCTCCGCCTGAAAGAGCGCCGCAGCCCGAGCGAGTTCCGCAGCCGCCTCCGCCTGAGAGAGCGCCGCCAGCCGAGAGCGCCGCAGCCGCCTCCGCCTGAGAGAGCGCCGCAGCCCGAGAAGCGCCGCAGCCGCCTCAGCCTGAGAGAGCGCCGCAGCAGCCTCCGCCTGAGAGAGCGCCTCCGCCTGAGAGAGCGCCGCAGCCGCCTCCGCCTGAAAAGCGCCGCAGCCAGAGAGCGCCGCAGCGCCTCCGCCTGAGAGAGCGCCGCAGCGGAGAGAGCGCCGCAGCCGCCTCTGCCTGAAAGAGCGCCGCAGCCCGAGAGCGCCGCAGCCGCCTCCGCCTGAGAGAGCGCCGCAGCCGAGAGAGCGCCGCAGCCGCCTCCGCCTGAGAGCGCCGCAGCCCGAGAGTTCCGCAGCCGCCTCCGCCTGAGAGAGCGCCGCAGCCCGAGAGAGCGCCGCAGCCGCCTCCGCCTGAGAGAGCGCCGCAGCCCGAGAGAGCGCCGCAGCCGCCTCAGCCTGAGAGAGCGCCGCAGCAGCCTCCGCCTGAGAGAGCGCCTCCGCCTGAGAGAGCGCCGCAGCCGCCTCCGCCTGAGAGAGCGCCGCAGCCCGAGAGAGCGCCGCAGCCGCCTCCGCCTGAAAGAGCGCCTCCGCCTGAGAGAGCGCCGCAGCCGCCTCCGACTGAGAGAGCGCCGCAGCCCGAGAGAGCGCCGCAGCCGCCTCCGCCTGAGAGAGCGCCGCAGCCTGAGAGAGCGCCGCAGCCGCCTCCGCCTGAGAGAGCGCAGCAGCCTGAGAGAGCGCCGCAGCCGCCTCCGCCTGAGAGAGCGCCGCAGCCCGAGAGAGCGCCGCAGCCGCCTCCGCCTGAGAGAGCGCCGCAGCCCGAGAGAGCGTTCCGCAGCCGCCTCCGCCTGAGAGAGCGCCGCAGCCCGAGAGCGCCGCAGCCGTCCACCTGAGAGAGCGCCGCAGCCTGAGAGCGCCGCAGCCGCCTCCACCTGAGAGAGCGCCGCAGCCTGAGAGAGTGCCACAGCCGCCTCCGCCTGAGAGAGCGCCGCAGCCGCCTCCGCCTGAGAGAGCGCCGCAGCCCGAGAGAGCGCCTCCGCCGCCTCCGCCTGAGAGCGCCGCAGCCGAGAGCGCCGCAGCCTGAGAGCGCCGCAGCCTGAGAGCGCCGCAGCCGCCTCCGCCTGAGAGAGCGCCGCAGCCTGAGAGAGCGCCGCAGCCTGAGAGAGCGCCGCAGCCGCCTCCGCCTGAGAGAGCGCCGCAGCCTGAGAGAGCGCCGCAGCCGCCTCCGCCTGAGAGAGCGCCACAGCCTGAGAGAGCGCCGCAGCCTGAGAGAGCGCCGCAGCCGCCTCCGCCTGAGAGAGCGCCGCAGCCCGAGAGAGCGCCGCAGCCGCCGCAGCCTGAGAGAGCGCCGCAGCCCGAGAGAGCGCCGCAGCCGCCTCCACCTGAGAGGCGCCGCAGCCGAGAGAGCGCCGCAGCCGCCTCCGCCAGAGAGAGCGCCGCAGCCTGAGAGAGCGCAACAGCCGCCTCCGCCTGAGAGAGCGCCACAGCCGCCTCCGCCTGAGAGAGCGCCGCAGCCCGAGAGAGCGCCGCAGCCGCCTCCGCCTGAGAGAGCGCCGCAGCCCGAGAGAGCGCCGCAGCCGCCTCCGCCTGAGAGAGCGCCGCAGCCCGAGAGAGCGCCGCAGCCGCCTCCGCCTGAGAGAGCGCCGCAGCTGCCTCCGCCTGAGAGAGCGCCGCAGCCTGAGAGAGCGCCGCAGCCGCCTCCGCCTGAGAGACGCCGCCAGCCCGAGAGCGCCGCAGCCGCCTCCGCCTGAGAGAGCGCCGCAGCCGAGAGAGCGCCGCAGCCGCCTCCGCCTGAGAGAGCGCCGCAGCCTGAGAGAGCGCCGCAGCCTGAGAGAGCGCCACAGCCGCCCCGCCTGAGAGAGCGCCGCAGCCGAGAGCGCCGCAGCCGCCTCCGCCTGAGAGAGCGCCGCAGCCCGAGAGCGCCGCAGCCGCCTCCGCCTGAGAGAGCGCCGCAGCCCGAGAGAGCGCCGCAGCCGCCTCCGCCTGAGAGAGCGCCGCAGCCCGAGAGAGCGCCGCAGCCGCCTCCGCCTGAGAGAGCGCCGCAGCCTGAGAGAGCGCCGCAGCCGCCTCCACCTGAGAGAGCGCCGCAGCCCGAGAGAGCGCCGCAGCCGCCTCCGCCTGAGAGAGCGCCGCAGCCTGAGAGAGCGCCACAGCCGCCTCCGCCTGAGAGAGCGCCGCAGCCGCCTCCGCCTGAGAGAGCGCCGCAGCCGCCTCCGCCTGAGAGAGCGCCGCAGCCCGAGAGCGCACCGCAGCCGCCTCCGCCTGAGAGAGCGCCGCAGCCCGAGAGAGCGCCGCAGCCGCCTCCGCCTGAGAGAGCGCCGCAGCCGCCTCTGCCTGAGAGAGCGCCGCAGCCCGAGAGAGCGCCGCAGCCGCCTCCGCCTGAGAGAGCGCCGCAGCCCGAGAGAGCGCCGCAGCTGTCTGAGAAAGCACCACTGCTATCTGCCTTGTTAAGAGAGCCACCGCTGGAAACGCCAGTCCTTTTAAGGGCTCCTGCAAGGGGTGCGACCACGGGACAGGAGCATAGAGAACCGCTGCCGAAGGGCCCAGATCTGCCGCTGCCTGAGGGAGAACCCTTGTTGCCTGAGAGCGAGCCCCTGATACTGGGGTGCCGAGATTCACTCAGGCCAGCGGAGGAAAGCAGATTGCCTTCCACACAACACGGCCCGCCGGCTCACCCACCAAAGCCCTTACAGGGAAAACCGGACATGCGGGGATGGGGTCTGTGTTTCAGGGGTGGAGGTTGCCGATCACGGTCAAATCCTGCATGGTGCCCTGTGAACTTTTTGGGGGCAAAAAGGCTAAGGTGGGGGTAGTGTAGCGATCCGTGTATTGTGTTTGCGTACTGTATTCCCTCTTGTTTCTACTGTCTGTGCTGTTAATGCCGCTGTATTGTGTTCCTCTTCCCCGTCTGCATTATCTGTAGTTGTGGGTTCGCTCTGTCTCTGTGGCTGTGCGAGCTGTCCTGCACGCAAGGTGCGCCATGGTCCCTGTCATTGGCTGCTGGTTGTGTGTGCCCATTGGTCCTAGGGTACGGCTGGGGACCAATGGGATAGTTGGTCGCTCTGGCACTCGATTAGCATAAAGGACGGGGCTAAGTTATAAAAGGGGCGTTGCACGCTCAATGGGGGCAGTCCAGGGCAAGCGGCTGCCGCAATGGTCTCTGTGAGGTGCCGAGAGGGATCCTAAATAAAGCTTTGAACCTAAAAGCAGCGTGTTGTCTCCTTCTGTTCTGCCTACTGCGTGAAACGCTACAGTATCATTTCTACATGTATCTACTAGACGATTGTTAGATGGTGAACTGAAAGTGGCATTGTCATATGGTTTACATTATTGTTAATGTGCTTGAGATTTTTAAAACAATTATTAATTAAAACTTGTGAAGATTATTTTTGGTGTATGATTGCTTAGTTTCTCCTGGATAAAAGAGTTTGTGCGGGAACCAACCACTCGAGGTCCTTGTACTCAATAAACACAAGGTGGCGTAGGCAAAATAACATAAATTTCACTATCTATATATAAAGACCTGCTACACTTCAATACTACTGCCGCTACTCGGACACCACACACAGAATCATTGTAAACACACCACCATTGCACAGGCTGCCGACCAGCCATACCGCCGCCGTCACGAGAGCCTCCCGTTCCCTTACATCCTGCTGCATATTCCGCTCCCCTTGTCTTTAAATCCAGCTTTTAAATGAGCCAGGTAAAGGGGAATCATCCTCTGATTGGCGCAGGGAAAGAAACAAAAGATAAGGGGCGTTCTAAAATGAAAGTAGCCTAATTAAAACAATAAAACAATACACATAGCAGCGACCTGCTACAATTGTTCTGCCTTGTGTATAGCATGGAGTGCCCAGATGACAAAACAAACACGAGCTTCTCGGTAGTTCGCCGTGATCGTATAGTGGTTAGTACTTTGCGTTGTGGCCGCAACAACCCCGGTTCGAATCCGGGTCACGGCAGATGAAATCCTCACACGGCAGAGAAGCTTGTTCTTTTTCTTCACACGTCATCTTCATGGCATGCACCTTTTTGAAAGAAAATAGAATACAATAATTGCTTCATCGTGTTAGTACAGGCATGATGCATACCAGCCTGCTGTCTATGAAATAATAATTACAGAAATAATCAATCAATAAACACCATAAAAATCTCCGACAAACACCAGTCGCTGTATTAACGCCTATCGAGTAGAGGGAAGACGGGACCTGTCCCAGCAGCCAACGATACAGTGGCTTAATTAAAACTGTGAAGGTTACTTTGGGAACGGAGGCGTTGGTGGTATAGTGGTGAGCATAGCTGCCTTCCAAGCAGTTGACCTGGGTTCGATTCCCGGCCAACGCAAGTTTATTTTGAACTTTTCTTTTAACATTGGAATAAAGCGTAATACATTTCCCAACTAATTTGCCTTACTGGAGAATAGTCTTAAAAGCATAACTTTTAAAGTATCACTGTGAGTTATAATGATCTGTGAGGTGATATTAGTCACTACATTAAGCCCCATCAAACGAATGTGTTCATTTGGAATCATGCATTGAAAATGCGTTGTCGGAAAACTGCAAATATGGATGGAAGCGTGAGTTGAATGATTAATCACATTCTAAGGATTGATATCGTCCTGTTGTTAGTCCTGCCACATAAAAATGGCGTTGCAGTTACATGCGCTGCAAAATCAAATATTTAAAATTAAACAACCCTCTGATAGAACATACTGCAGCCGGATTGTTTTAGACACACATGGGCGCATGAAAACATCAAACATGTGTTACCAAAATAGTCATTGCTGTATGATGTACAGCAACTGTAAAATGAATGGTTTTATAATCTGTTATGTGAGACTTCTGTTGAATTTTTAAGCAATTGATTCCCTGTGTACTCAAAGATTGCAGTCCTGATTTAACCACTGGGCAAGCAGAGCTCTCGGTGACTGATTTTTCAGTCACGTGATTTAGCGCCTTACCGGCAATGCATCGTAATTAGAAAAGTGTAATGTAAGATATTGAAAACGGACTCATCCGGGATTTGAACCCGAGAATCTCTCGCACATGAAGCAAGAATCATACCCGTAGATTAAAGTGCAAACTGCTGGCAGAGATTTGGTTCCACGAGCTTCCAAAGAAGCGTAGACCTAGAAGCTCTGTTTTGAGAGATTAGTGTCGCCGTGCTGTGTGCCTGTTAGGGACAGTCTAATTTGCTTTACCTGGCGGCTAACATTTCTATGGGCATCGAGAGGTGGTCGCTATAAATGAGGAAACTGGTTTGGATGGGATTTAGTTTCGATATGCATACACACACATAAAAAATAAACAAAACAAAAACAAGACTGTGTTTCGTTGTTTTGCAAAGGGATGCACTGCAATGTCTGCACAGAGAAGCAGTCCCAGCACTGAGGTGACACGGGGGCTTTGACCTGCTCCGTTCCCGACCTGGGCCGATTCAGCCCTCTAGCTACTCGTCATTGTGTAGCACCGCGCCCGCCGAGACAGAACGCGGCAAGCGCCACGGAATGCACAAAAGTACAGCCTGACTACGCCACAGAGGGAATTTCACCCTCACAAAACAAACGCGAGTTTAAAACACGTCTCCTCAGTAGGTTCTTTTATAGGGCGTGGAACTGGGATATAAATCAGAAGGAGCACACAAACTACAACGATTAAAAATCATTTCAGGTTATATTTGGAGAGGACACAGACTCGGATCATAGATATGCACATTAACAAACAATTACTACCAACGACAGTAATCAATAGCAAAAAAAAAATTGTCTGTGCAATAAAACACTAATACATACATACTAGAGTCTGTGAGAATAAACATCACTGCTGTTTCTCTTAAAGCGTGTTTATTTATTTCTAATACTGAACCCTGTCTTAATACTGTATCACATTCTGAATATGAATATAGCTGAATTATTAATTGTAGATAATACTTAGAATACCAGATACATATTTAGCATTAAAAAGCAATCCATGTGATTTCTTTAACAGTCGTTCATTATTTTGTGTATCAGCCTCCACACAAAGCCGAGCGCAGTGCGGTATACTGTAATGATGCTGCAGTCAGTCTGCCCGGACTGCACCTGAACCATCTTAAAAACACGAAGCCTCCAATAAGCTCATTTGTAAAAGTTAGTAAAGAATGGCGCTATATAATATAAGGAAGCTGAATGTGAACTCCTAGCTGGAGCAACGAGAGAGGGAGAGAGGGGGCGGGGCAGAGAAGGAGGGGAGACGCTGCTAGGCAACCGGCTCCTGAACATTCCACTCCGCTGAGCAGAGACCGTTAGGATTTAAAAATGCGAAAGTTCCGAGCGCCGTTAGTATGGGCTGCCAGAAATGAGGAGAAAATAAATACAGCTTTTTATAAATGTGTGCATTCAGATATCATTTATAAATCTAGTTACAAGATTTACGTTAGCTAAATACTTAAATGCATCTTAAGTCTCTTAGCTAGATTTAACATTCAGCTAGGGCAGCAGTGTGGAGTAGTGGTTAGGGCTCTGGACTCTTGACCGGAGAGTCGTGGGTTCAATCCCTGGTAGGGGACACTGTTTCTGTACCCTTGAGCAAGGTACTTTACTCTTACCATAATGTGGTATCTTGTAACAATTGTAAGTCGCCCTGGATAAGGGCGTCTGCTAAGAAATAAATAATTATTATTTAACTGGCCTGCTAAATCTATGCCTGCTTTGAGCTTTTGGACGATTTCATTGGCTCTTGTAATGTTGAAATTTGCATAGCATCAGTGTGTGTGTCTGTCAGTATCTGTGTGTGTGTCTGTCAGTACCTGTGTGTGTGTGTGTGTGCCAGTACCTTTGTGGGTGTGTGTGTGTGTGTGTCAGTATCTGTGTGTGTGTGTGGGGGGGTCAGTACCTGTGTATGTGTGTCAGTACCTGTGTGTGTGCGGGTCAGTACCTGTGTGTGTGTGTGCCAGTACCTTTGTGGGTGTGTGCGGATCAGTATCTGTGTGTGTGTCAGTATCTGTGTGTGTGTGGGTCAGTACCTTTGTGTGTGTGTGTCTGTGTGTGTGTGTGTCAGTACCTGTGTTTGGGGGTCAGTACCTGTGTATGTGTGTCAGTACCTGTGTGTGTGCGTGTGCGGGTCAGTACCTGTGTGTGTGTGTGTGGGTCAGAATCTGTGTGTGTGTGCCAGTACCTTTGTGGGTGTGCGCGGGTCAGTACCTTTGTGTATGTGTGTGTCAGTATCTGTGTGTGTGTGCCAGTACCTTTGTGGGTGTGTGCGGGTCAGTGTGTGTGTCAGTATCTGTGTGTGTGTGTGGGTCCGTACCTTTGTGTGTGTGTCAGTGTCTGTGTGTATGTTTGTGTCAGTAGCTGTGTGTGCGTGTGTGTGTGGGGGTCAGTACCTGTGTATGTGTGTCAGTACAAGTGTGTGTGCGG
Organism: Acipenser oxyrinchus oxyrinchus; assembly: GCA_030684275.1. NCBI lineage: Eukaryota > Metazoa > Chordata > Actinopteri > Acipenseriformes > Acipenseridae > Acipenser > Acipenser oxyrinchus. Next base: position 3,605,225 of record CM060288.1, on the reverse strand, counting down.
GTCAGTACCTGTGTGTGTGTGTGTGTGTCAGTACCTGTGTGTGTGTGTGTGTGTGTGTGTGGGTCAGTACCTGTGTGTGTGTGTGTGTGTGTGTCAGTATCTGTGTGTGTGTGCCAGTACCTTTGTGGGTGTGTCCGGGTCAGTACCTGTGTGTGTGTGTCAGTACCTGTGTGTGTGTGTGTGTGTGTCAGTACCTGTGTGTGTGTGTGTGTGTGTCAGTACCTGTGTGTGTGTGTGTGTGTGTGTGTGTCAGTACCTGTGTGTGTGTGTGGGTCAGTACCTGTGTGTGTGTGTGTGTGTGTGTCAGTACCTGTGTGTGTGTGTGTGTGTCAGTACCTGTGTGTGTGTGTGTGTGTGTGTGTGTGTGTGTGTGTGTGTGTGTGTGTGTGTGTGTGTGTGTGTGTGTGTCTGTGTGTGTGTGTGTGTGTGTCAGTACCTGTGTGTGTGTGTGTGTGTGTCAGTATCTGTGTGTGTGTGTGTCAGTACCTGTGTGTGTGTCAGTACCTGTGTGTGTGTGTGTGTGCCTGTGTGTGTGTGTGTGTGTGTCAGTATCTGTGTGTGTGTGTGTGTGTGTCAGTACCTGTGTGTGTGTGTGTGTGTGTGTGTGTGTGTGTGTGTCAGTACCTGTGTGTGTGTGTGTGTGTGTCAGTACCTGTGTGTGTGTGTGTGTGTGTGTGTCAGTACCTGTGTGTGCGTGTGTCTGTGTGTGTCAGTACATGTGTGTGTGTGTGTGTGTCCGGGTCAGTACCTGTGTGTGTGTGTGGGTCAGTATCTGTGTGTGTGTGCCAGTACCTTTCTGGGTGTTTGCGGGTCAGTACCTTTGTGTGTGTCAGTACTTGTGTGTCTGTGTGTGTGTGCCAGTACCTGTGTGTGTGTGTGTGTGGGTCAGTTCCTGTGGGTGTGTGTATGTGTGTGTGTCAGTACCTGTGGGTGTGTGTGTGTGTGTGTCAGTACCTGTGTGTGTGTGTGTGTGTGTGTGTGTGTGCGGTTCAGTACCTGTGTGTGTGTGTCAGTACATGTGTGTGTGTGTGTGTGTGTCAGTACCTGTGTGTGTGTGTGTGTGTGTATGTGTGTCAGTACCTGTGTGTGTGTGTGTGTGTGTGTGTGTCAGTACCTGTGTGTGTGTGTGTATGTGTGTCAGTACCTGTGTGTGTGTGTGTGTGTGTGTGTCAGTACCTGTGTGTGTGTGTGTGTGTGTGTGTGCAGTACCTGTGTGTGTGTGTGTGTGTGTGTGTGTGTGTGTGTGTGTGTGTGTGTGTGTCAGTGTGTGTTAGTATCTGTGTGTGTGTGTCAGTACCTGTGTGTGTGTGTGTGTGGTCAGTACCTGTGTGTGTGTGTGTGTGTGTGTGTGATCCAGTACCTTTGTGTGTGTGTCAGTACCTGTGTGTGTGTGTGTGTGTGTGTGTGTGGGTCATTACCTGTGTGTGAGTGTGTGTGTGTGTGTGTGTCAGTACCTGTGTGTGTGTGCGCGTGTGTGTGTGTGTGTGTTGGTCAGTACCTGTGTATGTGTGTCAGTACCTTTGTGTGTGTGTGTGTGTGTGTGTGCGTGTTTGTCAGAACCTGTGTGTGTGTGCGTGTGTTTGTCAGTACCTGTGTGTGTGTGTGTGTGTGTGTGTCAGTACCTGTGTGTGTGTGTGTGTGTCAGTAACTGTGTGTGTGTGTGTGTGTGTCTCATTGTCTGTCTGTGTGTGTGTGTGTGTGTCTCAGTGTGTGTTTGTGACTAAGTCACTTCAAGTCATACAAAGAGCATTTCAAGTGGAGCGATAAAGTGGAGCGAAGCGATCAAAAAAAAGGCACCAAGTTAGAAGCAAGAATTGTGTGAATCTTGGGCCCCAGCACCTTTCCAAGCATGCCTATTTGCTTGAAGCTTAACAAGATTGGCCTAATTGCTTCTCCTAACTTGGGCTTTTGTGTTTGCTATCACCCCTTTAAAAGGCTGTTGCGTTTTTCTAACTTGTTTATTTACATTGACAATGTTTTTGTCGTGGGATTGAGAGGAGTTAGAAAAACGTGTTTGAAATGACCGAGAGTCTCTATACAGCTCCAAGAGTTTAGCTGTTTTCACCATGTTGCAGCGACAAAACTAAATCACTTAGAATTACCATCTGTACCAAAAGCCTGAAACACTCTTACATCAAAAGTGACAAAAACGACATTACCGCTTATACACAATGAGATATAAGTCATCAAACTAAAGTCAAATTGTTCTTCTCCTCCTTTTTCCTCTTCTGTCTACTTTTTAAGGGTGTGTAGCGACTTTTCAAACAGAAAAGCTAAATAACTGGACATCTACCAATCCTGTGATTCCACATGTTGGTCAATGTCAAAACAAACCAGGGAATGCAAGCAGTTTGATATCCACACCATTTATATGAAACAATGTATTGTGTTTGTTTCTGAGTGTGTGTGTGTCTCAGTGTGTGTGTGTCTCAGTGTGTGTGTGTGTGTTTGTGTCTCAGTGTGTGTGTCTCAGTGTGTGTCTCAGTGTCTGTGTGTCTCAGTGTCTGTGTGTCTCAGTGTGTGTCTCAGTGTGTGTGTGTGTCTCAGTGTCTGTGTGTGTTTGTGTCTCAGTGTGTGTGTGTGTGTGTGTGTGTGTGTTTTTTTTTAATTTTAGTATTTATTTTTGCTTTTACATATTTACAATGTGACAAACAGTATATAATCTTTCATACAATGATGCAAGATATATGACTGCGGAGCGCAGTGCGGTATACTGTAAAGATGCTCCAGTCAGTCTGCCCGGACTGCACCTGAACCATCTTAAAAGCACGATGCCTCCAATAAGCTCATTTGTAAAAGTTAGTAAAGAATGGCTATATAATATAACGAAGCTGAATGTGAACTCCTAGCAGGTGCAACAAGAGAGGGAGAGAGGGGCGGGCAGAGAAGGAGGGGGAGACGCTGCTAGGCAACCGCTCCTGAACATTCCACTCCGCTGAGCAGAGACCGTTAGGATTTAAAAATGCGAAAGTTCGAGCGGCGTTAGTATGGGCTGCCAGAAATGAGGAGAAAATAAATACAGCTTTTTATAAATGTGTGCATTCAGATATCATTTAGAAATCTAGTTACAAGATTTTTTTAATTTTAGTATTTATTTTTGCTTTTACATATTTACAATGTGGCAAACAGTATATATTCTTTGTCATACAATGATACAAGATATATGATATATATATATATATATATATATATATATATATATATATATATATATATATATATATATATATATACAGTACTGTGCAAAAGTTTTAGGCAGGTGTGAAAAATGCTGTAAAAGTAAGAATGCTTTCAAAAATAGACATGCTAATAGATTATATTTATCAATTAACTAAATGCAAAGTGAGTGAACAGAAGAAAAATCTAAATCAAATCCATATTTGGTGTGACCACCCTTTGCCTTCAAAACAGCATCAAGCATCAATTCTTCTAGGTACACTTGCACATAGTTTTTGAAGGAACTCGGCAGGTAGGTTGGCCCAAACATCTTGGAGAACTAACCACAGTTCTTCTGTGGATTTAGGCAGCCTCAGTTGCTTCTCTCTCTTCATGTAATCCCAGACAGACTTGATGATGTTGAGATCAGGGCTCTGTGGGGCCATACCATCACTTCCAGGACTCCTTGTTCTTCTTTACGCTGAAGGTAGTTCTTAATGACTTTCCCTGTATGTTTGGGGTCGTTGTCATGCTGCAGAATAAATTTGGGGCCAATCAGATGCCTCCCTGATGGTATTGCATGATGGATAAGTATCTGCCTGTACTTCTCAGCATTGAGGAGACCATTAATTCTGACCAAATCCCCAACTCCATTTGCAGAAATGCAGCCCCAAACTTGCAAGGAACCTCCACCATGCTTCACTGTTGCCTGCAGACACTCATTCGTGTACCGCTCTCCAGCCCTTCGGCGAACAAACTGCCTTCTGCTACAGCCAAATATTTCAAATTTTGACTCATCAGTCCAGAGCACCTGTTGCCATTTTTCTGCACCCCAGTTCCTGTGTTTTCGTGCATAGGTTGAGTCGCTTGGCCTTGTTTCCACGCCGGAGGTATGGCTTTTTGGCCGCAAGTCTTCCATGAAGGCCACTTCTGACCAGACTTCTCCGGACAGTAGATGGGTGTACCAGGGTCCCACTGTTTTCTGCCAATTCTGAGCTGATGGCACTGCTGGACATCTTCCGATTGCGAAGGGAAGTAAGCATGATGTGTCTTTCATCTGCTGCAGTAAGTTTCCTTGGCCGACCACTGCGCTCACGGTCCTCAACGTTGCCCGTTTCTTTGTGCTTCTTCAAAAGAGCTTGGACAGCACATCTGGAAACCCCTGTCTGCCTTGAAATTTCTGCCTGGGAGAGACCTTGCTGATGCAGTATAACTACCTTGTGTCTTGTTGCTGTGCTCAGTCTTGCCATGGTGTATGACTTTTGACAGTAAACTGTCTTCAGCAACCTCACCTTGTTAGCTGAGTGTGGCTGTTCCTCACCCAGTTTTATTCCTCCTACACAGCCTGTTTCTGTTTCAGTTAATGATTGTGTTTCAACCTACATATTGAATTGATGATCATTAGCACCTGTTTGGTATAATTGTTTAATCATACACCTGACTATATGCCTACAAAATCCCAGACTTTGTGCAAGTGTACCTAGAAGAATTGATGCTGTTTTGAAGGCAAAGGGTGGTCACACCAAATATGGATTTGATTTAGATTTTTCTTCTGTTCACTCACTTTGCATTTAGTTAATTGATAAATATAATCTATTAACATGTCTATTTTTGAAAGCATTCTTACTTTACAGCATTTTTTCACACCTGCCTAAAACTTTTGCACAGTACTGTATATATATATATATATATATATATATATATATATATATATATATATATATATATATATATATATATATATATATATATATATATATATATATATATATGAAAATAAGGCAGTAGAAACAATAAATAATAATAAAAAATAAAAAATAAAAAAACAGCAATTGTGATCATGGTAACTTTATGCAGTACTTTGCATTAAATATCCCTTCACTATTAAGTCTGAGAGCAGGTCCAATATATTTGAAAAAGGGATCCCAAATTCTATGCATTTTCTAGCAATTACAAGAAGCCCCATTATGAGTTTGTGCATTTCACAATGTACATTCAGGGGAGCTCCTAAAATGAGCACTAGCGGGTCACTCTCCAATTGCATACCACAAATATTCTTGACTTCCCTACATATTCTATCCCAAAACTGCTTTAGAGGAGAACAGGACCAAATACAGTGTATGTATGTCCCAGGTGCCTTTTTACACCTGGTGCATACTTGTGACTTTTGTGGGTTAAATTTATGTAATTTTATAAGGAGTGAAATGCAATCTATGGATAATTTTAAATTGCCTTTCTGTTGTTGGTTACTTGTCACGTTTGAATGTATCCGGTTGATAATATCTTCCCAGGTTTCATTATCTATTATTATGTTTAGGTCCTGCTCCCATCCCAGCCTACTCACCCCACAATCCAGTGTAGTTACCGAATACAAAGCATCATAACATCTTCATATAAAGTGATTAGTTACCTTGTCACTTAACAATTTTTCTACAATTGCAAGGGTGTAGTTGGAGGCATTCCTCAAAAGATTAGAAGTGACATAGTGTCTGATTTGCAAATACCTAAAAAAATACTGCAAAGGGATATTAAATTGCTCTCCCAGCTGGGCAAAGGGTTTCAGGCAGTTATTCCCCCAAAGGTCACACAAACTTTATACCACTTTTATCCCAAAGCTTATAGCCAGCATCTGACAGACCAGGTTTAAAACTCGTGTTCCCCACTATTGCAGCCAATAACTGACCGAACCCCTCCTTGTTATGAAATGTTTTAATTTCTTGCCATACCCTTAATGTGTTGCTCAGAACGACATTTCCCCTGACCAGCTTTTTCCATTGTTTTTCTTTCATTGTTAGTAAGCATGTCAGATTAACAGGTTTAACTACATCAGACTCTATATCCAACCATGTACAATCTGCACTGTGTGCAAACCATTCTCTGATGAATTTTAAATGTACAGGCCCAATTATAAAATTTAAAATTAGGGATTGCCAGACCACCCATTTTATTGGTAGTTGTAATTGTTTGAGCTGGTATCTTGGTTTCTTCCCGCCCATAGAAATGTTCTCACTGCCTGATGTATATTTTTAAAATCCTTGCTCAGAAGTGGTACAGATATCATTTGAAGGGCATATAAGATTCTGGGTAGCACATTCATTTGAATTATTCCTGCTCTTCCCATAAGGGACAGAGGTAGGCAAGTCCATCTTTCTAAATCTTTTTTTAATTTTATTAATTAATGGGGAAACATTATCCCTATATAAATTTCCCAAGCATTTCCCAAATATGTCATGCCTCTTGGAGACCACCGAAAAGGCGCCATAGGCAGGGGGTTAGCCTGAGAGGAGTTTGTTGGCATAATCAATGATTTATTAAAATTAATCTTGTATCCCACAAAGGCTCCAAAGGATTCAATCACCTCCACAAGTCTAGGTATTGATATATGAGGTTTAGTCAAAAAAAGTATGATATCGTCTGTGTACAAAGATAGATGGTGTTGTGTTCCACCAATCTGAACACCATGAATATTGGGATCGCACCTTATGGCCTCAGCCAATGGTTCAATTACCAGAGCAAACAACAGAGGCGAGAGTGGACAACACTGTCTTGTACCTGCAAAGAGAAAACTCTTTAGAACATAGACCATTCGTGATTACAGAAGCCATTGGATTTTGGTACAGAACGCTAATATATTTGATACATCTCTCTCCCAGGCCTATACGTTGCAATACTTCGAACAAGTATAGCCACTCCACCTTATCAAATGCCTTCTCAGCGTCCAAACCAACTATAACAGTTTCTACTTTGGTATTTTGTGAGTGCTGTATTGCATTCAACAGTCGTCTCATGTTGTTATTAGATTGTCTGTTTTGTATGAATCCTGTCTGATCTGGATTAATAATATTAGGTAAAATACGCTCAAGTCGTCGGGCTAGCACCTTAGCAAGGACCTTTGCACCCGTGGTCAATAAGGATATGGGCCTATATGATGAAGAGTCTTCGGGATCTTTTTCAGAATTAAGGTTATATTGGCTGATCTGAGTGACGGAGGAAGAGTACCCTTCCGAGATGCATCATTAAACATATTAAGCAAAGGCTGATTAAGAAGAGGAAAGAAAGTTTGATAGAATTCCCATCAGGGCCTGGGGATTTGTTATTATTTAAACATTGTATTGCTTCTGTAAGCTCAGTTTTGGATAGGGGCTCCTCCAGGCTACATCTCTCACTGTCTGAAATCTGTGCAATATTGATTTTATCTAGGAATGTACTCATCATGAGTGGAATTTCCACAATCAGATTTATATAGGCTCTCATAATATTGCTTAAAAATATTATTGATATCTTTTTTTTAACATTTTTCTATTTTTATACTTCTCTTTAATAGATGATATGAAGTTACTCTGTCTAAGTCCCTGTAAGAATTTGGCTCGGTATCTTCCTGGTCTATTGCCATATTTATAAAAGCACTGTCTTGCATATAATAACATGGAGCCTGCTTCCTGCGTGACCAAAGCATCCAGAGAGGCGGGCAGCAGTTAATTCCCAAGCAATCTTTTTATCAGGAGACGCTGTCATTTTCTTTTCTAGATCCGCTATTTTTTCTAAATCTCTTGTATTTTCCGTTGTTTTTCTTGCGGAAGAATTTGATATTATCATCCCCTAGCACAGGCCTTAAAAGTTTCCCAAAGCAACGATGGGTCTGTATCAGGCAAGTCATTGGTCTCTAGAAATATTTTAATTTGATCTTCCATGTAAGGAATAAACAAAGGGTCCTTAACTAAATTTGAAATGCCATGGGATTTGAAATGCCATGAGAACACACTGCTCTCAAAATTAGAGGGTTTGTATGATATATAAATAGGTGCATGTTCTGATATTATTATGTTTCCTATAGATGCCCTGATAATTTTTTCTAGAGTCTTCTCTGCTGATAAAAAATAATCTGTTCTTGAATGAGTCTGATGAACTGTTGAAAAATATGTAAACTCCTTGTTTCTTGGATTAAAAAGTCTCCATATATCTAGAAGATCAAACTCTCTTCAGATCTCTTTTATGCAAGGGCCTCTATGGCTCAATATTACATGGGATCTATCTTGTTTAATATCCCAGATGCTGTTTAAATCCCTCCAAGTATAACGTTTGCACAGGAAAAATCCTTTACCTTGGAGAATACATCCATAAAAAAATTAACATCAAAATTATGTGGGGCATATACAGTATATTTCCCAAAACAATTGACTCGCCATAAAGAGAGCCTTTTACAAGTATATATCTACCCTGTTTGTCTTTTACACACTCTTCAATGATAAACGGCACATTTTTATGTATTAAAATGATCAGCCCTCTACTTTTAGATGTATACAAGGAGTAATAGATTTGCCTGATCCATTCTGTTTTAATTTTCTCATGTTCAATTATTATTATTATTTGTTTATTTAGCAGACGCCTTTATCTAAGGCGACTTACAGAGACTAGGGTGTGTGAGCTATGCATCAGCTGCAGAGTCTCTTACAACTACATCTCACCTGAAAAACGAAGTACAAGGAGGTTAAGTGACTTGCTCAGGGTCACACAATGAGTCAGTGGCTGAGGTGGGATTTGAACTGGGGATCTTCTGCTTACAAGCCCTTTTTTTAACCACTGGACCACACAACCTCCTATAATGTGACTTAAATGGCTTTCTTGAAGGAAAGCAATGTGGACATGTTCCGCCTCGAACATTTAAAATCTTTTTCCTTTTGATGGGATGATTGACACCCCCTCACATTCCAGGAACACATCGTAATTCCCTTAATATCAGCCATTGTTAGTTAGCGTAGTTTGTATTACGGATAATATATCAGACATTAAATCAGTATTGTATATGTTCCTGAAATGCCCTGATCCAGTAACATCTCCCTCTTTTGAACTGCTCTTTACATAGTTGCCACATGTAACCATGGTAGATTGAAAATTTCTTTAAACAAGAACCAACAAAACGTGAAAACAACCATATACAAGAAGAACGATCAACAATATCGTCTGAAAAACAAAAAGGGGGGGTTGCAGCCCGTATTACAAAATAAACAAAAGTAGTTTTAAACTTTTTCTTCCCGCACTCGTCTGTAGGACAGCACAATCTCACGGCTGCAGTCCAACAGAGTATGTGACAAAGCAAACAGGCCCACAGTAAAACATATGCAGGCATCCGTACTCTGCACATCGAAGGAATTTAACGCTCCCCGATCGCCCCAAAACTTATTAACTATATATAAAACTTAAACATATTTTTCTTAACTCCAGATCCGTCTGTCGATAAAAATATATATAAATATATATCCGTACTTTAACCTTCTGATCTGGAGTCAGACGCGCTACCGTTGCGCCACGAAGTCCTGGCGTAGTGCCGGCTTGTTATGCAATGCTAGAGTGCACAGCAAGCATGCCAAACACATGGTAATGCCGACGCTGATACAAGGAAAACACTCGGTATCACCAGGGTCATGGGAAACAGCCGACTCAATACGTGTTCGTAGCCAGCAGGGCTATGAAGTTGTCGGAAGTGTGTTTGATTCTCAGCTTTAAAAGTAAAGAAAACATAAAACAATGCGATTTGCTTTTATAATGTTCATTATTTGAAACGTGGGCATAAACACAGTTGTACTGGCTGGGAATCGTCTCGGGTCAATTACTTGGAAAGCAGCTATGCTGACCAATATATCACCAATAGGGAAAAGCTGGCAGTACTGAGTGACACAGAAGACGGATTCTCTCAGCGCGTCTCCTCTGAATGCGCACTGGCACAAAGGGGCTTTGCTCATCTAATGACGTGGCAGAATGCAATAATGTATTGGGTTAATTTACCAACAAAAGAAATATAAATAAAAGTGTATGTATTTATTTGTGAATAAACTATCTTGCTTATACGATTGAACCAGGGACCATACATCCGCAATCTAATGATCGGCCAACCCCAGAGAGACTTTGTCTTGACCAGTGATTAGTATAATTTAAAAATTAACTAAGACGGTTCCACTGGGGATCGAACCAAGGGCCTTCTGCGTGTAAAGCAGACGTGATAACCACTACACTATGGAACCTTGTCAGAACGGTGGTGGTACATTATGGTCTACATGCAGCATCTCAAATCATTACAATGTCATTTATCAGACCCTTCGGCGTTGTCTTAAAGAATTAAACCTGCCAGACCGAACGCAGCCTAACATTCAATCAATCAATCAATTAATCATACATATTTTCTATAGCGCCCCATATGCGCTTCTCAAAATCTTCTTAAAAACAAGAAAATATCTAATTGTAAGCCTCTTCAAACAAAATAAGTCTTCAGTGTAATTTTAAATAAAGAGCGCTTTCCGCGATTTAAGATGCTTGAGAGACTGAATATTGGAATTGGCAGCCGAAACTGGGGGATAAAACTGCCTGTGATCAAAGTGGGCAGAAAAGTTGCATACTTTGCATACCGTATTTGGGAGAAAAGAAAACAGTTCATCTCTGATTTGCAACGTTTCCATGTGTTCTGTTTTTAGTTCAAAATAATACAAAACAAAAATATTCTTGCTGTTTGCCAAAACCGGATTGAACCAGGGATCTTTAGATCTTCAGTCTAACGCTCTCCCAACTGAGCTATTTCGGCTTGAAATAGAATAGATTAGAACAGTTGTAATATAATTAAGTACATTTCTAAACAATCCGCTAAGTAACACAATCTCAAAGCGCTATAATTTATTTCAGCTCTTATGAAAGACAAGTATCCTTGCGCATTATATCACAGAAAACATGATAATCCTCGCTCTTCATTTAATCCATCAGGTTGTACCGTATGGAGATAGAATATCCATTTTGATTAAAATTGTAATAGTTTTTTTTTTTATCGAGATTACCACCACTGCGATCTTGAAATTTTTTTGTATGCTACAGAATTTAAGAAGGCAGTGTCTATTTTAGCACTACTACAAGACCATGTACGGAATTAAAACGAATGGACTAAAGAATAGTAATTGTTTTCTAACAATTTAATTGGATTAAAGCAAACAAGATTATCCATAAATGTTCACAGAAAATGAACATAAAAAGAGAATATCGACAAAAGCTGCTGCTAAGCACTGTGGTTGAAAGTGAAAACGTTAGAGACTGCGGTTGCATACACACATGGTTCGTTTTAATAAAACATTGACGAAACCACAATCCCTGGTTTAGGAGGCCAGTGCCTTATCCTTTAGGTGAGTGCGGCACTTTCATATTGATAGTAGTCAGCGTGACAATACACGACCAGAGGGAAGAAAGCAGTGGTTTCCCTGTCATTCCATTGCCATATTACATTGTGCATGTTCAGAATATGCGGGAATCCTGAAAACAGCATTGTTATATGTGAACAAATCAATCACTGAATTTAATTAACACTCGGACTAACCGCTGTTGAGTGTTACATTTGTTAATTAACTTGCAAAGCAAACGTTTTAGAGCTCACTTTTTAAGAGAGTTCAAGAGCTGACTTATATGCAGCAGCTGGCAGCATTGACCTATTCCCAAGGGCTTTATCTTTTGGTCTTTCCTGGCACAATTTTTTAAAAAAAGAAAGCAATGTCATTTGTAAAGGAACTAATTTGATTAAAAACTTAAAGTTTTAGAGTTCAATTGTCGATTTGAATGAGTCCAGTAATGTGCACATTTCCTTGAATGCGAAATTTTAATATTAATTAATTGCCTTCAGTTAATATTTTAGAAAAACTACTTTGCTTCACAAGAAATAACAAGCTAGCAGAGGATGGTTTCGATCCATCTACCTCTGGGTTATGGGCCCAGCACGCTTCCGCTGTGCCACTCTGCTATAGCTGCCTCCTGACTGAATTACCAAACAGCAGAAAAAAACTGAACTCATCGTTTTAACCAGTCACACGGCAGTCACACTTTGTATTTATCTCCATAATGCGTTGGGACTAAATACGCAGATACATTAAAACTATTTGGAGAATGCGGGCATCGATCCCGCTACTTCTCGCATGCTAAGCGAGCGCGCTACCATTTGAGCTAATTCCCCTTCAACTATCCGGTGATTCTCATAGGCTACGTCGCAGCTTGATATGAGCAATTCAGATTGTCCTATAGTTTTATTTTTTTATTGGCAATGTAGTCTGCCATTTGCAAATTCAAAAAATAAATTAATTAACTAAATAGCAAATATTTCGACTAGAGCTCGTTGATTCAGTCGCTTTAAAATCCACCTCTGTGTCCCAATGCAGCAGCGCTGTCTGCTGTGGCTTGAGCATGTTTGACGAGGCAGGCAATGCAAAAATGCCAAAACTTGCTTTTGTATCACATGACAAACTTAAGGTATGCTTTAACGACTTGGCTGTCTCAAGTTAGTTTGTATTGTTAATGTAACACCTCGTTGTTGCCCAGTCATTGTAGCATATTAATGAAGTAGAGCTTGCCAGTTGGGGACGACGGTCTGCAAATAAAAGTTCAGACTATATTTGCAAGGATCATTTCTAGAGTGAAACATGTTTTGAAGGGATTGGTCTCGGTATCCACCAGGAGGAGTGGGAGTGTTTTCTTCTCAGCACCGAGCTGACAATGAGTGTTGTTTTCGGGCACCTGCTCGCTGCTAGTGATGACCACTCCAATCTTCAGTCGGGGTTGTTGAAGGAAGGGGACACATTTTGAGTGCGTATCTCATACTGGGAGAAACGCAGAAAAAGAAACCATCAAGCCTACAATTGTTCAGTTGTTTAAATCAATAAGCAAATTTCAAATGGAGCACTGCTAATGTTAAAACAATTTAAGAAAACTTTAAATAGGCCTTGACTAATATAACAATATAGTAATGTGATTTGCACTACGCAGGACTAGATGAGCTTAAATAAATACATTACATTTGAAAATAACTTGTGCTAATGCCAACGCTGATACTAGGAAAACACTCGGTATCACCAGGGTCATGGGAAACAGCCGACTCAATACGTGTTCGTAGCCAGCAGGGCTATGAAATTGTCGGAAGTGTGTTTGATTCTCAGCTTTAAAACTAAAGAAAACATAAAACAATGCGATTTGCATTTATAATGTTCATAATTTGAAACGTGGGCATAAACAGACTTGAACTGGCTGGGAATCGTCTGGGGTCAATTAGTTGGAAAGAAGCTATGCTGACCAATATATCACCAACGGGGGAAAGCTGGCAGTACTGCGTGACACAGAAGACGGATTCTCTCAGCTTGTCTCCTCTGAATGCGCACTGGCACAAAGGGGCTTTGCTCATCTAATGACGTGGCAGAATGCAATAATGTATTGGGTTAATTTACCAACAAAAGAAATATAAATAAAAGTGTATGTATTTATTTGTGAATAAACTATCTTGCTTATGCGATGGGAAGAGAGACCTTACATCCGCAATGTAATGATCGGTCAACCCCAGAGTGACTTTGTCATGACCAGGGATTAATATAATATAAAAACAAGCTGAAATGGTTCCACTGGGGATCGAACCCAGGGCCTTCTGCGTGTAAAACAGACGTGATAACCACTACACTATGGAACCTCGTGGGAACGGTGGTACATGCAGCATCTCAAATAATTACGTCATTTATCAGACAGAATAATGGAAATGGGAGCCGAAACTTGTGGATAAAACTGCCTGTGATCAAAGTGGGCAGAAAAGTTGCATACTTTGCATACCGTATTTGGGAGAAAAGAAAACGGATCATCTCTGATTTGCAACGTTTCCATGGTTCGGCCCGGCCACTGCCGTGTGACTGGTTAAAACGATGAGTTCAGTTTTTTTCTGCTGCTTGGTAATTCAGTCAGGAGGCAGCTGTAGCAGAGTGGCGCAGCGAAGCGTGCTGGGCCCATCACCCAGAGGTCGATTGATCAAAATCATTCTCTGCTAGCTTGCTTTTCTTCTGTTAGCAAAGTAGATTTTCTAAAATATTAACCTAAGGAATGGTTTTGTATTATTACATTTCAATATAGTGTGTGTATTTCGTAAATGTTAAGGTGTAGAATCGGCAGGTACGCCGCTTATCTGGACCGCTGCCTCGACCCATAGAGGACCAAGACATTTATTTGATGAAAGAAATCTGAACACAAGGTGTGTTTATGTAATCTGATACGTTACATCTAGACTTAACTGTTACGGTTAACAAAATTAGAATAAGTTATTATAACAATAGAGTTAAAAGAACATTTAAATAAGATGCCAGTTAAAAATGCGCCAAAAATGACAAAGTAGCCTCAGATTAGGACAATGGCACTTAACGGGTAAGAAACAGATTTACAGCAAAACCCTTGAAATGACCAGAGCCTTCCTCCACCTGAATATTCTGCAGGTGGGCTGGGACTGAAACTTCCCCGACAAGATAGATTGGTGATTGGTTGTTTCTTTAAATTATTCATAGAGAGGTGCACCCTGGTTATTACATAACTTCTTTTTTTACATTATACTTTAATTGAGTGGTTATTTCATTATGTGAATTTTGTGTTTGAAATGCACTGACAATTATTAACATTACTATGAACAAGTGATATACTAGAAAGGAAACTGAATCAGACACCGTCACTGCAGTGATACATGCCGGGAGTAGGGAAGTTGTTTTACCCACATATCTGTTAAGACTATACTTTCAGGGATCATTTCTATAGTTTGTTTCTAGTGAAATGCGTTTTGAAAGTGTCTTGTCTCGCTAACCATGATGAGGAATTACAGTGTTTTCTTCTGAGCGCGAAGCAGGTCTTGAATGCTTCTTTACTCTAGCTGTTCTTGGCTATTGATGACCGTTCTGCTCTCTTTTGAAGGTGGAGGAAGAAAACACAGTCTGAGTGGTTCAGGACAGGTTATAAATGATAATTTAAAGATTAAGAAGCGTTTTATATTTGTTAGCATTGTGGTATGAGATATGTATTACAAAAGAAAGACAGAAAAATCACATAATGTTTTTTAGCTGGTTGGCTTTTCATTAAAATGTGCGTCCTTGAACAGCTTCTCATGTGTTCAAACTGTATATATACTACTTTATCTTTATTATATTTTTTAAAATATTATATTTAATATTATTCTAGGCAAAATATGATAAACCATCGCGTTGTGGAAACCACGTGGATATATATATATATATATATATATATATATATATATATATATATATATATATATATATATATATATATAACATAACACGACTAAAACTTACCTAACTTTTATCCAGTGATCTCGGTATATTGAGCAATTGGAATTTATTAAGATCTCTCGGGAGCAGTGATGTGCATGAAAAGAGGGTGAGTTTTGATCTTTTCTCTTTTATAGCTCCCTCCAAGATATCATAAAGGATGATATTATATTTACTTAGTTTGTGCAAGAAATATCTGGGGAATTTTGGTGGCAAGATTTATGTAAATACTTTTTGCCCAACTCAGTGTCTCTGTACCCGCTTCTTCAGGAAATCCACGATTCACTCTGAAGCAAGAACTCTGCTCAAAGTGTTCTTTGTCTTCTTCTCGGTAGCAGCTGAAGGCTCGTCTCCATATAAACCCTATTGGTATGCATTGTGCTGTAGTGTCTGCTGCTGTTTTATCCAGTTGTCTTAAAGCAATACTGTATTACTGAATAGACTAAGTATATGCTATTTTGTTTTTATGATTTAGTAGTCATAAGTTTGCACAGTGGTAACCTTCAGCACGGCATGCTCCTGGTTTATTTTCCTTAATGTTTCCATTACCGAGTATTCTAAAGAACATATTCCGTTTTCAAGCCTGAGTAATCCTGCAAATATGTGAAAGAACCGAAAATAAAAGTCAGAACATCGCAAATGTTGAATCTTGAAATCCTCATCACATGTCTCATTAGGAAAATTAAAGACAGCCATGCGTATTGCTGTTCTATTTTACTTAACAACCAAAAAAAACAGTTCTGTGTTTTCATTCTAACACAACAGTGTGTATATGCCAATAGTAAAATAACATTTTCACATGAATATCCCCGAGTACTTGCTGGTATATTAAAGATACCAAAGCTCCCTTTGCCCGTGCCTTTTTAGGAGAAGTTTTTCTTTCAGTGCATTGCTGGCTTTGTTAAGCAGCTCGTCTGTTATCTTAAAGGGCTCCACGTCGGTGGTCATCTCTCTGCAAAGATGGGTTCGCTTCGCAGAGGGAACATATGTGCAACACAGAATTAGAGACATAAAGCTGGATAGCTTGAGAAGAGAAGAGCTGGACAAGACAACGTATAGTTATTTGTATAACTATTTTCACTATCTCATGCAAGGAAGTGTTAATATGACTTTATTACCCAACTGTGTCAATGAAGACTGGTCAACAGTAATTTCGGAGTCACTTTAATTTATTGTGCAGTGTCAAATGAAATACAATAAATATCTGTTTGTCGCTATACAATCAATATGTTGTGTAGGCTAAATTGTATGAATAAATGTCCGGAAACATTCAAATCCAAACACGTTAAAAATGAAATAGAGTGGAATAGAAACAAAGACGGTTTTGACCTCGGCGTGATTTGAACACGCAACCTTCTGATCTGGAGACAGACGCGCTACCGTTGCGCCACGAAGTCCTGGCGTAGTGCAGGCATGTTATGCAATGCTAGAGTGTACAGCAAGCATGCCAAACACATGGTAATGCCGACGCTGATACAAGGAAAACACTCGGTATCACCAGGGTCATGGGAAACAGCCGACTCAATACGTGTTCGTAGCCAGCAGGGCTATGAAATTGTCGGAAGTGTGCTTGATTCTCAGCTAATTTTAAATAACGAGCGCTTTCCGCGATTTAAGATGCTTTAGAGACTGAATATTGGAATTGGCAGCCGAAACTGGGGGATAAAACTGCCTGTGATCAAAGTGGGCAGAAAAGTTGTATACTTTGCATAACGTATTTGGGAGAAAAGAAAACAGTTCATCTCTGATTTGCAACGTTTCCATGATATGGCCCGGCCACTGCCGTGTGACTGGTTAAAACGATGAGCTCAGTTTTTTTCTGCTGCTTGGTAATTCAGTCTTGAAGCAGCTGTAGCAGAGTGGCGCAGTGGAAGCGTGCTGGGCCCATAACCCAGAGGTCGATGGATCGAAACCATCCTCTGCTAGCTTTTTTTTCTTCTGTTAGCAAAGTCACCTGAAGGATAAGGCACTGGTCGCCTAAACCAGGGGTTATGGTTTCGTCAATGTTTCATAAAAAAACGAACTATGTGTGTGTATGCAACCGCAGTCTCTCGAGAGTAACGTTAACAGATTCACGTTTCTGCAATTCTGCTTTCTAGGGGAAAAAACGTTACGTTTTCACTTTCAACCACAGTGCTTAGCGGCAGCTTTTGTCGATATTCTCTTTTTATGTTCATTTTCTGTGAACATTAGTTTATGGATAATCTTGTTTGCTTTAATCCAATTAAACTGTTAGAAAACAATTACTATTCTTTAGTCCATTCGTTTTAATTCCGTACATGGTCTTGTAGTAGTGCTAAAATATACACTGCCTTCTTATGTGTCATACAAAAAATATTTCAAGATCGCAGTGGCGGTAATCTCGATCAAAAACTATTACAATGTGAATCAAAATGGATCTTCTATCTCCATGCGGTACAACCTGAGGGATTAAATGAAGCGCGAGGATTATCATGTTTTCTGTGATATAATGCGCTAGGATACTTGTCTTTCATAACAGCTGAAATAAATTATAGCGCTTTGAGATTTTGTCTGTTACTAGCGGATTGTTTAGAAATGTACTTAATTATATTACAACTGTTCTGTCTACGAAATATATCTGTAACATTTATGTAATGTCTTTGTGGTTTTTTGATGAAGTTAATTTGCTAACACACTGTGCTCATTTGTTTCTAACCGTGAAGCGATCGCTCTGTTTGCCGTATATTTTCTTTCTGTAAGGAGAGTTTCCTTGTGATCCCAAAAGAATGCGACGAAACAGGTCGCCCTCCTTAATATAAACAGAAAAAGAATAAGTCCACGCACACACCAGGTGATTTACTTCAGCGTCAGACATCGGAGGTTGAGCAGTGTAGTGCAGTGTTGTGAAAAGTTGTCTGTGTAGTTCAGGATGGTTGAGCGGTCTAAGGCGCTGTGTTCACATCGCAGTTACCTGGTAAACGTGGCTTCGCATCCCTCTTCTGACAGTTCTTTTTGTTCATTAACCACTCAGCCACGACTACACGCTCTCCGGTTTCCGTGAAAACATCCATATTATTGCCAAAAGAAGCAAACGACACCCGCAGTAATGCTGTAGATGGCAGTATAGGCTAAATAATGAACTGAAATCAAATGCCTTTGTTGAAACGCTATCAGATTTGTACAAGTCAAGCACACGTGGGAAATATAAATACAATATCCTTTCTGCCAACGTTCATAATAATGAATACATCTTTATTTCAAAATGCGTAGCTATTTAACTGCTCTCAAAACACCCATACAGAATACCAAAATAGATCTTTATTTCAACTGAAAAACTAACTTGCTTCATGGCTGCTGCTACAGCACTCCAGCACGTAGTGCCTAGCGTGAGTGGACATAGCAGATAACAAGATCTACAAAATATAACGCCAAGAAAAAAATATGATAATTATGTTCGTTTAAATAACACCGTTTCACCCCAGAAGAGACTCGAAGCCACAATCCCTCACTGCGTAGGTCAGTGCCTACTCCATTAGCCACTAGGGCTGCCGTGGAAAGCACTTTTGGTAGTATTAAAGAAAATGAGAACAATAGTATCGTGGTTTACTACATAATATCCATCGGTGGTGTTCAAACAAAGCAAAGTGTTACATTGGGAAAGGGCCGTACCTGTCAGTAAGTATTTTAAATTCATGTGGGAAGGTTTAAGATTGTGAAGATGTTTAAATATGCTGCGTATTTGCGCATTGGGAACCTTGCATAATGACGTTTTTTTTTATTAATGCCACTTTCTTACGGACAGTAGTCAGGGTGATGATACAAGACCAGAGCCAATAAACCTGTTATTTGCTTGTCCTTTCACTACCATATTCTATTGTGCTTGTTCAGAATACGCGTGAATCCTGAAAACATCTTGTTGATATTTAAACAAAGCCAGCAGTCACTTTATTGATCACCCCGTGGATTAACCGCTATTGGAACACAGATGATTGTGTTAAAGATGTTAATAGACTTTCAATGTACACGTTTTAGAGCTAAGCGTTTGTTGAGGCAGTTCAAGCGCTGCACTTTCAGGCAGCCAGTTCCACTGTTTGCCTTTTAGACTTACTCTGGAAGGAATACAAAAAAAAAAACATTTGTTGAGAACCGCATTTGGGAGAAAACTTAACAGTTTGGAAACGCATTTGTAAAGACATCGGATTCTATTATGGTGTTTCCGAGCTGTTGAACGTTTCTCATAATACACAGGTTTACTAGAGTGACAAAAAACACTTGTCTTGTCAAGGCGAAGTAGCTCAGTTGGGAGAGCATTAGACTGAGGATTTAAAGGTCCATGGTTTAATCCTGGTTATTGACAAACAAGAAGATTATTTTGAACTAAAAAACAGAGCACATTTTTTCTTCAGTGTAATTGGAAGAAATAACAACATATCAGAGTGCCATTTTCTAATGTGATTAAGACATGCAAAAAGCATCGTCCCTGGGTGGACTTGAACCACCAACCTGGCAGTTAACAGCCGAATGTGCTAACCGACTGCGCCATAGAGACCAAACTATTAGCTCGCCAAAGCATACGGGAGTGATTAGCAAGGCGAGATGGTGCAGCACGTGATCGAGGGAGCAGAACTCAGCCGAACCTGAGACCATATCTAAGAAGAAAGCAACACGGGGCAGGAAAGTCTATGTAATCCATTATAGCAGCACAACATACGTCGTTTTGTTAGATAACACCCTGGGAGCCCAAAAGAGCAGTGTGTGTAAATAGCTACAATGGAAACAAAATACTTACGATTCAAATGGGAATCTTCATCAGATTTTAAGAACACATTTGATATGCTTTACACTGCAAAGGAGGAAGGCAGGCATTGCAAATGAGGCAACTGGCTCGTAATTTTAAATCATACGAGAAACTTGAACCCAATTAAGCTTTTAACCGTAAAGCAGTCTGGAATAAGTTTGTAATTTATTGTAACAACTCACTGGAGTACAGCAATTGCATTATATGAAAGTGCTCCTGTTTATTTGTTTCCGGCACCGCTACCGGTGCCACTGAGTTGGAGGGAGACGGTCGGCCACTTGCACATAAAACAATACTTTCAGGATCATTTCAATAGTGATTTGCTAGCGAAATGCGTTTCAAATAATGAACATTATAAAAGCAAATAACATTGTTTTATGTTTTCTTTACTTTTAAAGCTGAGAATCAAACACACTTCCGACAAATTCATAGCCCTGCTTGCTACGAACACGTATTGAGTCGGCTGTTTCCCATGACCCTGGTGATACCGAGTGTTTTCCTAGTAGTAGGCTGTGTACAAGAGCATTGCATAACAAACCTGCACTACACAAGGACTTCGTGGCGCAACGGTAGCGCGTCTGACTCCACATCAGAAGGTTGTGTGTTCAAATCACGTCGAGGTCAAAGCCGTCTTTGTATCTATTCCACTCTATTTCATTTTTTAACGTGTTTGAATTTGAATGTCTCCGGACATTTATTTATACAATTTAGCCTACACAACATATTGATTGTATAGCGATCAAACAGATATTTATTGTATTGCGATTCATTTTTATGTTTCATTTGATACTGCACAATAAACTAAAGTGACTCCGAAATTACTGTTGACCAGTCTTCATTGACATAGTTGGGCAGTAAAGTCATATTAACACTTCCTTGCATGAGATAGTGAAAATAGCTATAGAAATACTAGTTTTGAAGAAATTTAAAGTACAGCAAGTGATGATTGATACCTTTAAGCTTAACAGACCTTTAAGAATTAACAACGAAGACATAAAAACGGGGCACGTAGTCGACAGGATGTGAACTTGCAGGACAAACACCAACAGATTTCAAATTCATCACCTTAACCACTTGGCCACGACTACTTTCGGTAAAGTTCGAAGATCAATAAACATATCACAGACAAAGAACAAATACACACCGTTTTTAATAAAAATGACGAAACCACAATCCCTGGTTTAGGAGGCCAAAGGCTTTATCTTTTGGTCTTTCATGGCACAATTTAAAAAAGATAGCAATTTCATTTGTAAAGAAACTAATTTGATTAAAAACATAACGTTTTAGAGGTCAATTGTCGATTTGAATGTGTATAGTAATGTGCACATTTCCTTGATTGCGAAATGAAATATTAATTGCCTTCAGTTAATATTTTAGAAAAACTACTTTGCTACAGAAGAAAAACAAGCTAGCAGAGGATGGTTTCGATCCATCGACCTCTGGGTTATACACGCTTCCGCTACTCCACTCTGCTACAGCTCCTTCATGATCGAATTACCAAGCAGCAGAAAAAAACTGAGCTCATCGTTTTAACCAATCACACGGCAGTGGCCGGGCCGGACCATGGAAACGTTTTCTTTTCTCCCAAATACATTATGCAAAGTATGCAACAATTCCAATATTCTGTCTCTCTAAAGCATCTTAAATCGTGGAAAGCGCTCTTTGTTTAAAATTACACTGAAGACTTATTTTGTTCGACCAGTCTTACAATTAGATATTTTCTTGTTTTTAAGTAGATTTTGTGAAGCGCATATGGGGCGCTATAGAAAATATATATGATTAATTGATTGATTGATTGAATGTTAGCCTGCGTTCGGTCTGGCAGGTTTAATTCTTAAAAAGACAACGCCGAAGGGTCTGATAAATGACATTGTAGTTTCTATTCCACTCTATTTCATTTTTTTAACTTGTTTGGATTTGAATGTTTCCGGACATTTATTTATTGAGAGGAACGGTAGTTCCTCGTACAAGTTAGAGAAACTTGTTTGAAACTACCGAGAGTCTCACAGCTCAAAGAATTTAGCTGTTTTTACCATGTTGCAGCGGCAAAACTAAATCACGTAGAATTACCATCTGTACCAGTATCAAAAGTCTGAAACTTTCTTACCTCAAATGTGAAAAAATGTACATACATCTTATACACAATGAGACAGAAGTCGTCAAACTAATGTGAAATTCTTCTTCTTCTTCTTCTTCTTCTTCTTCTTCTTCTTCTTCTTCCGTCTACTTTTTAAGGGTGTGTAGCGACTATTCAAACAGAAAAGCTAAATAACTGGACATCTACCAATCATGTGATTCCACATGTTGGTCAACGTCAAAACAAACCAGGGAATGCAAGCAGTTTGATATCCACACCATTTATATTAAACTTGAATCTTTGGTTCTGTTGTTCACAGTATTTTCTCAAATATTGGTTAGAGTTAAAGAAATATCCACCAGTCAGCCCGGCTAGCTCAGTCGATACAGCATAAGACTCTTAATTTCAGGGTCGTGGGTTAGAGCGCCACGTTGGGCGTCGTTTTTAAATGCAAATAGTAGATGTTTCTTCGAGGCAACAGAGCAATGTCTGATTCTGTTCACATTGTATACAGTATTGCAACAAAATTACTTATTGGTATGTGCGTAATAAACCCAATCGGGCCTTGAGGTGGATTTTAAAGCGACTGAATCAACGAGCTGAGACTACTTTTTGAAGAAATTGAAAACATACCTCTCATCGAAATATTTGCTATTTAGTTAATTTATTTATTTTTTGAATTTGCAAATGGCAGACTATTGCCAAAACTAGGACAATCTGAGTTGCTCATATTAAGCTGCGATGTAGCCTATGAGAATAGCGAACACATTCAAGGGAAATTAGCTCAAATGGTAGAGCGCCCGCTTAGCATGCGAGAAATAGCGGGATCGATGCCCGCATTCTCCAAATAGCTTTAACGTATCTGCGTCTTTACTCTATATATATATAGAGTTAATTTTGAGGTTCAGCTTCCCATATGGTCTAGCGGTTAGGATTTCTAGTTTTCACCCAGGCGGACCGGGTTCGACTCCCGGTATAGGAACGTCTTTGTTATTGTCATTTTGTTACAGAACTGTGATCATGTGTTGTGTGTTTTCATTGATAATAAAGCTAGTTACTTGTAAAAAAATATATATGTGCGGAATATAGATTATTTGTCTCTGTGGCGCAATCGCTTTGCGCGTTCGGCTGTTAACCGAAAGGTTGGTGGTTCAAGCCCACCAACCAAAAACGATGCTTTTTGCATTTCTTAATCACATTAGAAAATGGCACAGTAATACGTTATTATTTCCTCCAATTACACTGAAGCAGAAAATGTGTTGTTTTTTAGTTCAAAATAATACAAAACAAAAAGAGTCTGTTTGCTGAAACCCGGGATAGAACCAGGGCAGTTTAGTTTCAATCAAGTTCCAGTCTCTCTGCCATTAGCTTGCGCTGCTGTGTTTGGTCCGGTAAAAAGGGCGTGACCAGAGCGGTATGGGCAATCCCGTTAGGTAGCTTGCATGTCAATCTCTCCTTTTCTATTTATACACAAAGCACTGCTTCCGCCCTTCATCTGTGTTTGTTTTTTGTTGTTCGCTCCTTTCACTGCAGGTCATTTCTCTGCTCAGCGCTGGTAGACAGTATCAGCTATTTTCCTACCTGCTCAGGTGATTCTTTTCATCATTCAGCTTTTCTATTTTTCTGCAGGAGCTCCAACGTTAGTCTTTTCTGCTCCATCTAGTCTCCAGCCCAGTACAGCGCCGTTCAAAGCGCAGCGCCATTCTCAGCTTGCTCTGCGTTTTCATCAGAAAGACTGTTCCAACGTCACCGCTGAACTGCAACTCTTTACCACCGGCGCCTCACAGACCATGGTTACCACGGCAACGCCTCATCGAGTGACTCCTGGGAGGGGTAAGTTGCCATGGCGACCAGGCAGCTTTAACAGGCAATGCGAGCCTGTGCCTCACTACTGCAATCTTCTGGCTCCTGCTGCTGCGCTTTTGCAACATGAGAGCTTCAACTCGCCGAATTGTGACATCTAAATACTGCAGGCTCCTCTTCTATACCTACGTTAACTTTCTTATATCATCACTAACTGTTCTAAAGCAAATGCTTAATACATAGACAAGGCTTTTAATCGCAATAACCAAATATATGCTCCCCTACTTCACTGAAGCCAATAGTTTCAATTTCAATCATAACCTCTAGATGGCAGGATAACACCACAAGCTCTACATAATTTAAGCTGATTTGCTATTGCTGCGAATCTCGCACACTCCAAACTTTCTATCAATTTCTGCAGTTCATTGTCATTCCGAGGGATTCTCAGTCCCCTCCTGCCTCAACCTCTTTTGCTTCATATATTAACTTGCATTTTTCAAATCCAAACCCCTCCCGTCGAGGACCTGGTCATGAAGCCATGCTTATCATCTTTCTGAGATGTTAAGAATCCACCGTCACATTAATTTCCAGCTTCCCTGCATCAGGCCATTCCTGCAACCTTCTTGTTCCCGGATTTGCACTTCCTCATTTGCCCCCAACTTCATCAAGGCACTTAATACAACTTTCACAGTCCATTTCATTCAATTTGAGCTTCCAGGCACATACGGAAACTATGTGCTACGATTATCAACATTTCAGTCAAAGCGTCCTCCTACCCCGCAATAGACAATACACTCTTAGTCTGCTCCTGATCAAATCAATAGGTTTTGCAGCAGCCTCAGATCTAGCCAACGCATTCTCATCCTCTCAGGTTCTGCAGCGGCCTCAGATCTATGCATTCCTCATCTCTGCCCAAAGGCAGCCCCATCTCCGACATCAGTATACCATCTCCGACATCAGTATAGACATAAAGTATATATGAGAGCCGCTCGGCTGTAACAAAAACCAGCAGGACAGTGGGTCCCCAGGACAAGGGTAAATGACCACTTTTTTAAAACACAGCAGTCAACGTTGTGAAACATAGTTTGTAATGATTTGTTCAACTAAGCAGAAAAGGGGCCAAATATACTGTGCGTAATTTAAAAAAACAAAAAGTTCGATTGTGCAAAACCGCTGAAGTCTTGGAAAAAAAGTAATGGCTGAAGTTTACCTGTTGTAAAGAAGCGTGGCTTTATCTGTTCTATGTGCCGACTCAGGGAGCTTCTTGTTTTGTCAGCGGATCTTGTTCCATAGTGCTGCAACCCCATCGTTGCAAAACACACGCTCTTCTTATGGAAGACTGGCCCGCATGACAGCGTGCTGACAGGTGTAACAGAGACTCGTGACTCGTTAGCGCAATAGGTAGCGCGGGTAAGAACGGTTGTCCGAGCCAAAAGCTCAATATTGTTTCCAAGTTGAAAGATATAAAGAAAAGCATTTGGCAGCAGTGGGATTCGAACCCATGTCACCGAAGAGACTGAGCCTTAATCCAGCGCCTTAAACCGCTCTGCCACGCTACCTTATACTGACGTCTTCCCCTCCTGACTTGTTTTCTGCGGCGCTCCAGTAGCTCTCAAGACCTGAGGCTGAACAGCTGTTGATTTGGGCAATGAAGTCTGAAAAGCGAACCGGACCGCGGCGGTGACAGCACCATATCTGTTTTATTTAAGTAGGCTACACCACGAGAGGGAGGTTCCATGGTGTAATGGTTAGAGCTTTGGACTCTGAATCCAGCGATCCGAGTACAAATCTCAATGGAACCTGCTGCTTTTAAGCGATATGCCAGTTTTTTCAAAAAAAAAAAAAACACCAACCCTTATGCACAACGTCAAGCATAAGTACTGGATTACTTCTTTTGAGTGGATTTGACAACTTTTGCATTCATCTTCAAACTGTGCTGGTAGATACAAATTTATCTTTTGATATTTCATGGAAACAAATTACAACTCAAGCAAAGATCTATTCGTTCATGTATTGTCAGAAGACTATTACTTTTCAGCAAGAAATAATTCAAGCCTCCCTTTGTTAAATGTGTCAGATCAATTGAATTGATGTGATCCATAATGACACAGGAGGTAAGGTGTGATCAGCAATTTGCGGTTGTAATCTAAGTTTTCAAAAGGTCGAAATTTGCATTTATCTCCATTGCTTGTTTCAGTAAGAAAACACGTCAATAAATATACAACTAAAACGTTATTTGGAGAATGCGAGCATCCATCAGCGAGTGCTCTACTTTTTTTCAGAGCAACTTAATTTTTGTCCAGAGTTCATTTTCAACAATGTTTTTTTTTTCCCCTGGACTACTTCCAGCGAACGAACGAATGTACAAAGGTGACCTAGCGGTAGACTGTAGTGCAGCCACCAGATATTAAGAGGGTAAGCAAAAATCGAAGAGAACTTGCAGGCCTCAGCTGTTTGGTAGGTGTGCTAAATGAGCTCTTTGTTGGCAAGATGATAGTGGTATAGAAAGAGCTCACATTACAAACAAAGCAAAAGCTGTTCGCCCAATGTGGGGGTTGAACCCACGATCCTGAGATTAAGAGTTTCATGCTCTACCAACTGAGCTAGCCGGGCAAGGGAGAAATTGCTTTAAATTACTTTTCAGTGTTTGACTAGAAGTCAACCATGTTATCTATTGCACCGCAGAGCCTCCCTTGGACAGTTTGTGCCCATCAAGCTACCCCAAAATGTGTCTTAGCACCCCTGTGAACCCGTAATCTTCGGTTTACTGAGACCGACGCCTTACCACTTGACCACCGCACCCTTCACGACTGCAAACGAAATCGGAAGCTTGGAGTCTATTGAGAAGGCTGCCGGAAAGGCAATCTGGCTGGAAACCAACCTTTCTTAACCACTGGACCACACAGCCTTAACAGCTGAATGCCAAGGATGGGCAAAATAGTTACGGAAACTCTTTAAATAGAAAACATTGGTCTCCATATTTATTTAAAATACAAATAGAAAATAGGTTGCCAGACATGTATTTTAAATAGAAATTAGTAAATACTATTTTGCAAATAGTATTTTTTTAAAACACTTGACACCATCTACCGGCTGTAGTATACACCCATTTTTATTTATTTTTTTCATAATACTGAACTGAAAGTTTCAGAACTGCCTCAGTCAACAAGCCTGTCAGTAACCGTATTTTGATGCAAAATAACTGGTACTTCTATAGCAATAATGTCAGTAGTTTTAGGCTGTCTTTGAAAATGAATTAATCTAGAGTTAAGAATCGTACATCTTTTACCAGAAACATTTTGTTTTACATTAAAGGGATTTCATATTAGAGTGAAGCTATGGTCGCATTGCTGAGTAAGGAATGACCATAAAACAAGGCACATGCTAATTCTGAGGACACAGTCGTTTTAGGTGTTAACCCTATTATTTGCAGCAGCATTTTTCAACTTTTCACCATTTTTCAACTTTTTTTTACTTAATACAAAAATGCAGTTTCTGCTCAATTTGTAATAAAGCAGTACTTGCTGTATGATCCTGATAGTAATCGTAATATAATCAGAGCCTTCTGAGGACACAGACTCCGTTACCCACAGTGACTTACAATCGTAAACAAAAATACATTTCAAGATTCACAGTACAGGTATTCATACATATAAGAGCAAGATAAAATACAATGACTTCAGTTCTAGTAAGTACAAGTATATGACAAAATACGATTCAATAACAGAGCAGATAACAGTGTCAGTGATAGTTACATCAGGATATGATTAAATGCAAAATACTACAGATTGAATAACACTTGTGGCAGATTACAGTACTCTAAAGTACAGGATTAAATGCAGTAAAATAGGGAGCAGATAAGAGCAAGTAAAGCACATTAAGGAAGGGTGATGAAGTGTCCAGAGGGAAGAGGAGTTCTACAGGTGCTGTCTGAAGAGGTGAGTCTTGAGGAGGCGCCGGAAGGTGGTCAGGGACTGGACAGTCCTGACATACAGGAGGCCGCACACCCTTCGTCTTTCTGGAGCTCCGACATGACCTGAAATAACAAATGGATACGTCATGTGAATATGCTGTATATCTAAACATAGCGATGGTTCCCTCTCACTAGCACACTGAAACACACTGAGAGTCTCTGTAAGTCGCCTTGGATAAAGGCGTCTGCTAAATAAACAAATAATAATAATAAATAATGAAACACAGACGTTTTAGGTGTTAACCCTAATATTTGCAGCTTTTGTAAAAACAAACTTACGGTTCAAGTGGGGTCGCTGGAAACAGTCAAATTCACTAGATTTTCTTTTTAAAAAAGTATAACCCTCAGTTAGGTCCCATCGAGATTTGAACTCGGATCGCTGGATTCAGGTCGGCCAGGGGGTCCTCGGCTCACCGCGCACCAGCGACCCCTGTACTCTGGACTCTATCGCATGTGCTAATGGAACCGATGGCGATGTCCTGCGGAGCGCATGGCAGGTCGCTTCTGCTGCTCCAAAGTGTCGAATGTTCCCGCTGACAACCCATGAAGCGCGCTTTTGGTAACAAAATACGACTTGTATTAACATTACATTGTGTCTATGTGGTGTGCATGGCTTATCCCTCCCCTCTCCCACTCTCCTACACTGCATGAAAAAAAATGGCTTACAAATGGTGTAAACCTATTGTAAAACTAAACAAACTTAAAGTTTGCACATGTTGCAAACCTATTGTAAACTTTATTTTTACAAATGGTTTACTAGACCAAGAACCTAATGGAGGTCTTTAGTCCATTTGGACCTCAGGTTTGCAAATTAGTAAACTAATGGTTTACAAACTATGCAAACCTATTGTAAACTATACAAACTTAGTTTGCAAAGTATGCACACATGTTGCAAACCTATTGTAAACTTTATTTTTACAAATAGTTTACTAGACCAAGAACCTAATGGAGGTCTTATAGTCCATTTGTACCTCAGGTTTGCACATTAGTAAAATAATGGTTTACAAACTATGTAAACCTTTGCAAATGTATTGTTTAGAACGGTTTGCATAAATTGAATTGTAAACAGTATTTTTTCATCAGGTTTACAAAGTGATACAAACTTATTCCCACATTATGTCCTTTTGGACATTAAGTTTAAAATATTGCAAACCCGTCTTTGTGAATGGTTTACACATACCATTTCAACATGTTTTTTTGCATTACCTCTGTAAACAGCTGTGCACATAGCCATTAAATTTGCCAAATTTTAACCCCCCGTTTTTGTACTCTACATAGCAAAGTTACTCGACTTGCAAGACGTTTGATTTAATCTGTTTAAAGTTACAATGAAAAGTCTTGCTAATGTTCTTTATTTAATGGAGTATCATTAAACCTGAAGTATTTACACTAGTTTGCAAAAAAAGAAAATAAGCCATGCAAGAATACAATACCTTTTGTAAAGTTAGCTAAAACAGTTAGGCAACTTTTAAATTAATACCAAACAAGTTTTTTTAAGCATGCTTTTTTTATTATTAAATATGCAAGAATGGATGGATGCAATAGATAACAGCATACAACATATTTAGTTTTCCAGTAGGCCTTTTATTTATATATTTTTTTACAGTAGCTCATTGAGGACATTGAAAATGTCTTTGTTATGTCGAGATCACAAGATAATTCTTCTCAGGATCTTGATCTTAGGAATAATGTGATAAGGTCCCACATAAACAAAAATAATAATAAAAAAACACCATTCACAAAATGGTAGTCAAAACCATGTAAGATACCTCTTCCCAAATTTGTTATAACTTTAAATTGTGTCCTTCTTTAAATTTCACCCATATTAATCTTTAATCAACCATGAAAATGTTCCTCTTTTGCGAGGAAGTTTGGATTTCCTTTTTTTCAGAATGCCAAATGCAGCATCACATGCTTTTTCCCCTCTTTAAATTTTTCTGACTCCCATTTTTGTGATCAAATTACCTTCACAGAGATTTTTTCTCCTTCATTAAAAGGGATTATCTTCCACCCCAGATTCTTCCGTGCTCATCACAGTGACTTCCACAGGGAGCACTTTAAAGGCACTTATCTTCTTTTTCTCCTCCTCCGATGCTGATGAATGAGGGACCCCTGTATTCGACTCTGGCATTTCTAAAAATGAAATACAAAATATATATAATGATGATACTAATTAATTAATTAATATATAATATAGATGTTTTGCAGTGTTGCTCATATACAACCACCTCAACCAATATTACATTTTTTAATACAATACAATACAATATATGGCACTTAAAGAGGGTTTGTTTTAACATTAGCAAAGATACTATTTTTTTCCCCTTTGTAGTAGGGGTGGGAATTTCGAATAATCAGGTATAATTAGATACCTGTAATGCAATACGCAAGATATAAAATAAAAATTAATATTTACAGTCCATCACATGCAGCATACTAACAGAAACATGTTAGAGATATAAATACACAAGGTATATTTCTTTAGAACTAAATTGTATTAATTTATTATAATTACATTTTGTTTAATTTTAATTCCCTGTGACATTTAAATCTGGTAATTTCCTAGGATTTATCTAAAATGCAAATAAAGGGCAATTGGTTCAAATCCAGCATATAAACTGTCTGGAATGCCACGAATAGCAGGCATTTAAGTTGTGGTAACAAAATAGCTTCTATTGCATTGTAGTCAATCATGCAAAAACATTACACATTGGTAAACATAAAATTAAACAACGTTTGTGACCATGGATGACAACATATTCTGCTGGACCTTCAAGTAGTTCAAGTAACATAACAGTGTGTCAAAAAGCCATCTGTGCAATGTACCCTTTGAAAACAAAATCATATGCTCCACTTTTCTCGGAAATAATAGAAAACTTACTCCTCATTAGTGTCCCAGGTAGGCAGATTAGCTGTTCCTGTCAAATATCTGTTTGCTCTTCGAACCAAGTTCTGTAAAGTACAAGATACATTTGATGAGTGCATGGTTCCTCTTAGCACTACATTTGTTAAATATATCTACAGTGCGTATTAATATTTTTAATGAAATATGCATGAATGGTTATACCTGCGTTAATGGTGATGTTTTTATTGAATCTCCGAGGTCTTTTTCTCTTCTTTGCCATGTTATGCTGAAGAAGTTCTATTGTTTGTTTCTGTATAAAACAAATGCATTTTTAGATTTAAGTATTTATGAACACAAGTTAAATCAGTTTTCTTTGTACATGTTAATGGTAAAGAACAAAAATAGCCTAAGGCCTGGACAAAATCAAAACTTTGATCCACCAGCTAAATCGCAAATTACAAACCTGGTACTGATGACGGCTTTTTTGTTTGTCAGAAGGTTATTCCTTCTACCCCAGAGGGAACTCCGCATTAATATTGGGTTTGTAATTTGCGATTTGCGGGTGGGTCAAAGTTTTGATTTGATCCAGGCCTAAGTCGGAATAACTTACAATCACCTACTGTAGACAAAAACGTACTAGACTCAAGACCTGATTCCATGGTGTGATACAGACTCCATGTATAGATATACAAATTGTATGACTAACCCTTTATTTTACTAAAATTCAGGAATAATGCTAACCCACATAGCTACAGCCTGAATTATAACTCCCCATTCACTATGGCAGTGGTTCTGAAACTGGGGTAAACATAGATATCCTGGGGGCCCATACAAATGTCACTATTATGTAAAAATCAAACAAACAAAACAACACTAACTAAATAGTTTTGCAATCATTGACACTGACACACAGGGACGAACAAACACGGTGAGCACAAACTAATCTTCTTCTTATCTTTATCTCTCCTTCTCCACACCCGTTCTCCACTCTCGAACACCTAACCCGGTGAGTGAAAACATGCAGCTTTTATGCAGTTGTACCGAGACTTCGATTGCTAGTCAATCATTCAATTGGAATCTCGGTACAACTGCACGTGAATTAATTAAAGTGCAATTCCCGTGCTCACATATTATTACTTTAACCAGCACGTGAAGTGATTTGTGCCCTCCTCGTGCCTAAATACAAATCTACATTTTTTAAATCACCGTGAAACACAGACCCGTTTATATCCCGTGTACCGATGACTATACACCAACATTTACACACAACACGTAACATATAACATACACGGGGGCACTTTGCCACATATACCCCCTTGTGCAAAGCACACATGGCTCCAACGACCACCTCCCCCTCAGTCCCAAAGTCCCGGAAGGGGAAGCAAGTTTTTCCTGGGGGTGGCCATGGTGCAATGTCTGCACCCCCAATTCTTCGTGGCTGGCAGCTCCCTCTTCCGGGGCTTCAGCCACACACTATCCTGCCGCGAAAGTGCGGCTGGGGAGCTGGTCTCCTGACCTCCCCCTTCTTCATGGCCGGCAGTTCCCCTCCGTGGGGCTCCGGCCACCCAATTCGGCAGCGAAACTGCTGCGGGGAGCTGGTCTCCTGACCTCCCCCTTCTTCGTGGCCGGCAGTTCCCCTCCGTGGGACTCCGGCCACCCAATTTCCGCAGCGAAACTGCTGCGAGGGGAGCTGGTCTCCTGACCTCCCCCTCCTTTGTGGCGGCGGCTCCTCTCCGTGGGGCTCTGGCCACAGCGTTTCCTGCCACGGAAATGCGGCTGGGGAGCTGGTCTCCTGACCTCCCCTTTCTTCATGGCCGGCAGCTCCCTTCATGGGGCTCCGGCCACAGTGCTGACCCAAGCGGAGCAGAGCCCGGCGACCCCAGGCGAAGCAGGACCCTCGGCGACCCCAGGCGGCAGGATCCCTGGCGACCCCAGGTGACGGCAGCTGCAGCGGACCCTCGGGAGGCGGCGGCAGCAGCAGCGGACCCTCGGGAGGCGGCGGCAGCAGCAGCGGACCCCGGGAGGCGGCAGCAGCAGCAGCGGACCCTCGGGAGGCGAACTTGGGAGGGGAGCCCCTGGCCATAGAGGCGGCAGCGGAGCTCCACTTCTCCCTCGTACCCTGTACCCTGTGTGGAGCAAAAGGCAGCCCCAGGTGATGCGGAGCGACAGGCAGCCCCAGGCGATCGGGCGGCTGGCAACCCAGGCGATCGCGGAGCGGCTGGCAACCCAAGCGTCGCGGAGCGGCTGGCAGCCCCAGGCGATGCGAGCGGCTGGCAACCCAGGCGATGCGGAGCGGCTGGCAGCCCCAGGCGATGCGCGAGCGGCTGGCAACCCCAGGCGATGCAAGGCAAGCATCCTTGGGCGAAGCGGGCAGGCATCCTTGGGCGAAGCGAGGCAGGCATCCTTGGGCGGCGAGGCAGGCATCCTTGGGCGTGCAAGGCAAGCATCCTTGGGCTGGCGAGGCAGGCATCCTTGGGCTGCGAGGCAGGCATCCTTGGGCGAAGCGAGGCAGGCATCCTTGGGCGGCGAGGTAGGCATCCTTGGGCGAAGCGAGGCAGGCATCCTTGGGCTGGCGAGGCAGGCATCCTTGGGCGGCGAGGCAGGCATCCTTGAGCGGCGAGGCAGGCATCCTTGGGCTGGCGAGGCAGGCATCCTTGGGCGGCGAGGCAGGCATCCTTGGGCAGCGAGGCAGGCATCCTTGAGCGCAGCGAGGCAGGCAGTCAGGACAAGCTGGGGTGCGGGTTTTGGCCCTCTTCTCAGCCACTGCTGCGGGCGGTTCTTCCCCATGCTTTCCTCAGCAGCCTATGCAAGGGCTGCTGAGGACCCCAGCATCTAGTCCTGGTCCTTCTGGTGACGGGAGAGGCAGCTCCTGCTCCTCTCCTCGTGACGGTGGGAAGTGATACCAGCAGGCATTCATCCTCTGCTGGTGGGGAAGTGATACCAGCAGGCATTCATCCTCTGCTGGTGGGGAAGTGATACCAGCAGGCATTCATCCTCTGCTGGTGGGGAAGTGATACCAGCAGACATTCCTCCTCTGCTGGTGGGGTTGGCGGAGGCAGAGGCAGCTCCTGCTGCTCTGCTCCTGCCGATGGAGGTGGCGGAGGCAGAGGCAGCCCTTGCTGCTCTGCTCCTGCCAGTGAAGGTGGCGGAGGCAGAGGCAGCTCCTGCTGCTCTGCTCCCTCCAATGGAGGTGGCGGAGGCGGGACCAGCAGGAATTCACCCTCTGCTGGTGGAGGTGGGAGCTGCAAGCAGTCCTCCCATGGCAATGGAGGTGGAACCAGCAGGAATTCACCCTCTGCTAGTGGAGACTGGGGCGGTGGACGCTCTACCTTCCCTTTTTGGGCCGTGGACGCACCGACTCCTCCCTCTTGGGCTGTGGGACGCACCGACTCCTCCCTCTTGGGCTGTGGACGCACCGACTCCTCCCTCTTGGGCTGTGGACGCACTGACTCCTCCCATTCAGGCGTGGGACGTTCGGGCTCCTCCCACTCAGGCGTGGGACGTTCGGGCTCCTCCCACTCAGGCGTGGGACGTTCGGGCTCCTCCCACTCAGGCGTAGGACGTTCGGGCTCCTCCCACTGAGGCGTGGGACGTTTGGGCTCCTCCCACTCAGGCGTGGGACGTTCGGGCTCCTCCCACTCAGGCGTGGGGCGTTCGGGCTCCTCCCACTCAGGCTGTGGAGGCAAAACCAGCAGGCATTCTTCCTCTGCTGGTGGAGACTTGGGCGGTGGACACTCCGCCTTCCTCTTCCCCTTTCCCCTTCTCTGCCTCCTCCTCACCTTCCTCTCCTGGGCCAGTTCCTCCTCTCCCTCTTGGTAGGGGCAGTGCACCACTGGGTGCCCGAACTCCCCACAGGCAAGGCACCAGCCTTGGTCCTCTAGACCACCGAGGAGGACCTCCAGTGATCGCGCTCAGCATTTAATAATTAAACAGAAAATAAAAGGTTGGTACACAAAACAGGACACGGCACTTTCGCCAAAATAAACAGACATAAACAAAACGGACTATACAGACACTGACACACAGGGACGAACAAACACGGTGAGCACAAACTAATCTTCTTCTTATCTTTATCTCTCCTTCTCCACACCCGTTCTCCACTCTCGAACACCTAACCCCGAGTGAGTGAAAACATGCAGCTTTTATGCAGTTGTACCGAGACTCGATTGCTAGTCAATCATTCAATTGGAATCTCGGTACAACTGCACGTGAATTAATTAAAGTGCAATTCCCCGTGCTCACATATTATTACTTTAACCAGCACGTGAAGTGATTTGTGCCCTCCTCGTGCCTAAATACAAATCTACATTTTTAAATCACCGTGAAACACAGACCGTTTATATCCGTGTACCGATGACTATACACCAACATTTACACACAACACGTAACATATAACATACACGGGGGGCACTTTGCCACATACACTAATAAAATGTTCAGTTACCTTGAAAGATGCAGTAAATCTCCTGCATCCGCAGAAACATCAAGGGCAGACTCCTGAACAGTAGGTGTACATGTCTGCCTTTTACTGGGCTCCAGATTATTATTATTTTTGCCTAACATATAAAAGAAGTTACACAAGAGAAAACCCTCATAAAGCCGTTCACTGAAAGATCACTGTAAATCATCTTCCATAATATGACTGGTAGTTTGTTCCATACATCCACAATTTCCTGTTATTTAAGCTCTTAATGCATACATTCACGTTTGGTCATAGATAATAAAAAAAAATATTCTTTCAAGTTTATTTTGAAAACCAGACCTGTTTAAAAGCATGGCAGAAAGAACTTCATCTTCTGTCGTTGTCTTCTTAGGTTACCTAAAAAGATAATGACATATGTTGAAAAGTATATCTATAACAAACAGCACATTAATATAATGCCACTACAAACACATTTTGTACATTAACACCGGTTCATGAATAAAACTTAAGTCCAAATAAACAAGATTGTTTTATATACTCTTGAAATAAATGTAGGCTGTTTCTCCCATTTAAGCACATGCGCCGCGTTAAGCACTTTGAAAGCTATTGTGTATCTAGTATAGTTGTATTGTGCAGTACCTTCACACAGTATTATTAGTATGGTTATTATAATAATTTAAGTAACTTTCCTAGTTTCTGCTGGAGTGGGATTTAGCAGCTAACTTTCACTTGCAACCAGGGTTCGAAACCGACAACCGTGGTTTTTTTTTTGGTTTTTTTTACTGAGTTCATATTATAGTTCATAGCAAACTCACAACCAAGTATAATGCTGCGCATCAAAAAATACAACAACGTGTATTTTGTTTTTAGAAGTCTTAAGGTACAGTAGTGCCAAGCTGAGAGCGTACCGACTTTAAGCATACGATGTAGGCTACTTGTCATGATCCAAGTCTTTTCTTTCCAAGAAAGTAGTTTTTAGAAAATGTTTAATGGCCACAGTTCCATTGTTTGCCGCACTTTGGCAACCTCTGACGTTAACCAACGATCCTGTGAACGCGTAAATAAAACGAAAGTAGCCTATCTAAATGTGTAGCCTATTGTAACTGTTACGCATTAACAAATAAGCATTACAATACCAACCGATGGTGTTATGAATTATTATAGTGACGCTATCGATTGACAGTTTTAATTGGATTGTAACACATGTTTTATATATTTTAATGCACATAATGCAAGCTGGGAGAATATAGATTTTTGAAATTATGCCGCCCTCTGAATTTTGCCGCTCTAGGCATTTGCCTACTTCGCCTACCAGCTAAAGCCAGCCCTGAGTGTATAATTTTTTGAAATATATATATATATATATATATATATATATATATATATATATATATATATATATATATATATAAATAAATATATATATATATATATAAATATATATATATATATATAAATATATATATATATATATATATATATATATATATATATATATATATATATATATATATATATATAATCAATACTACACATGTGTATAGGCTATATCAAGTACCATAGGTTCTAAAACTTAAAAATATAAACTTATATAATACAAAGAACAAGTGCTTCTAAAATGATTAACATACTGTCCAATATTAATGCAACAATGGTAGATTTTTCTACTAAAAGCAGAACATCCTAGAAACCAATATATTTTCGTATTTATTTATTAACAAAATTACCATCTAAACAATCATATAATAAACCTACCTGCATTGTGTTTGAACCGTTTTCTTCATTCTCTTCATACCCAGCATTTCAATGCGATCTCTCTGAATGATGCTCCCGCACTGTATTCTGGCGCGCGGAACATACTTATATCAGGAAAAAAATTGGCGGTCAAAGGAAGTCACAGAAGACAACAGGAAGTAGAATCCCTTAAGACAGTCGGAGAGATCGGTCAACATATTCAGGTAAGCTTGCTTTTCTACTATTTAAGCTTGATAATATACTCATTTAACAAATACGTTTTTAATTAACATCGACTGATTTCATATTATCAATTATTCAGATATATTATTATATTCTACAGATGAGCTATAATGTATTAATATTTTAATTTGTGTTAGGTTGGAGTCGACAAAAAGCTGTGTGGTAACGTTTTCAGCAACACGAAACAGTGATCTCGGGGACCGGCGTTAAGGTAAGCAGATCGTTCACAATTCTATGACTGTAGTTGCACAGTGTCTGGGGTTTTAGTTTAATATTTTAAGTGGTGTGGGTGTATTAATTGGGATATGGAGATTCTGATTCCGCTTTTCGAAGCTTTAAATATTTGCACGAGGGGGTTATTCTATCTGTCTGCGTGTTATTATTATTTTTTTAAACTACATTTTTAACAAACTTTTAATCTCTACTCTAAGTACTCTATTCACCACAGTGGTAAAACCATTAAAACCTGGTGTAAGTCAGACCAGCCAGTATGATTTCTTTTAATTACGCGTGCTGCCAGATCAAGCAATGAAGACTTTATTTAACCATATAACGTTAAACTGCCGGTGCACAGTACACCCTCGATACAAGCGATATGCGATTTAAGCGAAAGATCAATCAAAACAAACAATAGCTGCTGGAGTAAGCGATGAAGTCGCCTTGGATAAAGGCATTAGCTAAATGTGTTAATAATATTACGACGAGCCCTGTTTCTATTCTTCATATGACGCAATGAATAAAAAAAAGAAAACTTTTGTTTTGATAGCACACGCTGCATGCCAGTTATACATAAACACATAATGTAATGTAATCTAAATTGACGGTAGTAAATTTAGCATTTATTAAAGAAATCAAAGTAATAATAGCATGCAGATAGCCTACTGCAAATGTGTTGGTAGAGTGGGGTCTGCCATTAAAATATCTAGCTACATGTTTAAAATAAGACATTTTGTCATGCTGAAACATATTAAAACCTATTCATATTTAAGTATGAACATTTTATACTGTAGAAACAAATGACTTTACAATTCCTGGAGTACAGTTGTGTTTTTAGCCCAGTGAACTTGTAAAGGGCAGACAGGTACCTATTCTTCCAGTGACAGTGTTTTGTTGTATGTGTCATTAGGGTTGCATTGGAAACTGAAAAGGGAAGGAAAGCAATGGAAAGAGCGGTTGTTTAGTTGTATTAGTAGGTTATTAACATTTGAAATGGTTATACTTTTTGTATTGTGTAGGCCTACAATAAAATAGGTGTACAGTTATTTTTAACCTTCTTTGGCGTTGCTTAAGTTTTTCCAGTGTGGCTAAAAAATGATGAGTTGCTTTAACCACAGTGGCTAACTAAATAAAATCCCTAGAGGGGACGTAGCTACTTATTTATTTTATTTAAGAGGTGCATGGTAATGTACAATACAGTACCTCTTGCATTAGATGCTGTGTTGTACTGTGAATTAGGAAAGCGTGAGTATTTTTAAAGTTTATTTTGAATTTCTTTAAATCCGGTAGACTTAGAAGTCTGTGTTATTATTCAGTTCGGCGTGAGTTTATGCTTTTGGCCAAAAGAAATATACGTTCATGACACAAGGATCAACACAAACAGGCATACTATAGGCCTATGTGGTACAGATACATAAATTAATGTAAAAAAACAAACAAAAAAAACGTGTTTTGATCACTGTGCTTACATCGATATTTGGAAATCATTCATTTAAATTAAATATTTACAAAAAAATCATATTTTGGCATAATGACTTGACTCCTTTTACAGCCCCTATTATTCTTAAAATATAGGAGGACCGTTGGCAATTAATTACTGCATCCTATAGTCCTATAGTGGGAATGCCTTATATTACTTATGACTGAGTTTGTAGTTGATCATATTGCACATGATGAAATAGTTTCATAATTAGAAATGTTTATGATACTGCTTTATTCTTGCTAAGTGCAGTGTCATAAGTTCTGCTTTGTTTTGAAATTCAAACTGAACTTCATGTGGAAATGAGCTATTTGACCTGTATGATTTATTTATTTGTTTGTGTTTTTATACAGTGGAGTGCTCTGAGCGTCCTACACCAGAAACAAAACAAAGAGCAACTATCGCTTGGTCACTACAAAAAGTGGTTTGATATCACCCAACCAAATAGCTTTCCAGCCATAACTAGCATTGCAAGCCTTTCACATGATCCAATTTTAGAGACAGCTTGTAAGTTGTTTTAAAGCTATCGCTTTTAAGCAAAGTAAAAAAAAAACATCATTCTGATATTTGCAACAAAAAAAAAGCCGGTCAATGCCTCAAAGCGCTCCACTGACCCCATATATCAAACAAGCGCACACAAAACATTAATTTACAGTAGAAAAATATTATTATATGAATTATTACTATTATATGTGGTTTCTGTTGCACACTTTTCTTTGCAAATGTGTTTTTGCCACAGTTCGAGTTAAGTTTTTTAATAAAGTATTGCGTATTATTTCTCTACATCCAAACATACTCTTTCCTACTTCTGTGGAGGAGTGTCTCTGTCAGTGATGATAAAGCTGTTGCATTTTTAGATGTATTTTCTTTCTTATTTTTGTAGTCTGCTGCATGTACACACTTTTCGCTGCTTTGTTCTACTTCATCTTATTTGTGATGTCACCTGCTTCCGTTCAATTTATTAATTTCTTAAAGGCACAGTGCTGCAATACAGTGAACCTCGATCTACTATAGTAAATGTAATAATTAGGGCCGTAAGAGTTTTAAATTAGGGCTGTCACTCGATTAAAATATTTGATCGGTTAATTTATGGGCATTAGCTAATTAATCTGTAGATTAATCGGTGCACATTTTAAAAGAATGGTAACGGTCTTAAAGCGGGTCCTGCACAATACCCTTTTTAAAACCCTTCACAACACGCAGCACACACACTACATGTACTCAGAAACTTGACCAGAAGTTTTTATGAAATATTTTCAGAACATTTCTTAAGATTTTTTCTTAAATGGGAAGTGATTCATCAAAGTTTCGCTCTTTTTTATTTTATAGATTTCCTGAAGAAAGAAAAGCGAGCCAGATGAGAAGAGTGATATGTGAAATTTGTAAAGTCAGCTATAATTCTGTACATTATGAGCAATACCACGAGCATCGTTGTACAAAAGGAACTGATCATGTAGAAGTACCAAATGAAAGCCTGGAAGTAACAGAAAGCCTTGAAGTAGGTGAAATGAGTGCACAGTCTGAAGAGAGTTCTGTCCATGGTGGATCGTCTACAATTCATACAGTTCCATGTCCAGAAGCAGAAGACCTAGAGAGCAACTGGAGAAGAATATATAGCCAAATGAAAGAAACCTGGAAAGTGGACGGTAACCAAGATGTGCCCAAAAATGTATCTGATGAAGTTGTTTTGTCATTCTTTCCTGTATCTGAATTTAATATTGAGAACCACTCTGACAGTGAAAATGAAGAACAGTGGGAAGCAACTGCGGAAAAAGAGATGGCTGTAAATATTGAAGAAG
Source organism: Acipenser oxyrinchus oxyrinchus (assembly GCA_030684275.1). NCBI lineage: Eukaryota > Metazoa > Chordata > Actinopteri > Acipenseriformes > Acipenseridae > Acipenser > Acipenser oxyrinchus. The sequence continues at coordinate 3,564,619 of CM060288.1, read as the reverse complement.
GAATTTCTCAGGATTTAGATTATGTAGCAGAACAACTATACGCAAGCCCAGCAACAGTTCACGACAAAGTGCTGAGGTTTGTTAGATGGTTATGTCTTTTTTTGATGGTGTGGCAGACACATTTTTTTATTTCTGATGTGGCAATCGATACATGGTTACAATTTTTAAAGATTTGCTGACTGTGTTTGCTGAACCAAGAGGTATCCTTGGATTGACACTTACTGTCTTACCTTTCATTTCCTCTTATTCTCTGAATCATAGGCAAGTGTTGACGCTTGCGTCTCTGAGCGATCTGTCGCACTATGTCCGTGGTTCGTTCATTTCCTCTTATTCTCTGAATCATAGGCAAGTGTTGGCCGTACGTCTCTGAGCGATCTGTCGCACTATGTCCGTGGTTCGTTCATTTCCTCTTATTCTCTGAATCATAGGCAAGTGTTGACGCACGTCTCTGAGCGATCTGTCGCACTATGTCCGTGGTTCGTTCATTTCCTCTTATTGTCTGAATCATAGGCAAGTGTTGACGCACGTCTCTGAGCGATCTGTCGCACTATGTCCGTGGTTCGTTCATTTCCTCTTATTGTCTGAATCATAGGCAAGTGTTGACGCACGTCTCTGAGCGATCTGTCGCACTATGTCCGTGGTTCATTCATTTCCTCTTATTCTCTGAATCATAGGCAAGTGTTGACGCACGTCTCTGAGCGATCTGTCGCACAATGTCTGTGGTTCGTTCATTTCCTCCTTTTTCTCTGAATCGTAGGCAAGTGTTGATGCATGTCTCTGACCGGTCTGTCGCATTATGTCCCTGGTTCGTTCATTTTCTCTTTAATGCCAATCAAAGTGTCTGTTGCACTGGTTTGTTCATTCTGCTGTCTTCTCAAAATGCTAAAAATGTGTTACATGTAATTGTTGTTCTCAGAAAAAATAATGTTTGTCTCTATCTCTAATTGAGATAGGAGTCTGGAGGCTCCATTTAGGACAGTAGTCCTGGCGAATGCGGGTCTCCAGTTTGTGTGTGGTGAGTTATGTTTTTTTTTTTGTGAGTGTTCGAGTTGTTTTGTTTAAATTGTTTGTTTGTTTATTTGGCTTATTAATAAATACACACACTGGTGCTTGCACCTGCCATCTCCTGTCTCTGAGGTTATGTTTATTATTTTTATTAATATGAGAAATAATCTTGATATTTCTTACATTGTACTTTTTGTGGACATTCATGAAAAAGTACATTAGTCCCTCAGTATTCGGTAAGTTATTTTTACTGTCAACATTTTTCTACATTTTAATCGACTATCGTAAAATGGTGATCTTATTTGGTAATACTCATGAACTTATTTCATAGTGTGGTTCAGTATTGTAGGGCAACACTGGAAACGATGCTTTTGGTCATACCAGTAAAGGTCATTCTTTCATTTTTTTTCATTTACTTCTATAGTTTATTACAACCACTGTAAGCCTAAGAGGTGTAAGTGTGGTTTTCTATAATAGTTTGTATATTTATTGTAAATCATGGAAGTTACACTTGATTCTAATTTAAACATATTATTGATTTTTATTTCTGACTTTTAAATATTCAAAGGTCCATGTATTATTACTGTTGGTACGATTTATTATTTAACACTGTGATTGTAATTTTGTATTGCTGCCATCTTGGCCAAGGTTCTTGAAATATATATTTTTCTCTCAAGTGACTTCCTGATTTAAGTAAAGGTTCATTTTTCAAATCATTAATCATAATAAAATACATGTTGTTGTTTTTTTTGTTTTATTATCTATACCTTGAGTTAAAGAGCTTATCAGAATTAAGTTGATGTTGTTTGTTACCCTGATTTGATTTATATTCTACATAAACATTACTTTAACATATAAATAATATTGTTCTTTTTGCAGACTTAAAGCAAATTGTTTTCTAACCTTTCTGTACCCTAGGCATATATATATATATATATAATATATATATATATATATATATAATATATTAATGCTGCCCTCGAATTAAACCCTCACTCAGATGTCAGCTTTTTTTCTACCCCTGCTCAAAAACTAATTTAAGAAACTCGCAACTCTGGCTATGTACATGTGACGCTCCCGAAGAGACTACAGCCTCAATCCACCATGTAACACAAACTAATGTACACCCACCTTAGTAAGCAAATGTTATTTTATGGTACAGTCCCGACAGACAACCCAAGATGAACTGCTTACAGCACAGCAGTCCTTCATGGTTTTTGTTTTTTCCCCAGCAGAGTTCAGTGCCAACACAGCAGGGGATAAAACAAGGAGGAAGATGGGCGAATGGCCTCCTCGTTTGTAAACTTTATGTTCTTCTTAGGGGCTGTCTGTTTACCTCGCTCTCAGTTTGGATGGTGAAAACTTAACTCAAATTGAATCACTTTAGGAAACAACAGAGCCAAGTACAATTTAGTTAGGGTAATGAAAGATACGTTGTTTAGCAGTCCAAGGTAGGTGTTGAGAAGACACCAGAAGGTGGTGAAACACAGCATTGTCCTGATGCCTATGGACAGCTGATACCATAAATGAGGGACAAGAGATGAGAAGGAGTGAGCCGGGCCATAGAACATTGCATGTGTTTGCCCAGAGCGTTCAGCATGTTGGACTAGTCATGCCTTCCATGAGCAGTTGATTTTGCTGAGCATACCATGGGGAAACACATGTAATGTTGCTTAACACATTTTTATGGTATAGTGAAATACTGCAAACTGCCACCCCACAAAAATGGTATTGATAGTAGGATTTCACTATGTCATCAGTTTTATATATTTGTTTTCAGAGAATGTGGGGCAATGAAAACCTAGGAAAGCTCTGACAATTAAAAAAAAATTACACTGAAGCTTTCTCCTAAAGTTACAAAACACAATTAAAATGACTGGGGGAATCGGATTACAATATAAACTATATGACTACTGCATTATCCCTTCAACACTATTTTATACCAGAAAGATTGTGAGTAAACCATGTAAATATACCTTTTCTAACCTAAGGTTTAAAATAGTTTACAATTTTGATACTTAGTGAACCTTATGTTTCATGCAGTTGTAGTGTATACTAGGTACAAATCAGTTTTACTCTACATAAGTTTCTTGTAAACATTATGCAAACTTAAATTTTACATGCGGTTTCCTATACACCTGCAAACCTTTTGTAAACATAAGGTTTTTTGGTGTGTAGTTTACAAGCATTGTGTAAACATAATGTTTACTCACATAGGTGTGTGTAAACTTAATGTAAACATACAGTTCACAAAATGGTTTACTATGACGTTGTAAACCCCAGCAAACTTAAGGTTTACAAATTCTTTACACATGTTCTAAATTTGTAAACCTTTATTTTCGTGCAGTGTTAGGTCTATGCTTCTTTGAAAGCTCGTGGAACCAAATCTCTGCCAGCAGTTGGCTCTTTAATCTAGGGGTATGATTCTTGCTTCGGGTGCGAGAGGTCCCAGCTTCAAATCCCGGATGAGTCTGTTTTCAATATCTTACATTACACTTTTCAAATTACGATGCATTGCCGGTAAGGCGCTCAATCACGTGACTGAAAAATCAGTCACCGAGAGCTCTGCTTGCCCAGTGGTTAAATCAGGACTGCAATCTTTGAGTACACAGGGAATCAATTGCTTAAAAGTTCAACAGAAGTCTCACATAACAGATTATAAAACCATTCATTTTACAGTTGCTGTACATCATACGGCAATGACTATTTTGGTAACACATGTTTGATGTTTTCATGCGCCCATGTGTGTCTAAAACAATCCGGCTGCAGTATGTTCTATCAGAGGGTTGTTTAATTTTAAATATTTGATTTTGTAGCGCATGTAACTGCAACGCCATTTTTATGTGGCAGGACTAACAACAGGACGATATCATCCTTAGAATGTGATGAATCATTCAACTCACGCTTCCATCCATATTTGCAGTTTTCCTGACAACGCATTATCAATGCATGATTCCAAATTTACACATTCGTTTGATGGGGCTTAATGTAGTGACTAATATCACCTCACAGATCATTATAACTCACAGTGATACTTTAAAAGTTAGGCTTTTAACACTATTCTCCAGTAAGGCAAATTAGTTGGGAAATGTATTACGCTTTATTCCAATGTTAAAAGAAAAAGTTCAAAATAAACTTGCGTTGGCCGGGAATCGAACCCGGGTCAACTGCTTGGAAGGCAGCTATGCTCACCACTATACCACCAACACCTCCGTTCCCAAAATAACCTTCACAGTTTTAATTAAGGCACTGTATCGTTGGCTGCTGGGACAGGTCCCGTCTTCCCTCTACTCGATAGGCGTTAATACAGCGACTGGTGTTTGTCGGAGATTTTTATGGTGTTTATTGATTGATTATTTCTGTAATTATTATTTCATAGACAGCAGGCTGGTATGCATCATGCCTGTACTAACATGATGAAGCAATTATTGTATTCTATTTTCTTTCAAAAATGTGCATGCCATGAAGATGACGTGTGAAGAAAAAAGAACAAGCTTCTCTGCCGTGTGAGGATTTCATCTGCCGTGACCCGGATACGAACCGGGGTTGTTGCGGCCACAGCGCAAAGTACTAACCACTATACGATCACGGCGAACTACCGAGAAGCTCGTCTTTCTTTTGTTATCTGGGCACTCCATGCTATACACAAGGCAGAACAATTGTAGCAGGTCGCTGCTATGTGTATTGTTTTATTGTATTAATTTGGCTACTTTCATTTTTAGAACGCCCCCTTATCTTGTGTTTCTTTCCCTGCGCCAATCAGAGGATGATTCCCCTTTACCTGGCTCATTTAAAAGCTGGATTTAAAGACAAGGGGGAGCGGAATATGCAGCAGGATGTAAGGGAACGGGAGGCTCTGGTGACGGCGGCGGTATGGCTGGTCGGCAGCCTGTGCAATGGTGGTGTGTTTACAATGATTATGTGTGTGGTGTCCGAGTAGCGGCAGTAGTATTGAAGTGTAGAAGGTCTTTATATATAGATAGTGAAATTTATGTTATTTTGACTACGCCACCTTGTGTTTATTGAGGAAAAGGACCTCGAGTGGTTGGTTCCCGCACAAACTCTTTTATCCAGGAGAAACTAAGCAATCATACACCAAAAATAATCTTTACAAGTTTTAATTAATAATTGTTTTAAAAATCTCAAGCACATTAACAATAATGTAAACCATATGACAATGCCACTTTCAGTTCACCATCTAACAATTGTCTACTAGATACATGTAGAAATTATACAATAAAACCAACTCTTAATCAATCAGTTTCTTATAGTGAAGTTAATTAAACTAGTTACCACAAATTATATTATTTCAGTTTATATAAAATACTTGGATCCATGAGTTTCTTATAGTAAAGTTAATTAACCAGTTCAGCAAATCTGTTCTTTTTGTGATACATACAAGGTAGACAACAACGTCAGTAATTGAATGGTCTCGTTACAAACCAGATTACATTTGTAAAGTACACAGTACCAATTTCCCCCAATCTATTTTCAAATGAATATATAAAACAACTGCGTCCACGCAAGAATAAAATAAAATATAACAAATAAAACAAGATTCCTTGCTGCAGGAACGGGACAACTATCAAATAAACCACACAACGTTAACAATAAACTAACAGGCTCACTGACCGGGGAACCCCAACACGCTATACCTCGTGTTGGAAATGATACACTCACGGTCAAACACAGCCTTCCTGGTGTGCTACACGAAGTTATAAAGTCTCTCCACGTTCCAGCTACAGTCTTACGGTGTCCATATTAGGACATCGTCATTTCTCACGTCTCGGCGTCAGTTATCAGGAATGTCTTTGTCATGGATGATTTAGTTTGGCGATCAGTCGTCATTTCTCAATCGTTTTTCTGTCATCCCTCATGTGTTTTCATAATGTCAGCCATTATTTGTATCAGGTATCATTTGTATTTTGTGTCACTCGAATTTCGAGTCATGGAAAACCTCAGTCACTCAAATTTCGAGTCATGGAAAATCTCAGTCACTCAAATTTCGAGTCATGGAAAATTATCACGCTCGATAATGTCCTAACAGCCTGCCGTTCCACAGATTATTATTATTATTATTATTATTATTATTATTATTATTATTATTATTTATTTATTTATTTCTTAGCAGACGCCCTTATCCAGGGCGACTTACAATCGTAAGCAAATACATTAAGTGTTACAGTACAAGTAATAATACAATAAGAGCAAGATAAATACAATGACTAGTTCAAGCAAGTACAAGTGTGACAAAATACAATTCAATAATACAGCAGATAAAAGTGACAGTGATAGTTACATCAAGATATGATTAAATACCAAATACTACAGATTAAACACTTGGCAGATTACAGTACTCTGAAGTACAGGGTTAAATGCAGTAAAATAGGGGGCAGATAAGAGTAAGTAAAGCAAATTTAAGGAAGGGTGAAAGTGTCCCAGGGGAGAAACAGAGGAGTTCTACAGGTGCTCACTGAAGAGGTGAGTCTTAAGGAGGCGCCGGAATGTGGTCAGGGACTGGGCGGTCCTGACATCTGTAGGTAGGTCATTCCACCACTGCGGAGCGAGGGTGGAGAAGGAGCGGGCTCTGGAGGCAGGGGAGCATAGAGGAGGTAGAGTCAGTCTTCTAGTGCAGGCGGAGCGGAGAGGTCGAGTGGGGGTGTAGGGAGAGATGAGGGTCTGGAGGTAGCTGGGTGCAGTCTGGTCAAGGCATCTGTAGGCTAGTACAAGAGTCTTGAACTGGATGCGAGCTGTGATCGGTAGCCAGTGGAGTGAGCGAAGTAGTGGAGTTGCGTGGGAGAAGCGAGGCAGAGAGAACACCAGGCGGGCAGCGGAGTTCTGGATGAGCTGGAGCGGACGGGTGGCGGACGCAGGGAGGCCAGCCAGGAGGGAGTTGCAGTACTCTAGGCGGGAGAGTACCAAGGCCTGGACCAGGAGCTGGGTGGCGTAGTTGGTGAGGAAGGGTCGGATTCTTCGGATGTTGCTCAGGAAGAATCGGCAAGTGCGTGCCAGAGTGGAGATGTGCTGGGAACAAGAGAGGCAGGGGTCCAGGGTGACACCGAGGTTCTTAGCAGAGGAAGAGGGAGAGAGTGTGGAAGATTCAAGAGGAACAGAGATAGAGAGATCAGAGGAGGGGGAGGAGGAGGGAAAGAAAAGGAGGTCAGATTTAGAGAGGTTGAGTTTGAGGTGATGCGAGTGCATCCAGGAGGAAATAGCAGACAGACAGGTAGAGATACGGGAGGAGATGGTGGAGTCAGAGGTGGGAAGGAGAGGAAAATCTGAGCATCATCAGCATAGAAATGGTATGAGAAACCATAGGATGCGATGAGGGGGCCCAGGGAGCGGGTGTAGAGAGAGAACAGGAGAGGACCCAAGACTGACCCTTGGGGGACTCCTGTTAAGAGAGGGTGAGATGTGGAGGTTGCTCCACGCCAGGTTACCTGGTAAGTGCGGTTGGAGAGGTAGGAGGAGAACCAGGCCAGAGCAGTGCCAGAGATCCCCAGGTCAGCAAGAGATGATAGTAGAATAGAGTGATCAACATTATTATTATTAATTTCTTAGCAGACGCCCTTATCCAGGGCGACTTACAATTGTTACAAGATATCACATTATACATTATTCAAATATCACATTATTTATTTTTACATACAATTACCCTTTTATACAGTTGGTTTTTTACTGGAGCAATCTAGGTAAAGTACCTTGCTCAAGGGTACAACAGCAGTGTCCCCCACTGGGGATTGAACCCACGACCCTCCGGTCAAGAGTCCAGAGCCCTAACCACTACTCCACACTGCTGCCCAACAGTGTCAACAGTGTCATCAACAGTGTCAAAGGCAGCAGAGAGATCAAGGAGAAATAGGACAGAGGAGAGAGAGGCAGCTCGGGCAGACTTAAGTGAGTTGGTGACAGACAGGAGGGCGGTTTCAGTGGAGTGAGCAGAGCGGAAGCCAGATTGGAGAGGGTCGAGCAGAGAGTGGTTGGACAGGAAAGCAGAGAGCTGGCGGTGTACAGTCCGCTCGAGGGTTTTGGAGAGGAAGGGTAGGAGGGAGACAGGACGGTAGCTCTGGAGGGAGGTGGGGTCGAGGGTAGGTTTTTGAGGATGGGAGTGATAGAGGCTTTTTGAAGGCAGAGGGAAAGAGACCAGAAAGTAGAGAGGTGTTGACAAGGGAGGAGATGAAGGGAAGTAGAGCAGGAGCAGCAGCTTGAAAGAGGTGAGTGGGGAGGGGTCCAGGGCACACGTGGTGGGTTTGTGACCCTGGAGCAGGGAGGAGAGGTCAGAGTCTGAGAGGGGCAAGAAGGTGGAGAAGGAGGGTGAGTTAGTAGGGGATGCAGTGGGTGTAGGGGTTGGAGCAGGAGGGGGTGCGGGGAGGGAGAGGTGTTAAAGAGTTTGTGGATATCTGAGATTTTAGAAGAGAAGAAGGAGGCAAAGTCATCAGGGAGATAGAGGAGGGAGGAGGAGGGGGAGGGTTTAGGAGGGAGGAGAAGGTAGAGAATAGTTTACGTGGGTTGTTAGTGGAGGCTTGGATTACAGATTGGAAATAAGTACATTTAGCAGAGGAGAGAGTAGAGGAGAAGGAGGAGAGGAGAGTGCGGTAAAGGTCTAGGGCAGCAGGGAGTTTGGTTCTCTTCCATTTCTTTTCAGCAGATCGCAGTGTGATTCTTGCCGAGCCGGGCGCAGAAGAGAAACCAGGGATGGGGAGGGAGGGGCGAGCAGGTCGGGAGGTGAGGGACAGAGGGAGTCGAGGGAGGAGGTGAGGGAGGAGAAGAGGGTGGAGGTAGCAGAGTCTACGGAGAGTTGTGAAAAGGAGTCGATAGGAGGGAGGTGAGAGAGAGCAGTGGAGGCAAGGACAGAGGGGAGAGAGAGCGGAGGTTACAGTGAGAGGTGACAGTGGGGAAGGAGGAGCAGGGAGAGGGGGAGAGACAGAGAAAAAGAGATGAAATAGTGATCGGAGAGGTCCAGGGGGGTGACAGAGAGGGTGGAGGGGCAGCAGGCCCTGGAGAAGATTAGTTTGTGTTTTAAGCTTCTGTTCTTTTAGATACCACCCTGGTTGTTTTCTTTTGTTTTTATGTACTGTATTGTTAATTATGACTGTTTTTATTAATCTCGTCTAATGATTAGACCCCATTCACAATATAATTATATGATGAATGATCTGCACTGTCAACGATAACCTACTTGTTTTGTGTGTTTAAACAAATGGAATAGTTCATTATAATAGCAATGTGTTGCTCTTTGCACTTTTGTTCTTATTGGTTTGTATATATGTGATTTAAAGATGTGTTTGGTGTATTTGATTTGTTTATTTTATTACTATGATTAGTATGTGTTAGCGTTTTATTGCACAGTTGATTTTTTTTTGCTATTGATTCCTGTCGTTGGTAGTAATTGTTTGTTAATGTGCATATCTATGACCCGAGTCTGTGTCCTCTCCAAATATAACCTGGAATGATTTTTAATCGTTGTAGTTTGTGTGCTCCTTCTGATTTATATCCCAGTTCCACGCCCTATAAAAGAACCTACTGAGGAGACGTGTTTTAAACTCGCGTTTGTTTTAATTGTGAGGGTGAAATTCCCTCGGTGGCGTAGTCAGGCTGTACTTTTGTGCATTCCGTGGCGCTTGCCGCGTTCTGTCTCGGCGGCGCGGTGCTACACAATGATGAGTAGCTAGAGGGCTGAATCGGCCCAGGTCGGGAACGGAGCAGGTCAAAGCCCCCGTGTCACCTCAGTGCTGGGACTGCTCCTCTGTGCAGACATTGCAGTGCATCCCTTTGCAAAACAATGAAACACAGTCTTGTTTTTGTTTTGTTTATTTTTTATGTGTATGTTTGCATATCGAAACTAAATCACATCTAAACCAGTTTCCTCATTTATAGCGACCACCTCTCGATGCCCATAGAAATGCTAGCCGCCAGGTAAAGCAAATCAGACTGTCCCTAACAGGCACACAGCACGGCGACACTAATCTCTCAATACAGAGCTTCTAGGTCTACGCTTCTTTGGAAGCTCGTGGAACCAAATCTCTGTCAGCAATTGGCTCTTTAATCTAGGGGTATGATTCTTGCTTCGTGTGCGAGAGATTCCTGGGTTCAAATCCCGGATAAGTCCGTTTTCAATATCTTTCATTACACTTTTCTAATTACGATGCATTGCCGGTGAGGCGCTCAATCACGTGACTGAAAAATCAGTCACCGAGAGCTCTGCTTGCTCAGTGGTTAAATCAGGACTGCAATCTTTGAGTACACAGGGAATCAATTGCTTAAAATTTCAACAGAAGTCTCACATAACAGATTATAAAACCATTCATTTTACAGTTGCTGTACATCATACAGCAATGACTATTTTGGTAACACATGTTTGATTTTTTCATGCACCCACGTGTGTCTAAAACAATCCGGCTGCATGTCCGAACCGTGAGGGCTCCTTACAAAAATCAAGGTAACATTCCCACTCGAGGATCATTTTAAATCAGCAGTTTTTAAACTATAAATAGCCTGGCTAAACGGCGGTCGGGAGTTCAGTTCGAAGCGACAGACAACCAAACCAACAAAGTGCGAGGGGGAGGGGAAGGGGAAGAGGGAAAGGAAGAGGAAGAGGGAGAGGGAGAGGGAGAGGGGGAGGGCTCGCCTCGGATTCGGCTGCCAGAGCGGGGCTGAAGCGTCTCGACTCCCGGAGAAAGCTGCAGCTCCTCTCGCAGCAAAAAAGTAAATCCATTTGGAAAGATAACCCCGTAATAGGCCTCATATGTATTTAGTTATAAAACGAATGCTGAATAAGATGTCTGTGTTATAAAGTGCCAGCGCAGCTTTTCTTCAGTTCAGATACTGAATCAAAAGGGAGAGACAGAAACGGAAGTCACACTAATAAGTTGTTTAGAGTTTGAACACCGGTACTGTATTTACTGTAGAAATATTGCACTTGTATTGTATTTCAACGCCCACCCCCCTCACACCACAAACACCACACACACACACACACACACACACACACACACACACACACACACACACACACACACACACACACACACACACGTGCATTGCATTTTCAGTACTTCTCCGCAATAAAAAAATGGTAAAAACATGTTTCTTAAATGAATGCGTAGTTCTATTTTTGCAGTCTGTGCGATTTCATTTAATCGACTTAGCACGTTCATTATGCGTGACGTTTCTCAGCTCGGCTCGCCTTTCTCTAGTGTAAACGCAACTCAAGCTCCCCGAGCCGTACCAGGCTGGCTCGACTCGGCTCCGGCTCGGCTCAGCTCGGGTGTGCTAGTGTATACGGGGTAGTAGTGACGTAGGTGTTGTCAATAGAATATTGCTCGTGTTCTTATAGCGCAGATTTCCGCAGATCTGTACAGTTCTGCACAGACACGCCTTCTGCGAGGGCTGCTGCGTGACGTCACTAAGCTCCACCCGCTGAAATCTGTGCAGTTCAGCGCAGCTCTGAAAAGCAGCTACGGGAGGCTGGCTGCGGCTGAGAACCAGACGATGCAGAGATCACGAGTGAGCTGCCAATCCAATTGAAAGAGCTACTAAAACTATTGCAGCAGTGTGGAGTAGTGGTTAGAGCTCTGGACTCTTGACCAGAGAGTTGTGGGTTCAATCCCAGATGGGGGATACTGCTGCTGTACCCTTGAGCAAGGTACTTTACCTAAATTGCTTCAGTAAAAACCCAACTATATAAATGGGTAATTGTACGTAAAAATAATGTAATTATATGTAAAAATATAATATGGTATCTTGTAACAATTGTAAGTCGCCCTGGAAAAGGGTCTCTGCTAAAAAATGAATAATAATAATGAAATCATAATGAATTGCAGACACATAATTAAATTATTACAATTAGAAATGTATTCATCATGAATCCCTATTTTATCATGCTTCTAGCAGGTGGACTGCAGGGGACCCAGGGGAATCCTGTCTGTAAAACACATTGGCTTCCCTATTCTTAATTTCTGTTTCTTATTATCATTGACTAATTGTTTTATTGGCAATTTGGGCGAGTTATACAAATCTACCGTTTTGTCGCACTATATTCAAACATTACCTGATTCGAGACACTGCTGGGGTTGCTCCGTAGATAGAACTGTTCGTTCTGCTGACTTTGGGCAAGGCTGGGTGGCGTACTGATTCTGTGTCCTGCTGTGTTTTCACTAGGCTGTTTTCACTTTAGAGATTTATTTTTGATGTCACTGATTGTGTTTTGGGATTTATATTGTTATTTTGTTTTCTTTCTATTGTGTTTAGTTTTTGAACAGTGTAGCGCTCCTCCCTCCTCCTCTCTATCCCGTCTGCTATCCAGCGCCTCCAGCAGCTCCGCTAGTGCGTTGCGATCCATCCCGTGTTCTGACACCACGTGTGGCACAGTGGTTGCTGATTATGTACAGGTGCAGAGGTGATGCAGTGCAGGAATAAACAGACAGAGATTTGTAATCTGGTATGGAAAAATATCAGTTTTATTTTTGTTATAATCCAGGTCTGGTGTCCAAATAATAAACTCAGGTTATACACAGCAATGTGTAAAACATGGAGAACAGTAACAGGGATTGCAGCCCTAAACAATAAACACAGTATCACTCCCACAATATACAACCACGATCACCAGTCCTGTGTGCGTGCTGTAGTGCTCGTGGTGAATGAAACAGTTTAAAGAGTGACAAATAGTGCAGTGCTGTTCCGGGTTCAGCGCTGGCTCTTAGCGACAGCTCCGGAACGTGTTAGCCATCTATAAACACACAAGTAACAATTATAGACAAGACAAACAAACAAACACTCACAATACTCTTAATACACAGTGCACGGGTCCATTTGCAAACCAAAAGCGAAGGAAATGATTTACAATTCTCCGGCCCCCTTTATGCGATCATGCATGACCCCCTGGTAAACAATGACAGCTGATTCTATTGCCTGCAGCTGCTACCTCGTTTACCTTCCAGGTCAATACGTTCCTGCAACAGAGTCTTGCCTTCTTCCAGGCTGACCGACCTCCCGACCCAGGGAATGAACTGTCAGGCCAACCCGTCCAAAGCCTTTCCCCTTCACTGCTTAGCGCCCTCACCGGTCGAGAGGGAGATTTACAACCAGAACTCATTATATTTCTGTCACAAGGATATATTGTACTTGTCTTGTACAGTATAATGTATGGTAGCTCTCAAAAGGATATATTTTACTTGTCTAGTACAGTATACTGTATGGTATAGCTCTCAATGGGATATATTGTACTTGTCTTGTACAGTATATTGTATGGTATAGCTCTCAATGGGATATATTGTACTTGTCTTGTACAGTATACTGTATGGTATAGCTCTCAGTGGGATATATTGTACTTGTCTTGTACAGTATATTGTAGCAAACTATATAGCTAATATAGTTTAACTTGCCCTACCTAAATTGTACCTAATATTTATACATATAATTTCCTTACTAAGCTTTGCAATCAAAAACAACATTACTATATTTCAGACATTATGTATTATCAACATACAAAAGAAAACCCTTCTCATTTCTTAGGTAACATTATTTTACTGTCTAACAAAAATGACAAACTTTTCTTTAAAGGGATACTCAAGTTGTTTTTCTTTTATATGTGTTACGTTCCCATATGTTGCTACAACTGTTTATTATTATTATTATTATTATTATTATTATTATTATTATTATTATTATTTATTTCTTAACAGACGCCCTTATCCAGGGTGACTTACAATTGTTACAAGATACCACATTATTTTTACATACAATTACCCATTTATACAGTTGGGTTATTACTGGAGCTTTAACCCACAACCCTCCGGTCAAGAGTCCAGAGCCCTAACCACTACACACTGCTGTTTAAATGAGGTGTGTGTTGTATTGCAAAAAAATAGCAACTTGATAGCTCCTTGTTTGAACAGAAGAAGCAGAAAGGCTACAGAGGCAGTGCTGAAGTATGACTTTGTCTGCTGAGTGTATAGTGTCTTTATTGTGTAGGTTGCTCAGTATTTTGTAATGAGTCAGAAACATCACGTGCACACGCAGATATTTTGCAATTCCTGATTAGGGATGTCATTGACCCCTTTGAGTAAATATTTGAAGTTTGTGAGCAAATTCTGTCTAGTTTAAAAAAACATTTATATAATGTTCATATACAGTTTTTGCTTGTCAGTTCTTCTCACCTGCACCGCATAGACATGCTGTGCCGAATTAACACAGGGCACAAAAAATACACAGACTATAATTTATTATATAACATATAACAAGTAGCATGTGATCTTATGGATGGGGATAGATAGAGCATGGCTATTTTACCATCACGTTTATTGGAATTATCATGTGATCAAGTCACGTACCAGTTTGCGTGACGTGATTGGTTATTTGGAACTATGTAAAGATATCAGATCACAGAACACTTGGAAAATGTTAGAGAGGTGCTCAAAAGCAGAAAGCACAAAAGTAAAAACAAATAAAAAAGAGTATTCTCGAGGCACGTATTTAAAACAGAAATGGATTTAATAGTCGTTCGAAGGTAAAAAGCCTTTTTAATTAACATGACTATTCTAAATGTTTGAACATAATTCAAATACACCACTATAACCCTGGTCCCAGAGATCCCCCACTCCTTTACTGCTGGTTTTTGTTCCAACTGAGCTCTCAATGACTTAATTGATCTCTTAATAGAACTAATAAGTTGTCTAATTAGGGCAAAGCATTTACAGAAGTCTAATTAAGCAACTTGTTCATTCAGCTGAGGGTTTGATTAAATACATTTGAATTAAAAAAAATAATACCGCAAACCTTTGTTTAAATGTTCGGGGAGTGCCAATAGAGGACTCTCTCCTGCTTTGCGCTGCTTTTTTCTTATCCTAAATCCTTTTCTTTAGCCAGTCTTACCTTCCCTCCATGGCATCCTGCCCGGGAAGCGTCCGCCGATCTCTTCCGGGTGGAAGCTCATCCCGGTTCAGCCTCATTTAGCATTTCCAGCCAATCACACAATGCAGCGCTCACCTCGTCAATTATTAGGGCAGGGCCAGCGCTGCTCCACGTATGTCATTGGCTGCCCCTCCTGTCTATCTCTTTTCTACTTTAACCCAGCACTATTTCTGCCTCCTTGTCTGTGTTTGTTTTTGTTGTTCGCTCCTTTCACTGCAGTCATTTCTCTGCTCAGCGCTGGTAAGACAGTATCAGCTATTTTCCTACCTGCTCAGGTGATTCTTTTCATCATTCAGCTTTTCTATTTTTCTGCAGGAGCTCCAACGTTAGTCTTTTCTGCTCCATCCAGTCTCCAGCCCAGTACAGCGCCGTTCAAAGCGCAGCGCCATTCTCAACATGGTCTGCGTTTTCATCAGAAACACTGTTTCATATGGAGGATAATTTGTGCCAAAATTAAAAAATAAATAAATAAAATTCGAAAAAATAAATAAATAAATATAAAACGAAATAAATACATAAATAAGTAGAAACTGAAATAGATTTAATAATTTATCTATTTATTTCGTTATTTATTTATTTATTTATTTATTTATTTTGTTTTTTATTTCGCTTTTTATTTTGTTTTTTATTTCTTTATTTATTTCGTCTTCATTTTGGCACAATCTCTTCGAGCTACCGTCAGTCATGCTGGATGGGCGGGACAATAAGTGACTCGGTGATCTCCTAGCTTTGCCTGGTAGTAGTGCGGAGAGGCGTGCAGACAGTCTGGGCTACAGTTTCAATGCTGTGAATATTCCATACGTTATAAATGTGAGCAACATGACTGATAGGAGTCTTATCCTAGAAAAGATTAGGGAGCTTTTAATTCAAGTTGAATGTGGGTCGGTAAATAACGACTTTATTTTGTATCGAGTAGATTGGCTGTTGGAAAGAATAGGGCAGATATTGGCATACTGATGAACATATTGAAGAAGGTGCCAGAACTAACGTGCAGATAATTCGCCATCAGATTGTACGCAGTACCAGTGATAACAGTATAGCAGAAGAGTCCGCAAACTGGGACGGGAAAATCACGAATGAATCGTTCTTTTTGAACGACTCACTAAGATGAACGATGGGACTCGGATCAGAGTCCCCATTGAATCGGTTCTTTTGATTCACCCTATGAACAAGCTGCGTGGCGCACAGGAGTCGAGTTACCAGCCTATCAAAACTCATGAATTGATTCTTTACCTCTCGTTGTAACAAGGAAACCGGGTTGTCTCTCAACTCGTTGAGTGTTATGAAACTGAAGACCGTATGTGCCATGTTGGATCCAAATTCCCGCTTACTTAGTGCATGATAAGAACTCTGTGTGAGCCAAAATGGCGTCAGTTACATCCTCCAGACCATAGCTATATATCTATGATCCAGACGGTGTGTACTTTCTAGAGTGCTGCTTCACGCTGTCAGAAACTCAGATTACAAGTTTGTGCACCAGAATTTCTTACAGTTCTTCTTAGTTTACTATGTACGTAACCTTGTGTAAGTCTGCCAAACAAATAAATAATAAAATTAATCACTACTAGTTGTAGCCTCTGTGTGTTTGTTATTTTTTATACACATACAAAATGAATCATATCTGTAGTTAACTATTTTGCACAAATTATGATTAATACTTCTAAGTCATCTTGAGTAAAGTCAGCCACATTACTAAATAATAATAAAATAATAATAATAATAATAATAATAATAATAATAATAATAATAATAGAGATATACACCTAATTTCCAAAATAAATAAATACAAACATCTATTGGTATTGTAACGTTATTGTACCCAAGGCTTAATTATATAACTTGTGATTACATATTGTGATTACAAAGATTACATGACGATTTACAACTACGGTTAAATATTTTATAATTTAATAATAATGGCGATTCACCTCAGTCCACAAGGTGACATGTAGTATCAGCTACGATACAACGACCTTTTAGGATGAGATTGCACATTCTAACGGATGACGTTATTAAACGTCTATTATATTTTACATTATTAAATATACATTTTCTAAATGTTATTTTACTGTGGTAAATACTAAATATATACACATTTAAACTTTGTTTATATAAAATGCACATGTTGCGGTTATGGGTGTGCTTGAACGTGTGATTGATCACATGCCTAATCCCTAAAGGTTTACTGGATAGAAGAGGAATTGGGCAAACAGCTTTCTGCTCTGTGCTGAATAAACACCACGGATTAGTTCCACAAATACCACTCGTTCGAGCCTCTCTTTTTTGTTGTAAAAAACAATGAGTGACTCCAAATGTATAGAAAAAACACATAAAAAATGCAATTGACTTTTTTTAAAAGATGTAATTAAATTAGATTGATACTGATGTCTAAACAATGCTAATGGTTCAAACTGTTATGTTATCTCTAGGATTGTAAATATATATTATTATTTTTTTGTCAAACTATATTTAATGTTTATGAACCCAGTCAACCAAATGTAGATTCTCCCTCGCTTTTGTGATGTGCAGTTCGTGAACGACTCGTTCTTTCCGGTTCAAATAAACCTACGTAAACAATCTTAATGCGGTCTACATTGATTGGTTTTGTGTCATTGAATCAGTGAATCAAATGAACTAAATGAACCAATTCACCAAACTGAACTGAATCAAATGAATCGAGTCACTAAAAAGAATCGAACTGCCCATCACTGCTGCGCACCACTATCAGGCAAAGCTAGGAGATCACCGAGTCACTTACTGTCCCGCCCATCGAGCATGATTGACGGTAGCTCGAAAAGATTGTGCCAAAATGAAAAGACGAAATAAAAAGCGAAATAAAAAGCGAAATAAAAAACGGAATAAATAAAGAAATAAATATATAAGTAAATAAATAAATAAAAAAACTAAATAAATAGGTAAATAAATAACGAAATAAATAAATTATTAAATATATTTCAGTTTCTACTTATTTATGAATTTATTTCGTTATTTATTTATTTATTTATTTAATTATTTATTTCGAATTTTATTTATTTATTTATTTATTTTTTAATTTTGGCACAAATTATCCTCCATAGTTCCAACGTCACCGCTGAACTGCAACTCTTTACCACCGGCGCCTCACAGACCATGGTTACCACGGCAACGCCTCATCGAGTGACTCCTGGGAGTGGTAAGTTGCCATGGCGACCAGGCAGCTTTAACAGGCAATGCGAGCCTGTGCCTCACTACTGCAATCTTCTGGATCCTGCTGCTGCGCTTTTGCAACATGAGAGCTTCAACTCACCGAACTGTGACATATAAATTATTTATTATTATTACTTATTTCTTTGCAGACACCCTTATCCAGGGCGACTTACAGTCGTAAAAAAAATACATTTCAAGAATCACAGTACATGTAATAATACAATTAAGAGCAAGATAAAAAATACAATGACTTTGGTTCTAGCAAGTACAAGTATTTGACAAAATACGATTCAATAACGGAGCAGATAACAGTGTCAGTTATAGTTACATCAGGATATAATTAAATACAAAATACTACAGATTAAATAACACTTGTACTCTAAAGTACAGGATTAAATGTTCAATAGGGGGCAGATAAGAGCAAGTAAAGCGCATTAAGGAAGAGTGATAAGTGTCCAGAGGGAAAAGAGGAGTTCTACAGGTGCTGTCTGAAGAGGTGAGTCTTGAGGAGGCACCGGAAGGTGGTCGGACTGGGCAGTCCTGACATCTGTAGGAAGGTCATTCCACCACTGCGGGGCGAGGGTGGAGAAGGAGCGGGATCTGGAGGCAGGGGAGCGGGGAGCGTAGAGGAGGTAGAGCCAGTCTTTTGTGCAGGAGGAGCTGTAGAGAGCAGAGAGCTGCTGAGTGTGGTGGAAATTTGTATTTGAGAGTTTATATATATATATATATATATATATATATATATATATATATATATATATATATATATATATTGTGAGGAAAGGGCGGCGGCGCCTTTAAGAAATGGCGGCGCCAGTGATGAAACTACACAACCCAGAAGCCCGAGTACCAATTGGTAGGAAGGGGTTACTGGGTTTATAAGGAAGCAGGGCAGAACAATCAGGGCGATTTGTGAGTGTGGGAAACACCATGTGGTTGTACTGCCTGGAGAAGCCTGCAAAAACTGTGTGTTGGTTCCTGAAAGGATCGGAAAGTAAAGTGAATGCGTTGCATTCAGATAGTAAACTTTTGTTTCAGTTTAAAACGAGTGCGTTTTTCCTCTTGGTGAGGTAGTCTTGTTTTGCACAGCTTAATTATTTTCTAATGTGTTTCCAGCTATAATTTTTTTTTGGTTGCATTTTGTTTGATGAAAAAGCGAGCTACACTCGGCTCAGGGCTGGAAGAAATAATTGAAACAACAGACTGTATTTAACTGGACAAAACTTGTGTTGCATCTGTTATACAGCAGAAGCGCTAGCATTGTGCCTTCTGTAAAGAGACCTAATTTCCTTCCATAGACATCAGGGGACTTGGCTGCAGGGGTCCCTCCCCACAGCCCGGATACAAATACGGGCGTTCGTAGCTCACTGTTTCAGAAGGAGTCGTTGGTATATGTTGGGGACGTTGCAGGTGGGAACCAGAGGGAGCCTGTCCTGCGCTTACCTGAGTTGCAGGATCACTCCACCAGAGGGAGCCTGTCCTGTACTTACCTGTGTTACAGGATCACTCCACCAGATGGAGCCTAACCTGATCTTACCTGTGTTACATGAGCACTCCACCAGAGGGAGCCTGTCCTGCGCTTACCTGTGTTACAGGATCACTCCACCAGAGGGAGCCTGTCCTGCGCTTACCTGTGTTACATGATCACTCCACCAGAGGGAGCCTGTCCTGCGCTTACCTGTGTTGCAGGATCACTCCACCAGAGGGAGCCTGTCATGCGCTTACCTGTGTTGCAGGATTATTCCACCAGAGGGAGCCTGTCCTGCGCTTACCTGTCTTGCAGGATCACTCCACCAGAGGAAGCCCGTCCTGTGCTTACCTGTGTTGCAGGATCACTCCACCAGAGGGAGCCCGTCCTGCACTTACCTGTGTTACAGGATCACTCAACCAGAGAGAACGTTTCTGCACTTACCTGTGGACTGACTCACTCCAGCAGAGGGAACCTCTACACTACTTACCTGTATCCACATCTACGTCGGCCAGTGAAGCTCGCTCCTGTGGACTTGGTGCCGTCTTGTTGGAACTTGTACAGGCCAAAGCCTGTAATTCTGTGGTAGTCTTGCAGTAGCTTAGAGAGGGAAGAAGAAGTGAGTCAGTCAGTGGCCCGTACAGGGCAATAACCTAGGGAAGAAACTGTTCTATGATGTAAATATTGTAAATAAAATATAATTACCTGAAAACTCAGTGAGTCCGTACCGCGAAAAATCGGTGACTAGTAGCGTCACATTACTAGTTTGTTACAATATATATATATATATATATATATATATATATATATATATATACTGTGCTTGCAATTTAGCTTGCAATTTATAATATATATGGCGCGCTTGACTTCCTCAGCAATTTAGTCATATGTCTGCTCTACCTCTCAGATACTACAAGCTTTAATACATGGTACGAGACTTGAAATCTGTCTTGATTTATGAATTAAGGAGTTCCACTATTAGAATGACTGGAGTTGTGAAACCCAAAAGTACTCTTTCTGTGTACTTTGTTTTTGGTCCCTTTTAAACACTTTGTAAAGTGCCTTTTTATTTTAATTGATCTATTAAACCATTTTGGCCATTTTGTTTTAGATTTACATTTGTTTACTTTTGGGATGTAATTGTTTTGCGCCTCTAGTACTACATTTTTAAAAAACAGCCATCCTTTTTCTGTGGATGTTTTCTCTATTTTATTCCAATCTACTTCTGTTAGTCTCTGTTTCATTCCTTCTTAGTTTGCTTTTCTAAAATGGTAAACCTTAGCTTTAGTCATTACTTTTGGGGTTTATAAAAATACTTCAAATGAGACCATGTTGTGGTCTGAGTTTGCCAATGGCTCTCTGATCTCTGTTTTAGTTATTCTGTCTTCATTATTTGAAAAGACTAAATCAAGGCATGCCTTCCCTCTAGTAGGTGCCTTGACAAATTGTGTTAGGAAGCAGTCATTTGTCATTTCCACCATTTCAATTTCGTCCGTCGTGCCTCCCATCGGGTTTTCCCATTTTATACGGGGGAAGTTGAAATCCCCCATTAGTTTGGCTTCTCCTTTTGTACACGCATTTCGAATGTCATTGTATAACAGATTATTTTGCTCAGTGTCTGAATTTGGCGGTCTATAGCATGCTCCTATTATTATGCCCTTTGAATTTGTGTCCATTATTCTGACCCATATTGATTCTGCATTGTTTTCTTTGTCCTGATTTAACACCTGGGCTTCAAGACTGTTTCTTATGTATTGCGCTACCCCTCCGCCTCTTTTGTCCTGCCCGTCTTTCCTATACAGTGTGTACCCACTAATATTATATTCGTCTCCATCACTCTCAGACAACCAAGTTTCTGTAACACCTATCACATCGTAGCTACTTGTTAGTGCAGTAGCTTTAAGTTCTAACATTTTGTTTCTGAGACTTCTAGCATTAAGATAAATACATTTAATAGTTGTCTTACCTGAGTTGTTGCCCTTGTTTTGATGTGGTCTCCCTTCTGTTTTTTTGTTTTCTCCCCCCTTCCTTTCTAGTTTAAATGCTTCTGGACCTCCTCAAGGATCCTTTCTCCGAGTAGATTGGTTCCCTTTCTGTTTAAGTGCAGTCCGTCCCACCTGTATAGATAGTCCTTGTTGTAGAATGTGCTCCAATGTTCAAGAAAGGTGAAGCCTTCCTGTGTGCACCACGATTTCAGCCATGCATTTTGATTTTGTATTTCCAGCTGTCCATATGGTCCTTTGCAAGGTGCCAGCAGTATCCCAGAAAATACCACAGTTTTGGTCTTGCCTTTTAATTTCCTTCCTAGCTCTATGAATTTGTTTTGCATGGATCTTGGTCAGTCTCTTCCAATGTTGTTTGTACCGATGTGGATGACTACTACCGGGTCGTCTCCTGTTCGTTCTAGGAGCCTGTCCACATTCTCAGTGATGTGCTTGACAGAGGCTCCTGGATGGCACTACACTGTGTTTAAATCTGAAGCTTGCATTGTAACCCTGCGCTGCCCTGCCAAATAAAATAATAATATTATTATTTCATTTGTTTATAGACAGCATGGTGGAAGATATGGATGTGGATTTAGACAAAGAGTTTCTCCAGGATTTGAAGGATCTCAAAGTCCTCATTACAGACAAGGATATGATGGACCAGCATAAGAGGTCAGGAGCTATGATGATGATGATTATTATTATTATTATGATGATGATTATGATTATTATTATTGTTGTAGTTTTTCCCCATATACTTTACAAATGTAAAAATCTAACATGAAATACTACTGTATGACTATTATGGCTTCCGGTAGACTTATTGTTTTTTTGGCGAGGTCATTTTGTAGGAGGCTGTGTGGTCCAGTGGTTAAAGAAAAGGGCTTGTAACGAGGAGGTCCCCGGTTCAAATCCCACCTCAGCCACTGACTCATTGTGTGACCCTGAGCAAGTCACTTCACCTCCTTGTGCTCCGTCTCTCGGGTGAGACGTAGTTGTAAGTGACTCTGCAGCTGATGCATAGTTCACACACCCTAGTCTCTGTAAGTCGCCTTGGATAAAGGCATCTGCTAAACAATCATGACCTCCCTTCTTTTTGCTGCCTGGCCAGCACTGTTTATAGGGTCCTGGATGTAGATTCTTTCATTCTCTTGATGTTGGTTTTGGTCATCTAAATGTTGAAGTGGCTCAAATTTGTTGAATGCCTGGATTTCTGGTGGTTGTGTTTGACGAAGTTTCTTTTTTTCCCTGCTTCTGCCTATCTGAATCCAGCTGTTTCGACTCTCTTCCATCTCCCTGGTGGCTTTCAGTCTGCTAGGGTGCAGACTTCCATGAATTATGGGTGTGTCAGCTCCTCAAGCTCCTGTTGCTGTCATTTCCTCCAGCTCCTTTTCTAGCAGGCTTAATCGCTGAAGCAAGTCCTGGATCGTGCGGCACTTTACACAAACTTGATTGAGCTCTGTTGGGTTTCTCAGTTTCCCACATCATGCAGTTGTCACAGATTACTGGCTTGAAGACCTTTTTTTTGTGGAAGTTTAGTTTAGCTTCTGTAGCTGTCAACCTGCTTTCAACTGCTTCTAACTGCTTTGTACTTGTCCACTCGTACTTCTCACACAATGTCACTTCCACACGCTCTGTCGCCGTCAGGCACAGGGTTTCTACGACATCGTCATGGAAACCCTGTGCCTGACGGCCTTCTTTGGATTTCTCCGCTGTTCAGAATTCTCAACTCCTCAACTTCCAGCTTCCCAGCTCTAAGCACTCCGATCTCTCTCAAATCCCCAGAAACCACTTTATCCTCTACATCAGATCTTCAAAAACGGACCAATTAAACCAAGGTCAGTTCATTCAATTTTCTAAAAGGAACTCTCCTCTGTGTCCCCGTTCTGCTCTGTTCAGATACTTTGTCTGCAGGATTCCGTGTCTTCCGTCAGATCCCCTCTTCATCGACAGCTCCAGATCTATAGTTACGAGACACTGGTTCTCATCCCGTTTATCCACCCTCTTGTCACGGATCAGGCATTCTTCAAACTATTTCTCTCCCTATTCATTCCGGTTCGCAGCAGCTACCTCCGTGGCCAGGGCAGGAATCAATCAACACTTGATTAAGTCTATGGGGCGCTGGACCTCTTCAGCTGTTGAAGTTTATATTAGGTCATCCTCTGCAGACAACGCCAAAGCTCACCAAGCACTGGTTAGCTTGCCCGGAGTGGGGGGCGCCCTCTCCACCAGGCCCACCAGAGGTTTCCTCCCTGCAGGGGTGGGGGGGGGGTTCCTCTCCACAGTGCGGACGGCTTATAGGCATAGGTTGTTTTCTAACATCTCTTGTCTTTTCTCTTTTCTTCTAGATTTTGTCTATGGTGCGGCTCTGCAATCTCTTTTTATCCCAGGTGCGGTTCTTGCAGGGAACCGGGGTCCTCTTTGGGGGAAGTGAGTCTCACTCCCTGGCTGTCCGGGTCGGCCTCTCATCTCAACCACTGCCATCCACCTGCCGAGCGGGCCCCGACCGAGGGGGGGTGGGGTTCTCTGTTTTTGTCTCTTCTAAACGGACCCGAGACACTTTTCCAAAGCTTTCCACGCCGCCCAGCTGCCAGCTTAGCTGCCTGAGGATGCTGCACTGAGTTGCGAAGGATCTGTCCTTTTGTTCAGATCGTCCCCTTACTGTCTCTTGCTCCACTAAACGCCCAAGCCAGAGGATGCTGCCTGACCCATCGGGAGCGAGAGTCAGATTTGTTGTATGTTATGTGTCTAAACTTTGCTCTTTTCTCTCACTTTTATGTCGCCCAGCAGCCAGGGCATGCTGCCTGACCTGATGAGAAGGGAAAACTCTTCGTCTGTATGCTACCCTATTTTGTCCTGCTATCAGTATCTAACCTCAATGTTACTAAGCACCATTCCCAAACCCCATCCCTCAATCTCGCCATCCTTCTCAAACTCGTCTCACTCTTAAACTCTCAAATTTTGCCTCCTCTCAAGCCCTTGTAGGCAACCAATGAATTCCCCATTTTAAAGTGATAAACTACAGTCATGAAACATGGTTTCCAAAAGTTCATTAAAAACTACATACACATGACAGGATGGGAGGTGGGATTTCCATATTTGCATTAAAACTACAAATACGTTACAGGACGGGAGGGTGGGACTTCTGGAATTGCTTAAAGACTACAAACACATGACCGGAACTGGGAGGCGGGACTTCCGGTCGATTCTGATTGGCTAAGGGGACCTGTCAAAACCAAATGCTGCATTCTCATTGGTTAAAAACTAACATGGTGATAGCGCAAATAGCGTATACACCACACCGGCATGATCACCCCGCCCCCCCAGCGTTGCCGTACTTCCATATTTAGGACTACACCGCTGCTCATGATATGGTTATGAAATACGAAATGTGATGTATAAAACGTAATTATGTACCGTTTTTGCCACCCCCTTCAATTTGCCTGTTCTGCCTATTATTATTATTTATTTCTTAGCAGACACCCTTATCCAGGGCGACTTACAATTGTTACAAGATATCACATTATTTTTACAAACAATCACCCATTTATACAGTTTACTGGAGCAATTTAGGTAAAGTACCTTGCTCAAGGGTATAGCAGCAGTGTCTCCCTCTGGGGATTGAACCCATAACCCACCGGTCAAGAGTCCAGAGCCCTAACCACTATTCCACACTGAGTCCAGAGCCCTAACCACTACTCCACACTGAGTCCAGAGCCCTAACCATTAATCCACACTGAGTCCAGAGCCCTAACCAAACTCCACTGAGTCCAGAGCCCTAACCACTACTCCACACTGAGTCCAGAGCCCTAACCACTACTCCATACTGAGTCCAGAGCCCTAACCACTACTCCACACTGAGTCCAGAGCCCTAACCACTACTCCACACTGAGTCCAGAGACCTAACCACTACTCCACACTGAGTCCAGAGCCCTAACCACTACTCCACACTGAGTCCAGAGCCCTGACCACTACTCCACACTGAGTCCAGAGACCTAACCACTACACCACACTGAGTCCAGAGCCCTAACCACTGCTCCACACTGAGTCCAGAGACCTAACCACTACTCCACACTGAGTCCAGAGCCCTAACCACTACTCCACACTGAGTCCAGAGCCCTGACCACTACTCCACACTGAGTCCAGAGCCCTGACCACTACTCCACACTGAGTCCAGAGCCCTGACCACTACTCCACACTGAGTCCAGAGCCCTGACCACTACTCCACACTGAGTCCAGAGCCCTAACCACTACTCCACACTGAGTCCAGAGCCCTAACCACTACTCACACTGAGTCCAGAGCCCTGACCACTACTCCACACTGAGTCCAGAGCCCTAACCACTACTCCACACTGAGTCCAGAGCCCTGACCACTACTCCACACTGAGTCCAGAGCCCTGACCACTACTCCACACTGAGTCCAGAGCCCTAACCACTACTCCACACTGAGTCCAGAGCCCTAACCACTACTCCACACTGAGTCCAGAGCCCTGACCACTACTCCACACTGAGTCCAGAGCCCTGACCACTACTCCACACTGAGTCCAGAGCCCTAACCACTACTCCACACTGAGTCCAGAGCCCTGACCACTACTCCACACTGAGTCCAGAGCCCTAACCACTACTCCACACTGAGTCCAGAGCCCTGACCACTACTCCACACTGAGTCCAGAGCCCTGACCACTACTCCACACTGAGTCCAGAGCCCTAACCACTACTCCACACTGAGTCCAGAGCCTAACCACTACTCCACACTGAGTCCAGAGCCCTAACCACTACTCCACACTGAGTCCAGAGCCCTAACCACTACTCCACACTGAGTCCAGAGACCTAACCACTACTCCACACTGAGTCCAGAGACCCTAACCACTACTCCACACTGAGTCCAGAGCCCTAACCACTACTCCACACTGAGTCCAGAGCCCTAACCACTACTCCACACTGAGTCCAGAGCCCTGACCACTACTCCACACTGAGTCCAGAGCCCTGACCACTACTCCACACTGAGTCCAGAGCCCTAACCACTACTCCACACTGAGTCCAGAGACCTAACCACTACTCCACACTGAGTCCAGAGCCCTGACCACTACACCACACTGAGACAAGAGACCTAACCACTACTCCACACTGAGTCCAGAGCCCTAACCACTACTCCACACTGAGTCCAGAGACCTAACCACTGCATCCACACTGAGTCCAGAGCCCTAACCACTACTCCACACTGAGTCCAGAGCCCTAACCACTACTCCACACTGAGTCCAGAGCCCTAACCACTACTCCACACTGAGTCCAGAGCCCTAACCACTACTCCACACTGAGTCCAGAGCCCTAACCACTACTCCACACTGAGTCCAGAGACCTAACCACTACTCCACACTGAGTCCAGAGCCCTAACCACTACTCCACACTGAGTCCAGAGCCCTGACCACTACTCCACACTGAGTCCAGAGACCTAACCACTACACCACACTGAGTCCAGAGCCCTAACCACTGCTCCACACTGAGTCCAGAGACCTAACCACTACTCCACACTGAGTCCAGAGCCCTAACCACTACTCCACACTGAGTCCAGAGCCCTGACCACTACTCCACACTGAGTCCAGAGCCCTGACCACTACTCCACACTGAGTCCAGAGCCCTGACCACTACTTCACACTGCTGTCTATGTGAAACTACTCCGCTATTTTAATCTAGGAGGCAAAATTTCCTCTGGAATGCAATTTATACATCAGGTAAAGTCAATGTATGGAACAGAAGGGATTTCATTAAACATAATGTGTTTGAACTTTACATATTCTGAACACATTTTTCACATGTTTAAATGCATTTCAAATACATTTTTAATATGAGGTTGTGGCATTGTTTGAGAATTATGTATTTTTTATCACATTTTTAAGTTTGTATTTGAAATGCATGTTGAAGAAAAACACATTAAAGCACATTAAAACACATTAAATCATATTAAAATAACATTTATTGGATTTAAATTGCAATTAAAACATGTACATTTCCAGTAAAGTAGGTCGCTATGCTTTGCTGGTTTCTTTCTGCTGCTGTGAAACCACTTGATTGTAAATGCAGGCAGACAGACTGTACTCTGCTGTGAAATCACTTGATTATAAATGCAGGCAGACAGACTGTACTCTGCTGTGAAATCACTTGATTATAAATGCAGGCAGACAGATTGCTGTGATGTATGCTGAAGCATTTCTTTGCCTGTCATTCTTTGCATTGCAATAACAATTTCATTTAAAGCCTGTGTTAATTGAATCACAGAGCACTGGGATAAACGGCAGGGTTAGAAATCCGGTGCTTAAACAAGATTCAGAAGCAAAATCATTTACTGCTGTGTTTGTATTAAACATTTTGGTCAAGCATTAAAGGATTTATGGTTACCATACAGAAAAAAATGTGCATTACTTATGTGTTAAGTTCCAGCAAGGTGCTAAAGTGTGGTCTTTTGTACTGTACATTTAAATATGCATGATATTCTAGAAACCTATATGGATTTTGCAAATTACTGAACTCTTTATAGTCTTTATAGTCTCATAGTCTGTCGGAATATAGAGATGTTACAATTCTCCTAAAGGATTTTGCCATTCTCTATAGAAATATATAGAATTCTTAGAGATTTTATCATCCTCTGTAGAACTCCATTGACATTATTTTGTACTCTATAGAATTCTGTAGAGATTTTGTTAATCTCTATAGAACTGTATAGATTTGTTTTTATTCTCTAAAATGCTATAGAGATTTTTTCAATGTCTATAGCTCTATAGAGATTGTTTTACATTTCTGTATGGAATTCCATGGCACAAATTAAAGGGTTGTTGTCACTTTGTTTTGTCTTTAATATGTAGTTTTGATGCAGCCCTGTTCTCCACACTTCTCTTCAGACAAACAGATCATGGCGGATCCAGCCAGCAGGGAGAAGGTGAGGTACAGGCTGATTAAGAGTCAAGGCTGTTTTGGAGAGTTTCTTGATTTTGCTGCCTCAGCAAATTTAGTTTTTTAGACCATTTATTTGTGTTTTCATGTTATTCTTGGCAGAATGTATGAGTTACATAGTTACTAACAAACCAACTAGAATAAACACACGTCTAGCCAGTCACCTTAGAAAAAGTTATAGAATAACAGAAACTCAAGGCCATCCTATCTGGGGTACCGAGGGACTACAGATATGAAGTATTGTGTCAGTATGACAGGCAGGCACAAGGAGGCTGTGTGGTCCAGTGGTTAAAGAAAAGGGCTTGTAACCAGGAGGTCCCCGGTTCAAATCCCACCTCAGCCACTGACTCATTGTGTGACCCTGAGCAAGTCACTTAACCTCCTTGTGCTCCGTCTTTCGGGTGAGACGTAGTTGTAAGTGACTCTGCAGCTGATGCATAGTTCACACACCCTAGTCTTTGTAAGTCGCCTTGGATAAAGGCCTCTGCTAAATATGCAAATAATAATACTGTATTAGTTTGAAATATGAAGTATTGTGTCAGTATGACAGGCAGGCACAGGGTTTTCTCTTTCTCAATGGCTCCTATAGTTCTGTTTCTCATTTCAGCACTTGCTGCTTTGCCTCTTGGCTTGGAAGCTCATGTGGTTCAAGACTTTTCATTGTGTAAGGAATTCTTTTACAAAAACACTGAACCCACAGGTATAGATCAGAATGCTGCAAAAATCTGCCAGAAACGCGGTTTCTACTACTATGCTTCCCTGTATTCCAAAAGCCATCGGATCCCAATGTACAGTGCCTACACCATTGACTTCACCTGTAGGGACAATGATGTACCGAGAAGAGAAGTCTGGTTTATTGAACCACAGGTAATATTGAGTTGTTGTTGTTATTAGTAGTCACAGTTATATTAAATGTATTCTTATTATTAATGGTGTTATTCACATGCATGCCTATGTGTGTTTACAGCTCTATAAGCTGAAATGATTGACGAGTTTACTATCCACAAGGTGTACAGGGTTCAGCACAGAAAGAGTGTCTCATTCGCAGTCAGTGTGCATGCAAATTCATTTGCACATGCATTGGTTTTGTTTTTGCAATTTTGCAATTTTGTCTTAAAAAAAACTATTTCAATGAAAAATATCTATTTCAATGAGACTTGCTAAGTTTAATGATAAAAAGGTCAACGCTAGAACTGGTTTCTTTTGAAGAGGTGTACATTTTTCTATCTGAGATTAAATACAGACGCTCCACGGGTTACGCAAGACCCGAATTACGCAAATTCGACCTTATGCAAAAAGTTCCATAAGGCATAAATACAATTTTCGAGTTGCGGAAAATATTGCTTAGCGTACGGAGATGCAAAGTAGTGCGGTGTGCGCAGGAATACAGCAGTAGCATCTCCTACAATGGAAGGCTTGGCGCTCTCACAGCCTCTCAGTCTCGTGTTCTTATTGTTTCCGATCGGATACTCGCGGCATCGTGTTATTTCAGTGATGCTGTATTTCTGTTATTTCACCCTATTATTTCATTCAAATCATGACTGGACAGCAACCAAGTGATAGGGTTAAAGTAAATACAATGTTTTTGTTGTCATTGTTTTTTATGCTTGCAATGACTTTTTTCATATTTTCATTTTCCTTTTTTCATGTTGTATACATATACACACATACATGTACATAGCCACACATGCAAAAAAACACATATACTGTACAGTATTACAGTAATATATATGTACTGTACAGTATATATACATTTCCGACTTACGACTTACGTACGATTTTCTTGTGATTCTTGAAATGTATTTTTGTTTATGACTGTAAGTCGCCCTGGATAAGGGCGTATGCTAAGAAATAAATAATAATAATAATAATAATAATAATAATAATAATAATAATAATAATAATAGTTATGTAAAATTCGGGTTACGCAAGGCTTTCTGGAACGGAACGCTTGCATAAGTCAGGGAGCATCTGTAACTAAAAGACTTGGAGAAAGCTAGAAAGAAGTGTCAGCAATGATCTAAAGTGACAATATAAAACAATTCAATTCTACAAGAAAACAAGTGCACAGTATAAACAATTTAGCCCCATTACACACAGTACATATCCAGTTTGCTATACTTACACTGTATCCTTTTGCTATACTCCCATGCTTATATGTACATCATAAAAGAGTATTATTATTATTATTATTATTATTATTATTATGTATTGTTTTTAGATTTCTAACCTTGATGGAGAAGACATGACTCTTGCAAGACAAAACAAAGACATCATCAAACTAAATCAAGCACTCAACGAGGATTATGGACACACAGACTACGACCGCAGACACTTAAACCCGAATAATTATCACTGTAATGATGGCCGTGTCGCCACTTTCACGCTGACCAATGCTGTGCCAATGGATGCGTGTTTCAATAGAGTGTATTGGAGAAAATATGAGGATTATTTGAGAAGTATAGTACTAGAACTTTCTGGGATGGGAACCCCCTATTTTGTGACAGGGGCCGTGCCTTCAGGAAACAGAATACCTGTGCCAGGGTTGGACGCCACTGAAGAAGTCCGGGTATTTAGTAGGGTTACAATTCCCAGTCACGTGTGGACCGCTTTGTGCTTTAAGCATAATGATGAGCAGTATTCATTTTCTATAGGTTACATCGGAGAGAATAAAGTAGATGCCATCATCCAAGTAATGTCAATCCCTGATCTCGTTCACATGCTGCGTGGGCTATACAGCAGCCCTTACCTGCAGATCTTTGAAGATGATTGTTATTCTAATACTCAGAAATCCAAAAAAACTCTACAGCAACTCTTTAAAAAACTGCATCTCCCTCAGCTTCAAAGAGCTTTTTCCTTAGATGGAAATGTGCAAAATCTTTTAACTGCGAGCTTATCGAAGAGGCAGAGGCGCAGTGGGAGTCACGAACCGGCTAAAAAGCCCAGAATTACTCACATGACGGTGGTTCGACAACAACGAGTACATGAAGCGCAACGCCATCACTACTTGTATGTTCGAACCCAAGTCGAACGTGCACTCTTCCTGGCCGATATAAATGAGAGATGAGCTTCGTAAGGCACGCTCTGCTGAGAAACTTGACGATTACATCTGTAAACTCATCCCGGAGAAGTCTACACCTGAGTCTGTCATCACGGCCGATGGTACTCATTGCAAAGCAGGCACTACGTGTTCCGGCGGCAGCTGTCCAACTGATCAAGGGAAGAAAGAGTGCTGCACGTCACCCTGCCTGTATGATCACACCTGGAAAGATTTCATGTGCAATTCGGGACAGCGATCAATCAGGTGCTCCACCCAGTATTCCACCGTGACTGTAAACGGTAAACCATGCAGACAAGATCATCCATGTGGGACTTATGGAGAGACGTATTATTGGTGTTACACGGTTGGCAGTGATTGGGATTACTGCAGTCCGCCTTTTGTAAACAGTGTAGGTTTAAATGGAAAACCTTGCCGAGACGACCATGAATGCAGCACCTATGGGGAAAAATACCATTGGTGTTATACTGATCGATCCAAACACTGGAGTGAGTGTTGCACCGATAAAGATCCCTATGTAGCTCTGAATGGTAGAACATGCAAACCAGAACACAGGTGTGGCACCCATGGGAAAACTTACCTATGGTGCTACACTACAGATTGTTCATGGGATTACTGCTGCACACAATAAAACTAAAGCTCTGTCCTTTCCATTAGGTCGCTATGCTTTGCTGGTTTCTTTCTGTTGCTGTGAAATCACTTGATTATAAATGCAGGCAGACAGACTGTACTCTACTGTGAAATCACTTGATTATAAATGCAGGCAGACAGACTGTACTCTGCTCTGAAACCACTTGATTATAAATGCAGGCAGACAGACTGTACTCTGCTGTGAAACCATTTGATTATAAATGCAGGCAGACAGACTGTACTCTGCTGTGAAACCACTTGATTATAAATGCAGGCAGACAGATTGCTGTGATGTATGCTGAAGCATTTCTTTGCCTGTCATTCTTTGCATTGCAATAACAATTTCATTTAAAGCCTGTGTTAATTGAATCACAGAGCACTGGGATAAACGGCAGGGTTAGAAATCTGGTGCTTAAACAAGATTCAGAAGCAAAATCATTTACTGCTGTGTTTGTATTAAACATTTAGGTCCAGATTTAAAGGTCTTATGTTTACCTTACAGAATAAAATAAAAATAAAATAAATAATATTACTTACGTATCAGTTTCCGTGTGTGTTTTTATATCCTGTGTGGCTTTTGCAAAATATTGTGTTCTGGAGTTGAATTCTGATGAATGATTTATAATTGCACAAATATGTCTGTTTGGAGAACTACAATGGAACAGCATCGCTACTTAGAGACGTCAGTAAACGCTTCGTCGTGTCGCTTCTGCTCTGCTCTGCATTGTCTGAGCGAGTGTATTTGATTGTGGAAGTTCAGCCCTGGCTCTCACTCACACATGCAGACCAGAGCCGAAGAGATGCTAAGTGCTCTCAGGATCTCCTGTTTACCAAGGACACCACTCGAGTCAAGAACAGCTTTGTTGTATGTGCTTGATAGCTACTAAAAACTAGACAACTAAAATTGTAGCACAGGGATACAGCTCTACTTGTGTATATCACCGCACACATCGGGAGAATTGTTAAATTTTGCACATTTATGATTCTTAACTTGCATTTGCTGTCACCTATCACGAGTAAATGAAAACTTGAAGAAACAAAAGGTAATTCAAACCCATATGATAACACCCATCATCTCTCCTCGCTCCTGGGAGCCCGATTCATGGGGAGAGTGGGCCAGCTGGGATGACCAACTGACTGATTGATCAAGCATGTAGGAGCAGACATTCCTCCTATTCTCATGCTGATCAATCAGTCAATCAGCACCTCCCAGACAAGCACTGCTCTGAACACATCTTAACCCTTTCAGTACCAGAGCAGGGTATCGAACCGTTTATCACACGTTCATTTTCAATCAGCACCTCCCAGACACTCTGCTCTAAACACATCTTAACCCTTTCAGTACCAGAGCAGGGTATCGAACCGTTTATCACACGTTCATTTTCAATCAGCACCTCCCAGACAAGCACTGCTCTGAACACATCTTAACTCTTTGTGTTTTCAATAACTTTAGCATAACGAGGCAGAAGTGTTAAAGGGACTAACTGCTCTTAAAATAAACAAATCCCCTGGGCCAGATGAGATCCTCCCAATAGTACTCAAAGAAATGAAAGAAGTTATTTACAAACTGCTAACCAAGATCATGCAACAGTCTCTTGACACAGGCGTTCTACAGACAGACTGGAAAATAGCAAACGTAATACCGATCCACAAAAAGGGAGACAAAACCAAACAAGGTAACTACAGACCAATAAGCCTGACTTCTATTATATGGAAACTTATGGAAACTATAATAAGATCCAAAATGGAAAATTACCTATATGGTAACAAAATCCTGGGAGACAGTCAGCATGGTTTTAGGAAAGGGAGATCGTGTCTAACTAACCTGCTTAATTTTTTTGAGGATGCAACATCGATAATGGACAATTGCAAAGCATACGACATGGTTTATTTAGATTTCCAGAAAGCTTTTGACAAAGTCCCGCATAAAAGATTAATTCTCAAACTGAACGCAGTAGGGATTCAAGGAAATGCATGCACATGGATTAGGGAGTGGTTAACATGTAGAAAACAGAAAGTACTGATTAGAGGAGAAACCTCAAAATGGAGCGAGGTAACCAGTGGTGTACCACAGGGATCAGTATTAGGTCCTCTGCTATTCCTAATAAACATTAATGATTTAGATTCTGGTATAGTAAGCAAACTTGTTAAATTAGCAGACTACACAAAAATAGGAGGAGTGGCAAACACTGTTGCAGCAGCAAAGGTCATTCAAAATAATCTAGACAGCATTCAGAACTGGGCAGACACAAGGCAAATGACATTTAATAGGGAAAATTGTAAAGTACTGCACACAGGCAATACAAATGTGCATTATAAATACCATATGGGAGGTACTGAAATTAAAGTAGGAATCTATGAATAAGACCTAGGAGTTTATGTTGACTCAGAAATGTCTTCATCTACAATGTGGGGAAGCTATAAAAAGCTACAAGATGCTCGGATATATTGTGAGAAGTGTTGAATTTAAATCAAGGGAAGTAATGTTAAAACTTTACAATGCATTAGTAAGACCACACCTAGAATATTGTGTTCAGTTCTGGTCACCTTGTTGCAAAAATGATGCTCTAGAAAGAGTGCAAAGAAGAGCGACCAGAATTATCCCGGGTTTAAAAGGCATGTCATATGCAGACAGGCTAAAATAATTGAATCTATTCAGTCTTGAACAAAGAAGACTACGCGGTGATCTGATTCAATCATTCAAAATTCTAAGAGGTATTGACAATGTCGACCCAGGGGACTTTTTCAACCTGAAAAATGAAACAAGTACCAGGGGTCACAAATGGAGCTTAGATAAAGGGGCATTCAGAACAGAAAATAGGAGGCACTTTTTTACACAGAGGCTAGCAGCCAGCTCTGCACACACTTGAGTCAACCATCACAGACTAGCAGCTCTGCACACACTAGAATCAACCATCACAGACTAGCAGCTCTGCACACACTAGAATCAACCATCACAGACTAGCAGCTCTGCACACACTAGAATCAACCATCACAGACTAGCAGCTCTGCACACACTAGAATCAACCATCAAAGACTAGCAGCTCTGCACACACTAGAATCAACCATCACAGACTAGCAGCTCTGCACACACTAGAATCAACCATCACAGACTAGCAGCTCTGCACACACTAGAATCAAACATCACAGACTAGCAGCTCTGCACACACAAGAATCAAACATCACAGACTAGCAGCTCTGCACACACTAGAATCAACCATCACAGACTAGCAGCTCTGCACACACTAGAATCAACCATCACAGACTAGCAGCTCTGCACACACTAGAATCAACCATCACAGACTAGCAGCTCTGCACACACTAGAATCAACCATCACAGACTAGCAGCTCTGCACACACTAGAATCAACCATCACAGACTAGCAGCTCTGCACACACTAGAATCAACCATCACAGACTAGCAGCTCTGCACACACTAGAATCAACCATCACAGACTAGCAGCTCTGCACACACTAGAATCAACCATCACAGACTAGCAGCTCTGCACACACTAGAATCAACCATCACAGACTAGCAGCTCTGCACACACAAGAATCAACCATCACAGACTAGCAGCTCTGCACACACTAGAATCAACCATCACAGACTAGCAGCTCTGCACACACTAGAATCAACCATCACAGACTAGCAGCTCTGCACACACTAGAATCAACCATCACAGACTAGCAGCTCTGCACACACAAGAATCAACCATCACAGACTAGCAGCTCTGCACACACTAGAATCAACCATCACAGACTAGCAGCTCTGCACACACTAGAATCAACCATCACAGACTAGCAGCTCTGCACACACTAGAATCAACCATCACAGACTAGCAGCTCTGCACACACTAGAATCAACCATCACAGACTAGCAGCTCTGCACACACTAGAATCAACCATCAAAGACTAGCAGCTCTGCACACACTAGAATCAACCATCACAGACTAGCAGCTCTGCACACACTAGAATCAACCATCACAGACTAGCAGCTCTGCACACACTAGAATCAACCATCAAAGACTAGCAGCTCTGCACACACTAGAATCAACCATCACAGACTAGCAGCTCTGCACACAATAGAATCAACCATCACAGACTAGCAGCTCTGCACACACTAGAATAAAACAACACAGACTAGCAGCTCTGCACTCACTAGAATCAACCATCAAAGACTAGCAGTCAGCTCTGCACACTCCTATAACACTGCATGAGATCAAAGAACAGCCACATAAACTA
This sequence comes from Acipenser oxyrinchus oxyrinchus, assembly GCA_030684275.1. Taxonomy (NCBI): domain Eukaryota; kingdom Metazoa; phylum Chordata; class Actinopteri; order Acipenseriformes; family Acipenseridae; genus Acipenser; species Acipenser oxyrinchus. The sequence continues at coordinate 3,528,187 of CM060288.1, read as the reverse complement.
CAACCAGGGAACTCCTGTGGGACAGACATGAGTAAGGATACGCGCAAAGTGATGTGCGGTTTCAAACCCCCGTAAGAGTCTGTGTGCTCCAGTGGTTAAAGACAATGTCTTGTAGGGAAATAAGCATCACACACTCTTTTATTTTTTAATTGTTATTTGTCAAACAGCGAGTTAGAGATCACGTACATTTTCTTTACTTCAGCTTAAGTGTTTTCAATATATCCCCACACTAAATCGCAGAGTTAGCTCTGAACACGGCATTCTTTATATTCCCTTGTGTGATCGAGTGGAAATCCGCTCTGCAGCGCACTCCATCACCCACACAGCTCCCTTACCTGGAGACCGCAGGACAATTGTTGTACAAAGGCTGTTTTATCAGTCACTGTTGTGGATTAAAATAGTATTGGTTTTAAGAATAAATAATTAAACTCACATGGGGAGGTGTAAACCTGGACTTCATGGAGACGGGCAGAAATACAGCTCTCTCTATTCCTTATCCAATGCTGCCATCGTGTGGACATTTAGTAGAACTGTTTGTTGCAATATATCTATATCTATATCTATATATATATATAGAGAGAGAGAGAGAGAGAGAGAGAGAGAGAGAGAGAGAGAGAGAGAGAGAGAAGTAAATAATAATAACAGTAATAACGTCATTGCTGAATTTCACTACCTGTACTACCCATTGTAAACAGCAGAGGGCACCAGCAACCGCTTGTCACTGAGCTGTGTTCAGATTTTTTAAAAAAAGTACGTTTTTCTAGATATAACAGTTCTGCCAAATGGCCACACGATGGCAGCATTGGATAAGGAATAGTGGGTTACCGATTCTCCTTGGATACAGAGCTGATGAGTATCCTGTTAGTTACTGATTCTCCTCGGATACAGAGCTGATGAGTATCCTGTTAGTTACCGATTCTCCTTGGATACAGAGCTGATGAGTATCCTGTTAGTTACCGATTCTCCTTGGATACAGAGCTGATGAGTATCCTGTTAGTTACTGATTCTCCTCGGATACAGAGCTGATGAGTATCCTGTTAGTTACTGATTCTCCTCGGATACAGAGCTGATGAGTATCCTGTTAGTTACCGATTCTCCTTGGATACAGAGCTGATGAGTATCCTGTTAGTTACTGATTCTCCTCGGATACAGAGCTGATGAGTATCCTGTTAGTTACTGATTCTCCTCGGATACAGAGCTGATGAGTATCCTGTTAGTTACCGATTCTCCTTGGATACAGAGCTGATGAGTATCCTGTTAGTTACTGATTCTCTTCGGATACAGAGCTGATGAGTATCCTGTTAGTTACTGATTCTCTTTGAATGTAGAGTTGTTTGCTGACTTTTAATTCTCTCTCTCTCTCTCTCTCTCTCTCTGAAAAAGAACATTATATCGACCCAGTTTAGTCTCAATATACCTAATGTTTTATTTTACTGCAATTGTACTAAGCATAATTTGAAGAGAAGTCTTAGACTACTGCCCACCTTAACGTGTGGGTCAAGTTATGTTTAAAATAACCTAAGTAAGTATTTAAATGACAATATCCACTGATTTCTACTGAAGATTAATGAAATTGTGTATTTCCTTGAATTCCTGCCACATTAGAGGAGAAGGGCAGGGATTGTCTTAGAACTGGGGTTTTCAACCTTTTTTTTGAAACTGTACCCCTTCTGTTGGGAGGTTTCAGCTGAAGTACCCTTTACAGTTTTCGCTCACTGAATGGTACCAGTTGCAGTGAAAGGCAGAATAATCTGATTAACACATTCTTTTTAATATATTGTACTGGTGTACCTGGTCCGCAGCAGGAATAAATGGAGACGGCACAGGATGCAGTTTAAAGCAGTGAAAACTGCTGTTTTTATTGAAGCGCTGGAACAGCAGGCTAATGGACGCTCTGTCATTAAACAGTTTAGCTCTGATAGACAGCTCCAGGACACACTCTCACACAACTACACAACACGAACCTGAGCTGCATACAGGCAGCTCCTAAATACGGTCATGGTCCAATCACTCAGATCCTCGGTCCTGCGCAAACAGGTGGCTGGCAGAACTGAACACAAATCACAGTACAGCCAACACAGACCCTCTCATACAGCTGCACTGTGCACGTGACACCCCAGGCACCACACACAAACAGCGGAGAAGACAGGACAGCACACACACACAGCAATACACTAACAACTGCATCTGCGGTTCACTTTGAACTGCTAAACAAAGATGAAAAAATTATACACGGTGTTTTAGAGAATATATAATACTGTTAAAAAACCATTCTTTTCTTTTACTTTCATTTTGATTTGTGTATTTCTGAGTCGTCCTGCGTACCCCCTATGACCCTTAGAAGCGGTACGTGTACCCCCGGTTGAAAACTCCTACCTTAGAAAATGGATGGCATTAGAAATCATTATGTGAGTTTATAATTTACAAAATAAAACAGAACAGCACAGAAATCTAATAGCCGTGTTATTAATGTGCAAGAATAAACTGGATTGGTGGACTGCATAGATAATAATAAATGGAAAAAAATAAATTGATCATTTCTGCCATCTACTGGTCGCTTTTATTAACTTTGATTCAAATATAAAATCCAGAATATTTAAATAAAAAGCTACGTTTGTGTATAAACTGATCTTTCTGTCCTTCTTAATATGTTATAGAAATATCATTTTAATGAAGTGTATCTTTGTTGCCTTTGCCAGTTTTAGTCTGCTGTTATAAATTAAAACACAAAGGGACACCTACATTCCAAAGTGATTTTTAGTATTGCTATGTGAAAGAAACACGTGTGTAAGGGAACCGAAGCAAATAATATATTAATTATATATTATAGAAGAGAACAAAGAGAGACTAACAGCACGCAGGTGACATCCAGGGAGGGGCTGATGTGTTGAGCGTGGAACTGCAAGAGAGGGGTTTAAATATGCAGTGCAGTGCAGTCTACACAGATTACCTGTCACTGTCAGTTTGAGCTGCCTATTTACCCTGAAGAGAAGAATCGAGACGGTCAGAGCGAGTGACTAGAGCACTAGAGCCGTGCTGCAGATCCCACTGACAATACCTGAAGTAAGCTTCTCTATCTTTTTATTCATCTTTTAAATCCACTTGATACTCGCCAAATCGTGTCTTACTGTAACTGAACAGTTAATATGTTACTTGGCAGGATTGTAATTGTGTGGAATGCTTTGTTTATTATGAATATATGTTTGAAATGTATTAGTAACAGTAAATATTTGACACAGATGTTGTAAGATCTTAGTTTGTAACACAAGCACGTAATATTTGTGGCATGTAACTTTTGTCTATGAACAGTTAAATTCCTGATGCTCCTCCAGATGTTGTTTTTAGGACTCTGTTAACAGAACAATTCTACCCATTTCAAAGTTAGGTTAATTACATTAAATGCCTTATTAAATGTCACAAGCACCCATGACAGTTACAAAGTATTTATCCTCATCATTGGTCTTTGTGGTTGTTTGATTGAAAGTATAAAAACAACTAAAGGAAATGCTTTCTTGAGACTGAAGGTGACACAGATAGCAATACTTAATTGCCTATCAAGTACGAAATATAACCATTTCCTCATCGGTATTTATCCTTAAAGACCCAGTAACCTGAATAGATCTAACAAAGACTGCTCATCAGAGCCTGTGATGCAGTCATGCCCATCCCGAGTGCATAAATAGACTGCATGCACAGATCTCAATATCATTTTTCCTTTCATCCGACCTGATCGAGAGAGATGAGAGTTGAATGTACTTTTATCTGCTTATTTGCTTGTGTAATTACACTGTTAATGTGATTATAATTAGATGATGTTTACGTGATTATAGTCATTGCTAGTTACACGTACTGTGCACTCAGCCGTGGTTTTCGTTAGTCCCTCAGCAGCCTTGTGCTCCATGTGAAGCCGACGGCTCTGTCGCCCCTTCCCCGGGATCGAGTAACCTTAAGTCGGGTACTTGTGTTCTCTCTCAGGCTGCTAGCTTCGTTGAAAATAAAAATGTTATTTTGTTAGGGAATTTATACATAATTAACAGTAATCGAGTGTTCACTGTTTTGTGTGAGAAAAAAAGTTTTTCGGTGTGTATTTTTCTATTTCTTTTCACAGAAATTCCAGCGCACCTGTTGGACCGTGACACGCGCTTCAGGTTAAAACTGTTTCCAGTTTTCTTCCTCAGTGTCTCGTTGGCACATTAGTTCTGCTTGCAGTTTTCTCCCTCAGTGTCTCGTTGGCACATTAGTTCTGCTTGCAGTTTTCTCCCTCAGTGTCTCGTTGGCACATTAGTTCTGCTTGCAGTTTTCTCCCTCAGTGTCTCGTTGGCACATTAGTTCTGCTTGCAGTTTTCTCCCACAGTGTCTCGTTGGCACATTAGTTCTGCTTGCAGTTTCTCCCTCAGTGTCTCGTTGCCACATTAGTTCTGCTTGCAGTTTTCTTCCTCAGTGTCCCGTTGGCACATTAGTTCTGCTTGCAGTTTCTCCCTCAGTGTCTCGTTGGCACATTAGTTCTGCTTGCAGTTTTCTCCCACAGTGTCTCGTTGGCACATTAGTTCTGCTTGCAGTTTTCTCCCTCAGTGTCTCGTTGGCACATTAGTTCTGCTTGCAGTTTTCTTCCTCAGTGTCTCGTTGGCACATTAGTTCTGCTTGCAGTTTTCTTCCTCAGTGTCTCGTTGGCACATTAGTTCTGCTTGCAGTTTTCTCCCTCAGTGTCTCGTTGGCACATTAGTTCTGCTTGCAGTTTTCTTCCTCAGTGTCTCGTTGGCACATTAGTTCTGCTTGCAGTTTTCTTCCTCAGTGTCTCGTTGGCACATTAGTTCTGCTTGCAGTTTTCTCCCTCAGTGTCTCGTTGGCACATTAGTTCTGCTTGCAGTTTTCTCCCACAGTGTCTCGTTGCCACATTAGTTCTGCTTGCAGTTTTCTCCCTCAGTGTCTCGTTGCCACATTAGTTCTGCTTGCAGTTTTCTCCCTCAGTGTCTCGTTGGCACATTAGTTCTGCTTGCAGTTTTCTCCCTCAGTGTCTCGTTGATTAATTCTGCTTGCAGTTTTCTCCCACAGTGTCTCGTTGGCACATTAGTTCTGCTTGCAGTATTATTGTGTAGACTATTAGAGCTCTGATAGTAGGTTTCCTCAGTTTTTGGACTGTTGGATTAACCAAGAGTGCTGCAGGTAGGCATCCCTATAGATCGCTCCCGTGGTAACTGTGGGTCCAGACCTGCTCCCGTTCCCACCGGTGTACTGTACATCGAACGAGGATACCATTCTGATTCACTAGCAGTTGCTGGGCTCAGCTCTGCTTCGGGTCTGGCTGTCCGCAGCCCTCCCGTAGTGTTTCGTTGCCACCCTGGTCTCTGCATGCAGTGCCATTTCGAAGGCTGTCACGGCTCTGACAGCTGGCTTTCCCCAGTCTTACCACTGTGTCGGTTTGCCAGAAGCGCTATAGGTTGGCACCCCTATAGTCTGCTTAATTGTAACTGTAGGTCCAGGCCTACTCCATTCCCACCGGTACAAATCTGTACAATTAACAAGGTTATCACTCTGATTCACTACGTAGAGTGATTTCCCGCAGTGTTTCGTGCTGCCTTGGGCTCTGACAGTCGGCTTTCCCCAGTCTTAGGGCTGTGTTGGTTTGACAAAAGCTATATAGGTGGGCACCCTTATATACTGCTTCTGCAGTAACTGTGGTTCACAGACCTGCTCCGTTCCTGACACAGTATACGTACAAAACAGTGAACGAGGTTACTGCACTGGGGTACCCCGAATTGTACGAAGTGTACCACTGAACCGGAACGTACCTAAGGTACTGGACCGGGTTTACCACCACCGAGTGTTGAACCACCACCGAACGGTACTATATAGAGCGTACCACCACCGACGGTGTACCACCACCGAGTAGAACACTCACCGAACTGTGCCTTGCAAGGTACTTTACAGCAGCACTAGTGTTCAGTCACTGTGCGGCTGGGAGCCGATCGGTTCATTTTGGTTCATTTTACTGTCTGCTCTGTTCCACCTCGGTTCATCACCACCATTCAGACTCGGTTAAAAGGTCACCGGTCTCATAGATCAGTGGACTCTGAAAATCTGGACAAGCTCTGGGAAGCTGTTTCCCAGCAAGGCACAGTACTGGCTCAGCTGTTGCGTGAACACACTGCTCCACCAGCCCCCTCTGTTCTCTTGGAGCAACAAGGGGCACCAAGCGCAGGCTCGCAACTAGACAATCTGCTTTCCATTGCCGCCTCTGAGGAGATGGGCGATCCAGAGTTACCCTGTTTGGATCACCCAGTGCCAGTGGCTCACCCGTCTCTGTCAGCAGAACTTCTGTCTCTGACAGTAGTGACATTCCAGAGGCTTATGGGCTTTATGGCAGTAGCTTCCCAGACCTTTCCTTTGAGTCTTTTCCACATGCGCCTTCTCCAAGCCTGATTCAAAAACAGGGTTTTTCAGCCCACATTGAACCATGTCCGCCTGCTGACAGTGTCTCAGCACTGTCTGGAGAGACTTTCCAAGTGGGCACATCCTGCACGCCTGCGCTTATCGGCTGAATGTCGTGGATCCACAAATCCCTGGGTTTGGAACAAGAGTGTTAAGGGCGGCCTCTAGCTTGACCCTTACAGCAAAAACATAGAGGTGAGTTCTCCCTCAAATCTTTTAGCTCCAGCTACTTGTGCTGAGGGTTCCTAATGGTAGCGCGCAAGACGGCCTGGGTCGAGCTTGTGGCATTCCAGTTGTCTGCATTAATTGCCTTGTAACAACTTTGGTATGTCTACCCATTAGGTAATGGTTACATTTCATACTTGATAGGGAATGTTAGGTTATTATCATAACTGTGGTTCCCTGAATAGAAATGTAACCATTAACCTTCAAGGTCACTGCATCTATGATTGCAGCAGTCTTGAAGGAAAAATGATATTGAGATCTGTGCATGCAGTCTATTTATGCCCTCGGGACGGGCATGACTGCATCACAGGCTCTGATGAGCAGTCTTTGTTAGATCTATTCAGGTTACAGTGTCTTTAAGGATAAATTCCCATGAGGTAATGGTTACATTTCTATTTGAGAGAACCAGGGTTATGATAGTAACCTAATGTTTTCTGTTTTTAAGACTGCCTTATCTTGGTGAAAGTGAAGGAACAAAGATGGAGTCTGTTTACATTAAACAGGAGGAGGTTCTGGAATTGGTACCTATCTGCATTAAACAGGAGATGCCTGAACTGGAGCCTGTCCACATTAAAGAAGAGACTGAACTGGAGCCTGTCCACATTAAAGAAGAAGAGACTGAACTGGAGCCTGTCCACATTAAAGAAGAGACTGAACTGGAGCCTGTCCACATTAAAGAAGAAGAGACTGAACTGGAGCCTGTCCACATTAAAGAAGAAGAGACTGAACTGGAGCCTGTCCACATTAAAGAAGAGGAGACTGAACTGGAGCCTGTCCACATTAAAGAAGAGACTGAACTGGAGCCTGTCCACATTAAAGAAGAAGAGACTGAACTGGAGCCTGTCCACATTAAAGAAGAGGAAACTGAACTGGATCCTGTCCACATTAAAGAAGAGACTGAACTGGAGCCTGTCCACATTAAAGAAGAGACTGAACTGGAGCCTGTCCACATTAAAGAAGAAGAGACTGAACTGGAGCCTGTCCACATTAAAGAAGAAGAGACTGAACTGGAGCCTGTCCACATTAAAGAAGAGACTGAACTGGAGCCTGTCCACATTAAAGAAGAGACTGAACTGGAGCCTGTCCACATTAAAGAAGAAGAGACTGAACTGGAGCCTGTCCACATTAAAGAAGAGACTGAACTGGAGCCTGTCCACATTAAAGAAGAGACTGAACTGGAGCCTGTCCACATTAAAGAAGAGACTGAACTGGAGCCTGTCCACATTAAAGAAGAAGACAATGAACTGGAGCCTGTCCACATTAAAGAAGAGACTGAACTGGAGCCTGTCCACATTAAAGAAGAAGAAACTGAACTGGAGCCTGTCCACATTAAAGAAGAGACTGAACTGGATCATGTCCACATTAAAGAAGAGACTGAACTGGAGTCTTTCTGCATTGAAGAGGAGTCTATTGACTTGCTGTTTAAGGATTCAGAAAACATATCCCGGCCAAAGATATCACATCAATGTACTGAATGTGGGAAGAACTTCAGTCAGTTAGCAGACCTAAAAAGACACCAGAGAATTCACACTGGAGAGAAGCCGCATCACTGCAGTGACTGTGGGAAGAGCTTCAGTCAGTCAGGACACCTAAAATCACACCAGCGAACTCACACTGGAGAGAAGCCGCATCACTGTTCTGACTGTGGGAAGAGCTTCATTCGGTTAGGAAGCCTAAAACAACACCAGCGAATTCACACTGGAGAGAAGCCATACCACTGTTCTGAATGTGGAGAGTGCTTCAGTGTGTCAGGAAGCCTAAAAAGACACCAGAGAATTCACAGTGGAAAGAAGCCGTATCATTGTGTTAAATGTGGGAAGAGTTTCAGTCTGTCAGGAAACCTAAAAAGACACCAGCAAACTCACACTGGAGAGAAGCCACATCACTGCTTTGACTGTGGGAAGAGCTTCAGTCGGTTAGGACACCTAAAATCACACCAGCAAATTCACACTGGAGAGAAGCCACATCACTGCACTGATTGTGGGAAGAGTTTCATTCAGTTAGGAAGTCTAAAACAACACCAGCAAATTCACACTGGAGAGAAGCTGTATCACTGCACTAAATGTGGGAAGAGTTTCAGTCTGTCAGGAAACCTAAAAACACACCAGCAAATTCACAGTGGAAAGAAGCTGTATCACTTTACAAAATGTGGCAATACATTTGCTTTCTGTGGTTAAGTGAAAAGACATAAATGCCAGTTTTGAAAATGCAGATGAAGCTGATAGAAATCAATATTCCAGGCAGAGTTACAATGGTCCTTGTTTTCGGTCCTTACAGTCCAGGTCTTTGTTTCAACCAGATTGTAGATTAATGAATCAACCTTCTTATAAATCTTTCAGGACCTAATTGGAAGTGAGGGCCACTGCTTTATACGAATCAAAACTGAGTGTGATGCTCCAGTGATATTTTTGAAAGGAATCCTGTCTATGTGCCAACCTAAGGGTGTTTAATCATGCTTTAGTATAAATGTGAGAATGAGTGCCAAAGCAGCTGTGCTTGCATTTTAATCAGTAGTATAAGTAGGCTATGCCTACCTGCAACCTTTATGAACTGTGTATGAACCTGAATATGGTTATTATTATGGGGGTATCAATTTCATTAATAGGGTAATGAATACTACATGAATAACATCATGAATAAGGGCCAGCATGACGACATGAATAGGCCACTGCGGTCGCGCAGACATGGTTAAGGTTTGAATGAAGGTCCTGTTTACAGTCAGTTTTACAAGCAGCTCAAAAGGGAGGTAACATCCCACCAATATGCATTTTTATGTGTGGTCGGATTGGCAGGCTCATCAAACCATGTGAATGGGGTAGCATTTGGCTGAATACTTTTAATATACCTGTATCTCAAAAGTATAGCAAATTAAGGAACCACACTTGCATACACATAGTCCCAGGGGTGTAGATTTGCAGCGGGTATTAATATTTTTGGGGATCCTAGTTTTACAGAAACTGAACCCCAAAGATAACGGTCTGACGTCACTGCTGCCTGACGTTGTTGCTAGGCAGGGACTTGCGACTGTTCCATTGCACAGAATAGGGAGACATGGAATATATAGTTCAGCACACACGGGTAACATCTGCGTTTCTGTCTGGATTAAAACTGGTAATCAGTGATAATATTTTTTTTTATTTGTTTGTGCCTTCAACACTGGGGAAACTAATAATAATTTGTTAATTTATGAAATACTATTTTCATTTTCCCCTCTCTCTTTTGTTGTTATGGTACGGTCGGGAGTTCAATGATACCATTCCATTCCATAAACAAATCTATGCTGCTGTCAGTATTAAAACTGTTAACTTCTCTGTGCTATTAAATAATAAAATGAAAGTGACCCTGTGTGTAGTGTTACTTATTATACAATTAAGATTGAATTAAACTGGTGGGGGCGCAGCCTCTAGCATGTATCTAGTACAGCAATTGCAAGCAATGACACTGTTACAGTACAGATTTCTTTCAGAGGTACTGATGTCCACATTTAGCGAAGTTGAACAATAACAAAATGTTAGTTGACAACAAGACATAAATGATAACATGCTCCTGTCTACAGTTTTTAAAAGAATATTCCGAAATGAAAAGGGAAATACAATCGACTCGAGAAGCTGTTTTGGATTATTACCATAAAATTACAGTAATTACATGGTTATTTGTGCACTGTAATCTAAAGAGCAAAAATATATTTTAAAAAGAAACAAATGGGGGGGGGGCAGTGTCTTCATTTTATTTTAGTAACAGGTTAAATAACTGAAGGTATAGTAATTGCCCTGTTTATTGTTCAATAGAAATGTCTTCATAAAAATAGGGTTACAGCTCAATAGAGGAGGGAAGTCTTTACCCTGGGTTCACACAGTGAATTCGTGAAGGGTCCTTGAATAACACACCATATTGAGCGTGGCCTGATCAGGAATTGACAAATCTTGAGATAAGCAAAACATACAGTGCAGCAAGGGGAGAGAATCTCATTGACATGGCCATTTGGACACACTCCATATACAGAGGCTTGCTGCTATTCGATTTCATTTTGACACACTCCATATACAGAGGCTTGCTGCTATTCGATTTCATTTGGACACACTCCATATACAGAGGCTTGCTGCTATTCGATTTCATTTGGACACACTCCATATACAGAGGCTTGCTGCTATTCGATTTCATTTGGACACACTCCATATACAGAGGCTTGCTGCTATTCGATTTCATTTGGACACACTCCATATACAGAGGCTTGCTGCTATTCGATTTCATTTGGACACACTCCATATACAGAGGCTTGCTGCTATTCGATTTCATTTGGACACACTCCATATACAGAGGCTTGCTGCTATTCGATTTCATTTGGACACACTCCATATACAGAGGCTTGCTGCTATTCGATTTCATTTGGACACACTCCATATACAGAGGCTTGCTGCTATTCGATTTCATTTGGACACACTCCATATACAGAGGCTTGCTGCTATTCGATTTCATTTGGACACACTCCATATACAGAGGCTTGCTACTATTAGTTTTTTTTATTTTTTTGCCAAATCGACGATTAATTTTTATTTTACAATTGACAATCTTTATTTTTCAGTTCAAGGGGGGAATGGGTGAAGTCGATCTTTATGCTTTAAACAAAACAAAAAAAAGACTATGCCATTGAGAAACGTCTCATTTAGCAAAACCCCTTTATCATATTCAACATACCACAAAACCATGGTTACCAGCATTCTAATTGAAATAACGTCACAGCAGAGCTATACCTTGTAAAGATAATGATCCTACACAAATAAAAAAAATTCTCACTGTAGAAAACAGCATATAAGAGTGTATTACACAGACAGACAGTATAAACTGTACGTCTAAAAATATTCACAGAACAAAACATGAGGTAGTTGAGCAGAACTCAATTGCACTGACAAAATATGCACAGAACAAAACATGGGGTAGTTAACATAAGAACATAAGAACATAAGAGAGTTTACAAACGAGAGGAGGCCATTCGGCCCATCTTGCTCGTTTGGTTGTTAGTAGCTTATTGATCCCAGAATCTCATCAAGCAGCTTCTTGAAGGATCCCAGGGTGTCAGCTTCAACCCTCACAATTCTTTGTGTAAAAAAGTGCCTCCTATTTTCTGTTGAACAGAACTCAGTTGCACTGATTCTTCAGCACAGCTGGAAGGCAAGGCAGGAAGATGTGTGGAATTATTTTGTCAGCTACGATTACTTTAACATGGTCTGTATTAATTGTATGAAAAAAAGGTTTGGCATAGACAGATGAAGCAGACCCATCAAACAGAAATATATCCCCTTTAATGTGATGCTCAGAACGTCCTTGTCTGACTCTGCAAACAGGGTTATCAGTCTAAGTGCACACGGTGTTTTTGTATGTTGGTTTGGAACCACAGTCTGCTGTCAGTGTATTTCAGAAAGGAGTCTTTCATGTGCAGTATGACTCCATGGACACTGGGACAGTTCAGGCTTTTCAAGTCACACCCCAATCCATTAAACAAAACACATGAATATAATTTAAATCTTTTATTTACCTTCATGTAATCAAAGAAACTACACAATTATATCACAAAAGTCTACCAGAAGCCATAATACTAGTACAGTATTTGTTAGATTTCAAAATGTCTAATTTTCAAATCAATAAAAACAATAAAAAGAGTTCTACTTATAAGCTTTCTAATCTTGTTATTTTATCCCTGAGTCATGGGTCTGGCTTGTTCTCAGCTGCGTCCCCAGTGGGTTCAAAGCCCAGCTCAGGACGCTGGAAATGCAGCTGAACTCACACTGAGAACAAGCAGGCAGCAGAGAAGACTGAGCCCACACTCCAGGGCTTACATCATGATACACTAGCAAAGGAATTCCATGATACAGAGGGAATTTCATTTCTCATTTCATGAAGCCAAACCTGCAGCAGCATCTCCCCCTTTGGCAAGCTTGTATTTTCCAATGTCTCCCTTGGGTTTGTTCAGTTCCACTTTATCTCAGGAATCATTGACAGTTTAAAAATGAGAAACCTTTTACATACAGAGGTAATGGAAACATAATAATGTGCCCTTGTAGTGCATATTTATGAAGATATCATATTTAACATTAATACCTCAATATCCTAGGCCACTCCCATACACAGAGATACTGGAAAACGTACAGGAACTCAAACTCAATGTCAATGAAATCCTTTCTAAATCGCAAAGCTTGCCTCAGGACAGGGCTGTCAAACTCAGTTCCTGGAGGGCCGCAGTGTCTTCTGGTTTAGTTCCACCCAAGCTCTCAATCACTTAATTGGTCTAATGATTTGATTAATTGGACACATTTAATACTTCTCTCCAGGTCTCAAAATGTTTCATAGGTTGTGTACCTTGAATCAAGTGCATTTTTTAAATCATCAACTGTAAAAGACCTTGAAAAATATGAAATATGTCCAAATGAACAAATAATTAGATCAATTATGTTAATTGAGAGTTTAAGTTGGAATGAAAACCAGAAGACCCTGCGTCACTCTAATAATAGCATACTAATAAAAAATAGAAGCAAACAGGCCATATTTTGCCCAAAAGGAATAAGCAGCTAATGGTGATTCCACAAAAGCACCAGCTCTGTTACTGTCAAACAGTCTGAGGCAACTTCATTCTGCAGATTGTTTAGATCAATTATTCAAACTGTATAAACTATGAATGTAGTAATGATGGTAATGTTGCTGCATGTAGGTTCTGCAGATTTGTAACAAATGTAACATTAGTGAAAATTGTTTGCTTGCTAACCTTTCATGTTTTACAGTATTATATTTATACAGCTCTAATATTGTGGTCTGTCATAATAATTGGATATACAACAATCTACACATTGTATTTCAATCCCATTGCACTGAAGCAGGGCTCCAGTAGACAACAAGCTTGGGGTTTCTCGGTATTTAAACACTCAGCAAAGCAGATTCATTCATTCAAATTCATGCAAAACCAAAACGGCTTTTGCTCCAGTGCAAAGTTTGCACCACCTAAAATAAAACAAAAACACAAGGTTGTTTCAGCTTGTGTCTGCACTGGTGCAATAGCTTAGAGGCCATTCTAGTTAGACGAAGCACACATTGCTGCCACACCCATGAAGATATTCTTTAGTTTTGGGTGCTTTTAAACAATTAACTTCTGTATTGTATACTGTACTCACTGACATTGGAACAGTAATGCCATTTATAGCTCAAATTACATTTTAAAAATATCATAAATGTTATTGGCAGCTTTGTTTAACACGAGAACCGCCACGGTAGTCATTTTGACGGTTTTCACTTTTAAAATTTAAATTACTCTGCGTGTGTTAAAGATCCATGGTTGTCTGTTCTTGACTTTTCCTAAACACATGTATTAAATACGCTGACGGTGTTTGAAAGTCAGAATCGCAAAAATGAAAAAAAAGTTATGAGCACTTCTACCTAGAACCGCCAAAAGTAGTCATTTTGACGGCTTGTTACAATACATGCTTTTATTATTAATATAACCTACAATAAGCTATTTTTATATTTATACAAGCCAGTTTGTTATCTGTAGCTACGCTGAGTTTACAGCAGTATGTATTTGAATAGAATATTGCTCTTGACATCTAGATATGTGTTATCCAAATCTCTATTGTAATCATATCAATTCCTTGCCGTCTGGCTGTCTACTTGAGCATATATAGTCTGCTGTCTTATAATATTACTATTACAAGAATTTCTCGAGAAATCTTTATTTTTGCGTTTTGATTTGAGTTCAACTACAGATAGATTTGCCTTGGCATCAGAAATTTGGAACGACTTCATTGAAAACAGCGTTGCCTGTTTCAAGCTAAAAATAAAACATTACATGGACAAGCAGCTGTTTCGGACAAAAGCACGGTGTTGCTGGACAAACAAACCTGTCACGTTTGGGATCAAGTTTTGGCTGGCAGCGGACCATACCCCTACCCTACCTGTGCAAAGATTATTTCACTGTAATTAGCAAAACAGTTGGAAAAAAGCCTGGTTGCAACAGTAAACAAAGAAGAAGAGCGTTTCCACCATCTGCGCAAAACGTAGTACTCAGTGAAAGCAAGCACTGGTTTTCTGTTGCTGTATTTTACAATGTACTGGACATGGCAGCCATCAATTCCTTAGTTTTGTACAATGAATGCACCGGGGAAAATATCAGTAGGAGAGATCTCTTATGATGCTCGCCACGGAGCTTTGGCAGAAACATTTTGATCAGAAAACTGTAAAGCGGCAGGGAAATGCAGCTCAACCTGGATACAGTGCGCAGCCATCAAGTGACACACGTAACAGAAAACAATGCCAGGTAACTAAATGCAGTAAAAATAAAACTTCTGATATCTGTCCCCAGTGTGAAAGAGCAGTATGTGGTAAATGCACACAACAAGTTGATAAGCGTTACATCTGTGTGGATTGTGCAAATCTGGGGGCTACTTTGAAGTATGTTTCCCTGAATGCGCACTTTATTTTATTATTGTTTTTCATTTTTTGAAGTCGTGCTATGCAGTAGGCTAATGTGATAATGTAAATAATGACTTCGTTTTCACAATTTCGTATGTACATATAGCAGTTTACACCTGTTTACACAATATCTTCTTTTGAAATGTTTATTTTATTACAGTTTTTAATTTTTTGTATGTCATGCATTATATGCGCTCATTTCGAAAATAAAGCCTTTTGTTATTTTTGTAAATAATTACTTCGTTTTTAGAATTTCTTATGTACATATAACAGATTACAGCTGTTTACACAATATCTTCTTTTGAAATGTTTATTTTATTGTAGTTTTTCATGTTTTTACATCATGCATTATATGCGCTAATTTAAAAAAAGGCTTTTATGTTTATTTTTTCATTTAAATATGATGTGTCTGCTATGCAAATGTTAGATATGATGTTCATAAATAAAACTTTTGAGTTGTGTCTGATAGTTTGTGTTTCATTTTCATATCAAAGCTGTTTAAAATGTACCCGTCAAAATGACTACTGCTGGCGGTTCTAGGTAGTAGCATAAACCCGGCGGTTCTAGTGTTAATGTGTTGGGTTCATATCACACATATAATTGTTCAGAGAAAAAGCTTGGCATATATTTCCAATGTGTCCCTTCTAAGTAGAATGACCCTGTAACTCTGTCCTAAATCCTCACAGCATGATGAGTGAGATTCATTTCCAATTCAGGATCAGGAGTGGAGCTGAATCCCAGGCACTCCAGTTCATTCTGAAAGAATGGGTCTGTCTCCTTCAGTTTGACACACGCTCCCCTTCTCAGTGTCTCTGGATTCAGGCTGGCTCTCACTCTGGGGACCCCCTTCATTCACTACAGAGAGAGAGAGAGAGAGAGAGACTTTGACTTTTAAGGGTCCTTTATTCTATGTAATAATCACAAAAAAACAAAAGTACAAATTTATAAATTTATAATTGTGCCGAGTGTGGGTTTGGTAAAAAACAACTCAGCATCTAAAAAATAAATAAATACATAACATAAAAACATAATACACTGTACTCTTGTTAAAACAGTTAAAAATTGTTTTACATAATAAAATTAATTAAAACACACTTTGCCTTTTCTTTAAAACTATAAGGAGTTCCAAAAATAAAAAAAACTGTTTACTAAAAGCGACTCCCAGCCCCTGCAGCAGCTCCGTGAGGAGTTGAAACAGCGGCCGCAGTCTCTCACACTCACTGTACGCGTGAACCACTGTCTCCTCCTGCCCACAGAAACTGCACACAGGGCTGACATTCGGGTCTACTCTGTGCAAGAACCTCCCCGTTGCTAAAATGCAGTGGAGAAGCCTCCACTGCAAGTCCCCAGTTCTCTTGTCAAGTGGCGGCTTGTACAGAACTCTCCACACCGGGGCTGTCTCCTCCTTCACAGAGAGACTGTCCCTCCACTTGGAGTCCACCATTCCTTTTAGTTCTTTATAAAAAATATTTTTAACACTAAAAAAATACAGCTCTTTGCTTTCTAGGCAGTGGAAGACTTTATCAGTTTTTAACAGCTTGCCATACTCCTGCTGTTTCTCCTCTTCTTCCTCACCTACTTGGGGAGACACAAGCAGCACTGGGAAATCAGAGTCCTGATCCTCCTCTTCTCCTTTTGCCATCTCCTCCCCCAGGACCTCCCTGAGCCCTGGAGAGAGACAGCCCCTGACACTATCTAATAACTTTTCAACCTGTCTCTCACTTCGCCAGCCCAGCCTGCCACCCAGTTCAGCAGCACTGAGCCAGCGAGAATTCCCAGGTAACATTAAATGGGCCAGTCTGGTCACCCCTGCCCTCGCAAACCTGGCACACAATGCCTCTGACCTGAGACATGATGCCGGGAACAGAGAGTTGAAGAAAAGAGGTTCCTGCATCAGTTTCTGCCCTGTCAAATCCTCCTCCTTTCTTTTCACTTTAAGAGTCGTCCACATTTTAAAAATATTAAGATAAAAAGCAGGCAGACCAGAACTGTTCAGGATGTCATGGTCAGTTAAAAACAAATATTTTCCTAACCCTAGGCCCCCCACTTTATTGATGAAAAAATGGCCACTTTCCTCCAGTGAGCCTCCTCCCGGCGTACAGGAGCCTCTGATCTGTCATCAGCCTGAAAGCAGCTACCCTGCTGGCAATGCTGACCAGCCTTTGCCCCCTTCCTCCCGAGGGAGGTACAACACGGCTGGCTTCAGCCAGTGCCTCCCACCCCAGAAGAACTCTACAAATATCTTTTGGATTTCATTAATCAGCCCTTGAGGAGGGTCCAGGCACATAAGCCTGTGCCAAAGCATAGAGGCAGCCAGGTTATTAATTACAAGAACCCTCCCCTGAAGGACAACCGAGAATGCAGCCCCGCCAACACTGAAGCCGCCCTCTCACTTTGCCCACAAGACTTTCCCAGTTCATATCCATGTATGTTTTAGTTCCCAGAAAGACACCTAATATTTTTAGTCCTGTTCTCTCCCACCTCAATGTCTGTGGCAGAACAGGAGGGCCCCTCCTTTCAGCTACCTGACAAAACATGTCACATTTTGCCCAGTTTATTTTTGCTGATGAAGCCCCTTGAAATTTCTCTAGGCTCTGCTGTAATAGCTGGACATCTTGGTTGCTGCAAATAAACACATTAATGTCATCAGCATAAGCGGACACCTTTACTGCCACAGCAGGGGCAGAACAAGGCACCACCCATCCCGACAGCCTGCTCCTCAGCAGAGCCAGCAGGGGCTCAATGGAGAGGGAGTACAGCATGCCAGACAGGGAGCAGCCCTGCCTGATGCCCCTGCGCACCGGAAAGGCCGACTCAGACCCCCATTAATTTTTAAAATACTAAAAACATTACTGTACAAAATTTTAACATAGTTAATGAACTTGGGGCCAAACCCAAAGGCCTCCAGTGTTGTAAACAGGTAATGGTGGTCGACCCGATCGAAAGCTTTCTCCTGATCTAAGGAGACCAGTCCCACATTAAAATCACCCATCTGAGTACAAGTTAAAAAATCTCTAATTAAAAATATATTATCAAATATTGACCGTCCTGGCACACAGTAAGTCTGGTCCGGGTGTATTATACTGTTCAATACTTCTCTCAGTCTTATCGCCAGACATTTTGAAAAAAATTTTAAATCGGCACATAAAATTGAAACTGGTCTCCAGTTTTTTAGTTGGCACAGGTCTCCTTTCTTAGGCAGCATAGTCAGTACAGCTCTGCGGCAGCTAAGCGGCAGCTCTCCATCTCTCAAACTCTCCTGCAGCACCAGCAGCAGCTCTGGTCCCAGTTCCTTCCAAAAGTATTGGAAAAACTCTGCTTGTAGACCATCAATCCCTGGGGCTTTCCTGCTGGCCATCTGCTTAACTGACGTGGTCAGTTCCTGGAGAATGATATTGCCTTCCAGACTCCCCTTCTCCTCCTCGCTCAGGGTGGGCAAGCCCTGCAGCATTGAGTCCCTGTCATTTTGACTGCAAGGCTCACTGGAAAACAGTCCAGAATAAAACTGCACCGCCGCCTCTTTGATCTGCTCCTGCTCCAGCAGCTCTCTCCCACAGGGCAGCCGGACACAGTGCATCTGCTTACTGCTTGCTTTCTTCTTCTCCAGGCTGAAGAAGAAGGTGGCGGGGGCATCCATGTCCCTTAGCTCGATAAATCTTGATAGCACCTGTACTCTCTCACAGCTCCATTCAGTGACTTGGTTGCACCAGAGGTATACTTTTGACAAAAAACTTTGATTTGTACCTTACTAATACCCCACCACTGCCTCAGATCTCTGTACTGATCTTTTGTGTTCTCCAAATTTTCCAGAAATCTCTAAATTGTTGCACAAATTTGAAATCTTGTAATAGTTTAGTATTAAAATGCCAAAAGGTGTGGTATGTGTTTCCTTAGGTAGTGTAACAGTACTCTGCACACAGTGATGGTCTGACAGGCTGGTTGGTATTATACTGGCTTTTGTGAATATATTAAGTTGATGTTTAAATGTATAAATCCTGTCTAATCGTGCTCTAACTATGTACTGTGAAATGTGATGTGACCATGTGTACTGGCGAGTGGTGGGATGCAGACACCTCCAAATGTCAACCAAGCCACTGAACTTTAAAATTGCAGCTAATTCAGTCGCAGAAGGAGGATGCGGTTCTATACTGTTTCTGTCTATATTAAAATTCACTGTGCAATTAAAATCACCCCCACTAATAAAAAGTCTTCATCATTAACTGTTAAGATAGTCTGTTTTAAAATATTTAAAAACACCATCCTATCTCTCCCTATATTAGGGGCATAAACATTTATTAGGTTAAAAGTAGCCTCCCTCACCTTAGCTCTTACTATTAAAAGCCTTCCTTTAATAATCTCTCTTACTTCTAAAATATCTGCTCCTAACCCCGATCTAAAAAGCACAGCCACCCCAGCGCTGTTATTAGAGGCATGGCTCATCACACACTGCCCTCCCCATTTCGCCTCCCATTCAGCAGCATTCCCTTCATCTGTGTGTGTTTCTTGTAAAAAAACAATCCCCGCCCTCTTCTGTTCTAAAAAACCAAAGACTGAGGCAGTGTAGTCCAGTGGTTAAAGAAAAGGGCTTGTAACCAGGAGGTCCCCGGTTCAAATCCCGGCTCAGCCACTGACTCTTTGTGTGACCCTGAGCAAGTCACTTAACCTCCTTGTGCTCCGTCTTTCGGGTGAGATGTATTGTAAGTGACTCTGCAGCTTGATGCATAGTTCACACACCCTAGTCTCTATAAGTCGCCTTGGATAAAGGCGTCTTCTAAATAAACAAATAATAATAAAATCCTGTCTGCAGCCGTTTACATTAAGAGAGATAAAATTGAACCCCTTCATAATATTAAAATTATTTAAAACTATTACAAGAAAACTGACAACAAAAAGTATACAATTGCAATAAAACTGAGCCATTTTAAACCTTCTTAGTTGTTGTATTAATCATTTTCCTGACTACTTGTACATATTTTTTAAGTCTGTACCGCTTTGACTGGTCGATTTCTCTTAAAGTGGCTTTTCTAAAAGCCACACTAGCAGAGTACAGAAACAGTTTAAGATTGGGAAAGAATTGCTTTATATCAACATTACGTTTCCCCTTGGTTGTGTTTAAAAAGTTATTTATCTCTTCTACCAAATATAGTTTTTCCTTTGGGGTTTGACTGTCAGGGATCTCGGAAAGCACCGAGGAGTCAGAGACATCACCTCCATCTTCCTCATCCATCTCATTCTCCTCACTTTCACATTTACTTTGACGTTTTTTTTATTTTCTCTGCCGCTACACCCAGCTTCTCTGCAGCGTTTTCTTGTGAGTCTGGGGGAGAGGGTATCGCAACAGCGTCGAGCTGCGACTCGGCGCTGTGCTCCACCTCCTCCGAGAAGAGGGGACCGCCGCCCAGGCTGAGACCCAGAGCAGGAGTCTCTCCCCCCCGAGTCCGAGTTGGGAGCTTCTGCAGCAGGGGACTTCTCCCCGTTGCACTACAGCCCCCACTCCCAGACCCCGGTTCTCCAGCAGTCTTAATCTCAGCACCGCTCGCTCCTTCAGGGCGGGTGGGCAGAGAGAGCCTGTGATCTGGAGAGACCGCCTCAGAGCTCCGCTCCAGCTCTATGTCTCTTTTTTTCCCCTCTTTGTTTTCATTTATTTCTTTTTTTTTCCTTTTCCCCCTATTTACCACAGTGAACTCATTTTCTTCACTGTCTTCCTCATTTACCGGGGCTCCAGGCTCATTGTTCCCCCTTTCCTGCTGCTGCTCTTCCTCCTGTGCTCCCTGACCCCTGTCAGCCTCACCCTGTTTCTCCTGCCCTGTCTCACCACCTCTCATCGGGCAATTTTTCCTCTGATGCCCCTGGACTCCGCACTTGAAGCAGCGCATGGTGTCGGTACTTGCAAAAACCACACAGCTGCTTCCTTCTACTGTGAAAGTCCAGGCAACATTTATTTCAAAACCGGGGTTGTTTAATAAAATATACACTTGTCTCCTAAAAGACATAATATGGTGTAACTGTGGATTTTTACAACCCAGGGGAATAGACTTTATTGGGGAGCAGATTTTCCCATACCTACTCAGCTCCCTTTCCAGCAATTCATTCTTTAAAAACGGGGGGACATTTGATAAAATCACTTTTGCAAAGGGTGTTGCAAGGGGCGATACGTGCTCTTAACTCCCTTGCACTACAAAACCTTCCTGCACAAGTTTATCCACATCCTGCGTATCTTTAAAAAAGATTACAAGCCCTTTATTCATCCGGGACGCAGAAATGATCCTGTCCCCCTCAACTACCTTGCATACTGCAAGCAAGCAATCCTCCACCGACACCGCGCTGTCAGGAACACAGCGACAGCCGTGCCGGCGGGTCAAATCTCTCATTCCCTGGGAATGAGAGCTCATCGCCGGGGCTCAGCTGACGAGCTGTCAGCACAAACCCCAGCACACACGCATTCACTCTCACACACGCACATACACACACGCACGCTCACACAACAAATTAATTTAAACAACCAAACATTAAAGTTAAACTAAAGTAAAACAAAAAGCAAAAACGCAAAACCAAACGACACTCCTACCCTATGCTTCCTCAAAATCCTCACAGGCTCCAGCGATCCCACAATCCTACACTCGAGAGAGAGAGAGAGAGAGAGAGAGAGAGAGAGAGAGAGAGAGAGAGAGAGAGCATTAATCAGAGAATCAGTAAGCTCTCCACACATTCAAACAAGCAGGGTGGAGAGGTGAGGGAATGTGAGGGAGGCTGGCTCCAGTGTGATTTCGCTTGTGTATATGTAGGCTTCCTAACTGACTGAAGCTCTTACCACATTCAGTACAGTGATACGGCTTCTCTCCATTGTGAATTCGCTGGTGTCTTTTAAGGTCTCTAAACCTACTAAAGTGTTCCCCACATTCAGTACAGGGATACGGCTTCTCTCCAGAGTGAATTCGCTGATGTGCTTTTAGGTCTCCTGACTGACGGAAGCTCTTCCCGCATGCAGTACTGTAATATGGCTTCTCTCCAGTGTGAATTCGCTGGTGTCTTTTTAGGACTCCTAACTGATTGAAGCTCTGCCTACATTCATTACAGTGATATGGCTTCTCTCCAGTATGAATTCGCTGGTGTGATTTTAGGTGTCCTAATTCACTGAAGCTCTTTCCACATTCAGTACAGCGACATGGCTTTTCTCCAGTGTGAATTCGCTGGTGTCTTTTTGGGCTTCCAATCTGTCTGAAGCTCTCCCCACATTCAGTACAGTGATATGGCTTCTCTCCAGTCTGAATTCGCTGGTGTCGTCTTAGGTCACCTAACTGAACAAAGCTCTTCCCACATTCAGTACAGTGATACGGCTTCTCTCCAGTGTGAATTCACTGGTGTGTTTTTAGGCTTCCTGACACAGTGAAGCTCACCCCACATTCAAAACAGTGATATGGCTTCTCTCCAGTGTGAATTCGCTGATGTGTTTTTAGGGTTCCTGACTGACTGAAGCTCTTCCCATATCCACTACATTGATGTGATATCTTTGGCCGGGATATGTTTTCTGAACCCTTAAGCAACAAGTCAATAGACTCCTCTTCAATGTAGAGAGGCTCCAGTTCAGTCTCCTCTTCTTTAATGTGGACAGGCTCCAGTTCAGTCTCTTCCTCTTTAATGTGGACAGGCTCTAGTTCAGTCTCTTCTTTAATGTGGACAGGCTCCAGTTCAGGCATCTCCTGTTTAATGCAGATAGGTACCAATTCCTGAACCACCTCCTGTTTAATGTAAACAGACTCCATATTTGTTCCTTGGCTTTCACCAAGATAGGGCAGTCCTGAAAACAGAAATGAAATGAAGTATTACGATCACTTCTCTATTGGTGTGTTTACACTTATAACTCAGATCTGAACTGGCTTAGGTTTGATCAGATTCAAAGATTCTTCTCATTTGAGCCCCCATTTACACTTGAGCACAGACCTAGGCTGGCTGTGGCCCCGTATGCGCACGCATACCCCCTGAACTGCAGGGTGTCCCAATAACATCATATCGACCAGCCCTTGCTGAAGACATTTCCCCTGCCAGAACACAGAGGCAGAAGTGTTTAACCCTTTGCGGTCCATTTATTCAGTGTGTCTCAGGCGCGTCAGGTCCAATTTATTTTCACACACGCAGTTTATTTTAGACGCACTTTTTAAATGTATTTTGTTTTCACTGTAAAACAGGTTTAAAAGGCACTGCATATCAACAGGACACTCAGTACTACATCTCCAGCCCTGCCTCACCCCTTGTTTGCTTTATTTTTCACATACCTCTTCATAGTCATGCCTACTGATAAATCATCTCCTGATTTTATCACCAAATTCCTCAATAATGCGATCCAAGTCATTATTTTATTCTTATAAGCTCTCAAAAAGCTCTGCAAATGTCTGTGATATTCTTTGAGCACTGGATGTTATCTCTGTGGTGCCGGGGCTATGTGTACTGCTCAGATCCGCCCCTTTTTCTCGGCTTCTATCGGTCTCACTCAGCCATTGAATGGTTTTCTCTGCTTTTTCCAGAGAAAAAACGACTATAGACCTGTGTTTTACGTCTTTTTTTAAAAATAAATTTAGTCGTTGCCAATTATTTTTATTATTTTCTCCCAATTTGGAATGGCCAATTATTTTATTATGCTCAGCTCACTGCTGCCACCCCTGCGCTGACTCGGGAGGGCGAAGATGAACACACGCTGTCCTCCGAAGCGTGCACCGTCAGCCGACCGCTTTTTTTCCACACTGCGGACTCACCATGCAGCCACCCAAGAGCTACAGCGTCAGAGGATAACGCAGCTCTCGGGCAGGTTACAGACAAGCCCACAGGCGCCCGGCCAGACTACAGGGGTCATTGGTGCGCAGTGAGCCGAGGACACCCTGGCCGACCGATTGAGCGCCGCCCCCTGGAAGCTCCCATCCTTGGTTGGCAAAGGAATAGCCTGGACTCAAACTCACGACGTCCAGACTATAGGGCACATCCTGCGCCTTTACTGGATGTGCCACTCGGGAGCCCCAGCTTTACGTCTTTTTGATGATAGTCGGACCAGAAAGGGAAAATTGTAATGTCGCACCTGGTCCAACATAGGACAGCAAAGGGTTAAATCAACAGCAAGCCTGTCATTTGTATCGCTTGTGTGTTTCTACTTCAAGGTGGTCGTTCTGTGCCAATTAATATTTCAATTTGCCAACATTTTGCCAATGGAGTATTGAAAACGTGCATATCGATGTTTAAAGAAACAGGTGTCTACACTTACACATCAGTCTGAAACTCTTCTCATATGGAAATGTAAACAGTAACTCCCATGTATTTTCTTACCCATGACAAGTACTCCATGCACACAGAGAAAGCAGGCAGGTGGCAGAGTGTTCAGCTTCAGAGCCCCACGTGTGGAATGATCTGCCTCGATTTGGAAGGGAGGCACCATCTCTTGCTGCTTTTAACCCTTCCGCTCCGGTGAACATTCTACCTGTTTGAGGTCTGACTGAGAGAACGTGACTTTCGGCTTGTGTATCAGGACAAATATCCACCGAAACATACTCTTCTAAACAGCTGAGAATCTGAAGATTATTAAGAGAATAACAATTTACTCTGTGATGAAATATACCCTACGATTACCTGGTTTGAATGTAAGAAGTAAGTTTTAAAATGCACTTAAATGAATTTCTCTTTAGAAATGTCTCCATAAGTGTAATTTAGTGATCTGCTATCTAAAAACCTGTAAAAGTATCAGTGGTAGCTACAACTCTCAGGAACTAGGATCATAAATAATTGTATAAATGTCACCAGTCGTCAAAGCTGCTTAATCTAATATGTTATTTATGGCAAACTTTTGGTTTACCAGTAGCCAACTACGCCATCTGGTGATGGTCAGGCACCAGGACCTGGATTTTAAACAAATTAACAGAGGTTCATTTTAAAATGTGACTAGTTGAGAACCACCACAAACACTAACCACACCAAGAGGCAGACACAAATTGCACAATATAAAATGGTTTATTAAAACACCACAATAAACCAATAAGTAAAAAAAATCACAAAATAAAACCCCAAAACATAACACCCACATCAATGGCTAGGGAGCAAAGTACAAAATAAATTAATGAAGCCCTCCAGTAGTAACTAAAGTGCTATTGCTTCAATTCGCTCAATCTCCACTCAAGTCCCCAGGGGCAGGTGAACAGCGTCTTCCCAACTCCACAAAATCCCTGTCTTCCGTAGCACAACCAGGACAGTCCCCCATTAACATGTGCCCTCTCCTGGAGAAAAGAGAAGGGAAGAAAACACAGCAGCAATGATCTGTTCCAACAGCACTTAGTTCTTCTCAATCGCACTTTGCTAGGTAGAGTAAAACAATGGCAATATAAAGGAGATCAATAAGAAAACATACCTAAAATCCCACAACAAATAGAAGCACTTTCCATCAGAATCAATACAAATAGGAAGAAAGGGTACACCAGGGTCCACTGTAACAACTAGAGTTGCTGACAATTATAAAATCATACCGCAATTTCCATCACCCAGCAATTTGATTAATACACCCAGTTATCTAGGTAGCAGCCACAATCCAATGCAGCCTCAAACAATAATCCCAGTTCCAGTTCTGGCACTTCTATATTCCAGTACTTCAATCAGCAATCCCAAGGTGCACCATAATTCTCCTCCCCAGTTCTCATCCTTTGTATCCTGACATATGTCACCTTGTGCGTCCCTTCGGTATCCTGGTATGTCTCTCCCTCCCAGTTCATGCTGTGCTGCTTATAAACCCAGTTGGCCACTCCTATTCCTGCTCAAAACAAATCAGACACCCCCAACATCTAATTGGCACTAGCACTGGCCAAAAAACTACATTTCCCAAAATCTAACAGGAAATGTCTATATAAGGCGTGGGTTGATGACGTCACACTCCTGCTTCTACTCAGTCACAGTGCTCCGTGTAATACAAACAAAAAACAAGGTGAGTAACTTAACTTACATAAAATAAATAAATGTGCTTCATAACAAAGTAATAAAGTGTTCTCACAACAAAAACAAATTAAATATGTGATAAACCAATAATAATAATAATAATAATAATAATAATAATAAAACGTTATTTAAAAATACAAACAACACAAAACTGGGCTAGAAACACTAAATTGTCATTCTGTGACACATGCATTGAAATTGCGTTGTCGGGAAAACTGCAAATATGGATGGAAGCGTGAGTTGAATGATTAATCACATTCTAAGGATTGAATCATACCCCTAGATTAAAGAGCCAGCTGCTGACAGAGATTTGGTTCCACCCCAGATAGCATTCTGACGTTGGCCCAACGTAGGCTAAGGTTGGCAGGTCGCAGTGGGATTTCCAACGTTGGCCCAACATCGGCAAAAAGTTGGAAAAATGACGTCTTTTTGCCAACGTCGATACAACGTTGGCAAATAGTTGGCAGCCGACGGTTGGCAAACGGTGTTGATGGGTGGGCTGCTGAAACTCGATAGACAATTGCATGAAAACAATCCCAGGAGTTCTCGAGCATACATTTTTATTATTGTATGTTTTGCTGCATCATTTTCACTTAAAAAATCTGAGTTTGGAAGATTGCCGCATGTGCGAATTTAACGCTGTGTGTTTTTGATCAGCAAAGCTATAGCGCAGTCATCAAGCTTGCATTGTAATGTAGTGCAAGTGACTGCTGTGCTTAATGCTCCATCCGGGTTCAAAGCACACGTTCAGTTTTTTTTCTTTTCGCCTCTAAACAAAATATATTGACTATTCTGGACGGACGTGTGCTTACGCCAGATGCACAAGTTCAGTGTTTACGTATAAACTGCTGCTGTTCAATTTATTTTCAAAATATAGTGCGGTGTATCCCTACACGTGGGTCTGGCTTTCCCAGCTGGGACAACAGTTAGAGGACTTCCTGCTCATTTGATTGCTAGCGAGTTTGAATGTGAAGGGTTTTTTTGTGTGCAACCGTTGGCATTAGTGTTCATACCACACTCAACCAAGGTATTTATACATTTTATTAGATAGGCTTATGATTTTTCTGTGAAGATTAATGCATTTATGTAATTGGTTTGTATTTGTTGTTATGGCTGCAGTTGGTAAAATATATTCTGAGAGAACTCTCCGGTCCAGGCAAAACAAAGTGCAGATGATTTAGTGAGTGCAATTTCAGAAGAACTAGTGAACACAGGGTATGTAAATAAAGAAAATAGACAAGGTGATAGTGAAATCCAAGTGCAGTTTGCAGTGAATAATAATACTGGCAGTAGTCGTAGTAGTGCAGTGTGGAATTGTGAAGAGCATAATGAACAAAATACTAGTGAAAGCCAAGACGTTGTGATGCAGTTTGAAATGAATGACGATCTTATTGTCAGTAGTGACAGTGCTGATTTTGAAAGTGAAGATACGATGTCTGGATCAGATAGAGAGGATGAGAAGGCATGTAGCTTAAGGGGTGAACTGAAGGATTGGGCTGTTGGCAGTAACATCCCGATGTGTCACATTAACAGTTTGTTAGGCATTTTAAGATGATTCTTTCCCAGTCTGCCAAAAGATGCTCGTACTTTACTGGCTACTTCCACTTCATACAATTTGGAGACGGTTGCTGGGGGAACATATCATCATTTTGGTGTTGCACAGGGTATACTCTCTCAGCCTTTCATCAAATATGGAGCTAGCTTCTAATGACTGTGTAACTCTGCAAATAAATATTGATGGCATTCCACTTTTTAAAAGTAGTAACGTTCAGTTTTGGCCGATACTTGGTCTTCATTTCCATTGCCATTGAAATGCTTTTTTAAAAATATTACATCACAAGGGTATATAATATGTTTAGTGGTTAAATTAAGTAATTGTTACTGTCACTGAAACTTCAGTGGAAAAATTACTTGCACTCCGATTGCCTGAGATAGCAATATATAATCCCTAGTACTGTATATGCCCTTAGAATGTTTGTAACAGCATTACAAAAAAGAATAACATTTGCAACCAACAAGACATTTGAAGTCAATTTCAATATATAAAAAATACACCGGTCAAAAGTTTTAGAAAACCCCCATTTTTCCAGTTTTTATTGAAATTTAAGCAGTTCAAGTCCAGTGAATAACCTGAAATGGTACAAAGGTAAGTGGTAAACTGCCAGAGGTTAAAAAAAAAGTTTAGGTTACCAAAAACTGAAAAATAATGTACATTTCAGAGTTATACAAAAAGGCCTTTTTCAGGGAACAAGTAGTGGGTTAACAACTTACAGCTGTTCTGCAGCAATGGAAGTAAATTAAGCCTTGAAAGTTGATGCTAACAATTCCTACAGGTGTCCCAACTTTTGTTGATTGCTTACAAACCCTCTGTCTGTATAAAAGCAGTGTTGGAACAGACTGTGTTACTACACCCTCTTTAGCATTATTTGGACAGTATTGTACTGCAGGAAGTAGTATATTGCTATCATAATGGCGAGAAAAAGGCAATTAACAAAGGAAGACAGACAGACTATTATAACCCTTAAAAGTGTAGGTCTTTCCTTTAGAGAAATTGCAAAGAAAGCCAAGGTGTCAGTGAGTACAGTTTCCTACACCATCAAAAGGCACTTGGAAACTGGAGGAAACTCTGACAGGAAGAGGTCTGGCAGACCCAAAGCCACAACAGAATCAGAAGACAAGTTTCTGAGAGTCAACAGCTTGCATGATAGGCGGCTCACAGGACAACAGCTTCAAGCACAGCTTAACACTGGTCGAAGTGAGCAACTGTGAAGAGAAGACTTTGAGCTGCAGGTTTGACATGTCGAGTGGCAGTAAGAAAGCCATTGCTAAGATGGCAAAATAAGAAAAAGAGGCTTGCCTGGGCCATGAAGCACTGCCAGTGGACTACTGAAGACTGGAAGAAGGTCTTATGGACCGATGAATCAAAATTTGAAATCTTCGGTTCATCACGCAGGGTTTTTGTACGCCGTCGAGTAGGTGAAAGGATGGTTCATCGGTGTGTGACACCAACTGTCAAACATGGTGGAGGAAGCGTGGTGGTCTGGGGCTCTTTTGCTGGATCCAGAGTCGGCGACTTGCACAGAGTGAGTGGCACCCTGAACCAAAACGGCTACCACAGCATTTTGCAACGCCATGCAATACCCTCTGGTATACGCCTAGTTGGTCAGGGGTTAATCCTACAGCAAGATAATGACCCAAAACATACCTCCAGGCTATGTCAGAACTACCTTAGAAGAAAAGAACAAGACGGTAGGCTTCAAATCATGGAATGGCCAGCACAGTCTCCAGACTTAAACCCCATCGAGCTGGTTTGGGATGAACTGGACAGAAGGGTGAAAGCAAAGCAACCTACAAGTGCAACACATTTGTGGGAACTTCTGCAACAGTGTTGGGAAGAACTTTCCGAACAATATTTGATTTCCATTGTAGAAAGAATGCCACGAGTGTGTTCGGCTGTTATATCTGCAAAAGGTGGCTACTTTGATGAGTCAAAAATTTAGATTAAATTTTGTTAAACAAAATGATTCCATGATTTCTTTTTATCTCCAATTGTTTATTTGTTCTATGCTTTAATTTCAGAGTACATTGAGGCATTAAACTCTGTAAATTTCAATAAAAACTGGAAAAATTGAGGTGCTCTAAAACTTTTGACCGGTAGTGTATATTATTCAAAGAAAGGGTAGGTCTTTGTTCTCAGTTTATTCAGATAGAATTGTACATGTCCATTGTTTTAAGAACGTTTCATACACTTTTATAGAGACATGGGTACAAGTTAAAATAAAAATGATAATTGTGCTGTAACTTTGAAGCCAAAAGCAAGACCCGCCACATTGGGCTTTAAGTGCTATTTGTATGTAATCCCTTTACTTTATCCAAAACAGCCAAACAGTCCATAATAATAAAATAATAATATCTTTATCTGTATATAGCGCCTTTCATAGTGGACCACCATCACAAAGCGCTTTACAGAGGTAGGCTGTGTAATGCCTGGTAATGCCCAATGTGGAGGGTCTTATTACTTACTTCATTCATTCTCTTATTATTTACAGATGCAGAGCCTGCAAATGCTGCTACAATTGCTTCTGCTAGTGCTGCCAGTGACATTGAAGAAGATTAAGAGATTGTTTGAGCCATCTTTTTGCATTCCAGACAGATATTTGAACACAAATAAGCTTAATAAACACTGTTGAATGTAAAGCTAGTTGTTTCTTTTTTCTTTCTTTCTCAAATTCAATTCGTTAAAGCTTTGGGCAATGTCATTCATGTTGTAATGTTGCACATATACTGTACAACCCCGGTAGTATGCTGACGTTGGCCCAGCGTAATTTTGTCCATCGACCCAATGTTGGCCCACCGTTGGCAGACAATGGTGGCACAACGTTGGCCCACCGTTAGCAAGCAGTGGTGGCCCAACGTTGGCCCACCATTGGCAACGTTGGGCCACCATTGTTCACCAACGGTGGGCCAACGTTGGGCCGATGGACAAAATTACGTTGGGCCAACGTCATTGGCCAACGTTGGGATGACGTCTCTGATGACGTTGAGCCAACGCTGGCCCAACGTCAGCATGCTATCTGGGACGAGCTTCCAAAGAAGCGTAGACCTAGAAGCTCTGTATTGAGAGATTAGTGTCACCTTGCTGTGTGCCTGTTAGGGACAGTCTGATTTGCTTTACCTGGCGGCTAACATTTCTATGGGCATTGAGAGGTGGTCACTATAAATGAGGAAACTGGTTTAGATGGGATTTAGTTTCGATATGCATACATACACATAAAAAAATAAACAAAACAAAAACAAGACTGTGTTTCGTTGTTTTGCAAAGGGATGCACTGCAATGTCTGCACAGAGGAGCAGTCCCAGCACTGAGGTGACACGGGGGGCTTTGACCTGCTCCGTTCCCGACCTGGGCCGATTCAGCTCTCTAGCTACTCGTCATTGTGTAGCACTGCGCCCGCCGAGACAGAACGCGGCAAGCGCCACGGAATGCACAAAAGTACAGCCTGACTACGTCACCGAGGGAATTTCACCCTCACAATTAAAACAAACGCGAGTTTAAAACTCGTCTCCTCAGTAGGTTCTTTTACAGGGCGTGGAACTGGGATATAAATCAGAAGGAGCACACAAACTACAACGATTAAAAATCATTCCAGGTTATATTTGGAGAGGACACAGACTCGGATCATAGATATGCACATTAACAAACAATTACTACCAACGACAGTAATCAATAGCAAAAAAAAAAAAAATCAATAAAACGCTAATACATACTAATCATAATAATAAAATAACAAATCACATACACCAAACAGATCTTTAAATCATATATATACAAACCAATAAGAACAAAAGTGCAAAGAGCAACACATTGCTATTATAATTAACTATTCCATTTGTTTAAACACACAAAACAAGAAGGTTATCGTTGACAGTGCAGATCATTCATCAAATAATTATATTGTGAATGGGGTCTAATCATTGGAGTGGAATGTAAGAAGACCCCTTTTTCAAGGCAGCAGTTTCAAAGAACCACATTATAATGACTCAATTTACCATTATTAGACAAAAGTATAGTGGATCAACAACAAGGTACATTATAGTATATTATTACAAACTAACACAAAAACATAGCATAATACCTTTTATATTCTGTAATTCAATGGATATTATAATGTCTAAAGGTATTTTTGTATAATAGAAGGAGAAAGAAACTGTACCACTTCCCCAATTAATTAAATCGAATACTGCTCCAGCTTTTAATCTTCTTATCACTACAGTAAAGTCATGAACAAGCAATAACACTCGTCAGTTTAAATAATATGTTTTCTTATTATAGCAAATACTTAAAACATATTATTAATCTTATGAAATCAAATAGATATTTTTAGATTCAAATATCGTGCTGAATCTTCTTTTAACTAGACATGTGGCATTATAAGATAATCTTTTAATTAACTTACTTCAGTTTAACAGTTGCTCCTAGAATTTATAATATCACTTTATTTCTTTGATGATTCCCTCTAAGATTTAAATGGAAATACAGGTCAGTATAAATACATTCAACTTGTATATATTCTATAATGACTGAACTAGGCTTGACCCTGTCCTTTGTTCATACAAAAGACCTTGGCTGCTAAGTTTTAATGTTAATTTATATGTTGCAAAGAATCCCTTTCTTATCTTGTTTTTGGAAACATAAATTTATAGGTGTGATTAACATCCACTTTTTAGCCGGAATGGTGCTGTTTATCAAGCGTCATGCTTTCTGAAGATTAGATATACAAACAGTAAATCGTTTGTTATATATTTTCTTAGAAATTCTCAGATTACTAAATACTTAATTAATGTCCTGTCAAAGCAATAGTGGACTGACCTATTTCATGGAGCAAGAGATCCATCTACTGACAATACAAGGATACTCTCTCTTTATCCTTCCTTCCAAAAAACCTCTAACCCTTCATTTTTATATCAAAGTACATTCCATATATGAAATCGCCTAGTACATGTCCAGCATATCTACATGTTCCCAGCAGGATTCAGCTTCTGTACCAGGTTCAGCTCTAGTTGGTTCCACAAGAAGTCCCTTGATCCAAAGTTTCTCTATCACAGGTGTGGATTTTCATGGTCTGACTTCATTCCTATAAGATACTTGGACACGTTTAGCTGTACATATTATTTCTATATATTTCCTTTTGTCTCACAGGGTCATTTTGCAAGGTATGCCCTCCATCCAGAATACTACAGGAGGTCAAAACTCACTGTTATTCATATTTTTGGGCATCCAATTACTTTTCTGCTCCACATCATCAGTTGGCAAACTTAACATAACTGAATCTGAATCAGTTGATGAACCGTGCACTGTAGCTTACTGAGATCCTCCATGCAAAGGAGTCTAGTGTTTTACTACACGGATTAACTAGTTCAGCATCACCCTCCTTTCTTCACTTGCTCACTCAATTCTCTACAACAGTTTGGTTTTTCCATCATCCATTCCGGAAACACATTTATATTAACATTCTTTACCAATTTCAAATTTTCCATTCCCATTCCTTTATCCATTTTTGCATCCAATACCCCAACGTGCCCCCATTTGTTTCCCACTTCTCCTTTTTATAATGATTAATCCATCTCTTCCATGCTTTTCCGAGGAGGAAATTCTGAATACAGAGAGTTAGCCTTTATCCAATATTTTATACTTAACCATTACCTCTTTAGTTCCAATGGCATCTCATTTATTAAAACCTGCTTAGCATTTATTGGAGCAGATTTCATAGCTCCTATGCACACCCTTATTGCTTTAGATTACAAATTATCCAATTTTTCCATCTTACTTTTACAAGTTCCCACTAGAATCTGACTTCCATAATCCTCATCCAGAACTCCGCTGCCCGCCTGGTGTTCTCTCTGCATCGATTCTCCCACGCAACTCCACTACTCCGCTCACTCCACTGGCTCCCGATCACTGCTCGCATCCAGTTCAAGACTCTTGTACTAGCCTACAGATGCCTTGACCAGACTGCACCCAGCTACCTCCAGACCCTCATCTCTCCCTACACCCCCACTTGACCTCTCCGCTCCGCCTGCATTAGAAGACTGGCTCTACCTCCTCTATGCTCCCCTGCCTCCAGAGCCCGCTCCTTTTCCACCCTCGCCCCGCAGTGGTGGAATGAGCTTCCTACAGATGTCAGGACTGCCCAGTCCCTGACCACATTCCGGCGCTTCCTCAAGACTCACCTCTTCAAAAAGCACCTGTAGAACTCCTCTGTTCTGTTCTTCCCCTGGGACACTTATCACCCTTCCTTAAATGCGCTTTACTTGCTCTTATCTGCCCCCTATTTTACTGCATTTAATCCTGTACTTCAGAGTACTGTAATCTGCCAAGTGTTTAATCTGTAGTATTTTGTATTTAATCATATCCTGATGTAACTGTAACTGACACTGTTATCTGCTGTATTATTGAATCGTATTTTGTCACACTTGTACTTGCTTGAACCAAAGTCATTGTATTTATCTTGCTCTTAATTGTATTATTACTTGTACTGTGAAACTAAACCAGGCAACAGAGCCGCCTCCACAGCAGCAGAAGAGTCATCAGGCAATGAGACACGCCAAGGAGTGCGCTGCTCTGTGAGACTCGAGGGGCCGCATTATCAAAGCGTTTCCTCCATTCAATTAACTTCTATTTATTTTAAAAAGGACAAAACATCATGTTAATGTTACGACATGAAAAACTAAACACATTGAGAGTGCTGAAGAGGACTTGAAATACAGTGTATTACTCAGCTGTGTGGTTCTAGTTTTGTAAAATGAACAGGTGGTTTACCTCTTTAAAATAAATAGGAGTTAATTAAAGACTGGCGTAAAAGCTTTGAAAAGATGTCCTGAGGTGTCTTATTGTGATTAAAAAGTGTCCCATTCCACAAGAAAACCCTGAGAGGCGTTAGAAAACTAAAGCTCTTTGAATGAAATGCTTTTTATTGTATGAATAACTGCCCAGTGGAGTGACAGAGCAGGTTAATAAACTAAATGTATTGAATGAAAAATGAAATCAGATAATATATGTCAGAGAGTGAGAGGTTTGTATTAATCATTGCAATGACAGTATTTTTAAAAAGGTTTTAGAAACTTTAACCTAAGAAACCACGTAAATGAACTAAAGTCACGCTCTTTTTTATTGTTTTATTATTAAAAAGGTATCACCAAAAAAAAAATCTGTTCATCATAATACTACATTAAAGCAGTGAAGCAGCACAGTAGAGAGCATTTAAAGACCAGCAAAAGCAACAGGACCAGCTTGCATTGTAGATATTTCAAATGAATAATTATTCATTGTATTGATGAAGACTGGCCCCTCCCCTTGCCCAGAGCAGCCATTTTAAATGCAGTTATCTGTTTATAAGCACAGCGCCATGGCAAAAGACTAGTGCTGTTCATGTTCTGCACTGACATGAAGGTGACGTCATAAAGGAAAGTGATGTCATAATGTCTCTGGCAGTGAATATTCAGCAGAATCTTCATTGCAGAGATTTACTGGTAAATCTTGTTAGTTCTTGGAAGCACTTTGATGTTAATTTTCATATAGAAGTCATAGTTCTTAAGTTGCAGTAAAAATATACGTAAAGTTTGAGAAAAAGGAAAACTGCAATGTACCAAAATGATCAATAAGAAATAAGAAAAAAGCAAAAAAAGAGAAAAGGATATTTCAGGTACTTAAAAAGGTAGAATAATTGATTACAAATCAATTATCAGGACGTTTCGGACTTCATCGGCTGAATACATAAAAACATATTTAGAGCTAATAACGTGGTAAGTCACTATTAATTGTGGTTTGTGTGTGTTTTTAGTTATTATATTTGGGATTGAGTATCCCCACTCTGTCGAGTATTCATTATTATTCATGGGGGTGCAGATTTCACTGTTTAAGGGAAGTGTTGATGTCATTTCCTTCTTCACAGGCTCGTTGCTAAGGGTGATGGTTCAAACATTACCCCCATGGCACCCTGAATAGAAGGATGCACTTTCTGCCACGTCTCTTATTCAGTATCATTTCACACAGTACTGACACTTGAATGTGGTGTTGTGTTTGCATCCTATGGTTCCATAATATATTTTTGTTCTTTAATTGTGTTTATTTCCAGATTACCAGATACTAAAACATTCCTCATTTTGAATTCATCAATAAAAACACCATGAACTGCAACGGCTACACTAACGCTTTGTGACTGTGGAGCTCAGCTACAGAGCGCGTGTGATTCTGATTTCATTATTTATTGTGTTTAACACTGTGGAGCTCAGCTACAGAGCGTGTGTGATTCTGATTTCATTATTTATTGTGTTTAACACTGTGGAGCTCAGCTACAGAGCGCGTGTGATTCTGATTTCATTATTTATTGTGTTTAACACTGTGGAGCTCAGCTACAGAGCGCGTGTGATTCTGATTTCATTATTTATTGTGTTTAACACTGTGGAGCTCAGCTACAGAGCGTGTGTGATTCTGATTTCATTATTTATTGTGTTTAACACTGTGGAGCTCAGCTACAGAGCGCGTGTGATTCTGATTTCATTATTTATTGTGTTTAACACTGTGGAGCTCAGCTACAGAGCGCGTGTGATTCTGATTTCATTATTTATTGTGTTTAACACTGTGGAGCTCAGCTACAGAGCGTGTGTGATTCTGATTTCATTATTTATTGTGTTTAACACTGTGGAGCTCAGCTACAGAGCGCGTGTGATTCTGATTTCATTATTTATTGTGTTTAACACTGTGGAGCTCAGCTACAGAGCGCGTGTGATTCTGATTTCATTATTTATTGTGTTTAACACTGTGGAGCTCAACTACAGAGCGCGTGTGATTCTGATATCATTATTTATTGTGTTTAACACTGTGGAGCTCAGCTACAGAGCGTGTGTGATTCTGATTTCATTATTTATTGTGTTTAACACAGTGGAGCTCAACTACAGAGTGCGTGTGATTCTGATTTCATTATTTATTGTGTTTAACACTGTGGAGCTCAGCTACAGAGCGTGTGTGATTCTGATTTCATTATTTATTGTGTTTAACACTGTGGAGCTCAGCTACAGACCCTGTGTGATTCTGATTTCATTATTTATTGTGTTTAACACTGTGGAGCTCAACTACAGAGCGCGTGTGATTCTGATTTCATTATTTATTGTGTTTAACACTGTGGAGCTCAGCTACAGAGCGTGTGTGATTCTGATTTCATTATTTATTGTGTTTAACACTGTGGAGCTCAGCTACAGAGCGCGTGTGATTCTGATTTCATTATTTATTGTGTGGATTAATTCTAGTGTGTAATACATTTCACTCTAAGCCTGTTTGATACTCAAGAGCTTCCTCCCAATGCAGCCCCAGAAGACCCAGTCTTGCAGCCTCCCACCAGCCAGGCAAACCGGCGCTGTCCACCTTGGCACCTTGGACAGCTCCTGTCCAAACTGACCCTGCTCCATCTGTCAAGGGAACTGAACCCACAGTGTCTCCGGCACCCCCAGGATTCCTCAGCAGTGTCTTCAGAGTAAACCAGCAGCACCGTCAGTGTCCACACTGGCACCAGCTCAGCACATAACTGACCCGATTCCATCTGTTCTGATTGGACCTGGTCTTTGGGTAACGTTAGCGGCAGTAACACCAAGGCTGTGGAAGATCCAGCAGCACCAGGACTCCCTTCTCCTGTGTCCAGGACCATCTCCAGTGTGCATCGAGGATCACCACTCTGATTCTGAGTTCAGTGCCTTCAACACAAACTTGGACAGCAGTGACATTAAAAGCTTTAACTTCACTCCACAGATCAGACCTGTTAGTACCCTGCCCTTCAGCATGCAGGTCTCACATCCTCAGGGTGGAAATGAAGCTCAGGTCAAGGCAGAGTCAGTATTTATATTCAAATGCAATGCAAATAATAACAGAGATAACAGTGTTAGTAAAAGGTCAGCAGAGGTTCACGAGAAGCTTCTTCTGGAAGTCTGTGCTGCTCGTACTTCCGGGGGTCAATCCCCTCCTCCGTGTGTTCCAGGTGGAGGCGGGGCAGGCCAGGGAGGAGGAGGGTGCTGGAGGGGGCGAGGGCCTCAGGGATTGGCTGCTGGGCTTGCCACTCACAGGCATCTGGATGGCTCATGAGCCGCGGGAGGGAGTGAGAGTGAGAGAGAGTTGTTGCCAGCTCAATAGCCAATCACCTGGGTGATTGACATGCTCAGCAGTCAGTCCCTAAGGCTCTTCCCCAACTCCAATGCCCTCCTTCTCCCCGGCCTGTCCCACCTTGACCAGGAGCACAGAGAGGAGAAGATTGATCAGGAACTACCAGCAACACCGACCTCCTCAAAGGATGTTTAATAAGCAAATGTTACTGCTGCCCAATATTATAGAATCACAAATACACATTCACCTGACATCTGGTTCTGTCAACCCTGAACATGTGAGACCTTCCCAGTGAAGGAGATGCACAGAAGAGCAAGCTTATAGAACAGTTTAATAAGCTGTGTGTGCTCTGAGTGTTATTGCTACTAAATAAAGCAAGGGCTGTTCATTCCAATGCTGTGTGGTTGTTGTCATTATTACACATGTGATATACAGTAGCTTCAGGGCTCTCTTAATAACATATTAACTATGAAATCCTGTTCCTTGTTAAAGTGAGAGATAATGGAGCTCCAGTCCGGCACGCTGCAGGCAGGCAGGCAGGCTGTGTGTAAAGTGTTGTTTGGGTTAACATTAGGGGTGTGCAGAGGACCCAGAAGTGAGCTGGTTTGAAATATTCTCACTAGGGGTGTGCAGCTGTCATTTCTGTCCCCTCTGAGCTGTGATTTTCAATATGAACCTCACCCGACTCCCTGTGCATTTACAGAGCAGCTCAGCCCTCTCTGATTTGCTGCAAAACTAGTGAGTCACAATACAGGTGGCTGTGATTGGCAGCATCCATCACTGCTCATATTAGTGCTTAGAGCCCTGTAAACAACAGGAGCAGACAGCATACAAAGACAGCAGCGGTGGCAATGGAAATCACTCTGCTATCGATTTAAAATAAAAAACATGTCAGCTTGGAAATCACTCTGCTATCGATTTAAAATAAAAATCATGTCAGCTTGGAAATCACTCTGCTATTGATTAAAATCATGTCAGCTTGGAAATCACTCTGCTATTGATTTAAAAAAAGGGGTGCACATTGTGGAATCTCCTTCTCCAAAATAGTGGCAGCACATAGTGTCAAAGACTGGAGGCGTCTCCTGTCACGCCCAGCCAGCAAAGAGAAGCGGACCCATTTCTGTGCAGAGGACTGGCAAGAAAAATAAGAAGAAAGTGCTGTATGTGACCTACAAGGTGAATGGCTCAGGACAGCCAGGGAACTTGTTACACGATCCTGCACACCCAAACAGCTAGCTGCTGCAACTCTTAACAGCTTTATTATTATTTATTTCTTAACAGACACCCTTATCAAGGGGCGACTTGCAATTGTTACAAGATAATGCATTATTTTTACATACAATTACATTATTTTTTTTACACATTAGTTTTTACATACAATTACCCATTTGTATAGTTGGGGTTTTTTTACTGGCACAATCTAGGTAAAGTACCTTGCTCAAGAGTACAACAGCAATGTCTCCCACCTGGGATTGAACCCACAACCCGCCCGGCAAGAGTCTAGTGCCTTAACCACTACTCCACACTGCTGTTAATAATATCAGTGGTCCTCCTTCCTTTTAAAGGAGTGCTATCTTTAAAATCTAATCTCTTACCTCATTAGCTTTAGTAATAGTATCACTGGTCCTCCTTCCTTTAAAGGAGTGCTAACTATCCTTAAATCCATTCTCTCTTCTCTTCTAAGCTTTACCGAATTCCACAAAGAGCAGAACTTAGCACTCGCTTTTCCTTATCCAATGCTGCCAGTGTTATTTCTAAGATAACAACCTTTTTTTTTTATCTGAACAAAGCTCAGTGACAAGCGGTTGCTGGTGCCCTCTGCTGTTTACAATGGGTAGTAAGGTAGTGAAATTCAGCAATGACGTTATTACTGTTATTATTATTTACTTCTATATATATATATATATAGATATAGATATATTACAACAAACAGTTCTACTAATTGTCCACACGATGGCAGCATTGGATAAGGAATAGTGAGAGCTGTGTGCTGCCCGTCTCCATGAAGTCCAGGTTTACAGCACAGGAAGCCCCGCGACCCGACACCTCCCCATGTGAGTTTAATTATTTATTCTTAAAACCAATACTATTTTAATCCACAACAGTGACTGATAAAACAGCCTTTGTACAACAATTGTCCTGCAGTCTCCAGGTAAGGGAGCTGTGTGGGTGATGGAGTGCGCTGCAGAGCGGATTTCCACTCGATCACACAAGGGAATATAAAGAATGCCGTGTTCAGAGCTAACTCTGTGATTTAGTGTGTGGATATATTGAAACCACTGAAGCTGAAGTAAAGAAAATGTACGTGATCTCTAACTCGCTGTTTGACAAATAACAATGCAAAAAAAACGTGTGATGCTTAGCACAGACTCTTACAGGGGTTTGAAACTGCACATCACTTTGCATGTATTCTTACTCATGTCTGTCCCACAGGAGCTCCCTGGCTGTAGTTTATGTGGCTGTTCTTTGATCTCATGCGTGTGTGTATAGTGATGGTGTGCTAGTGTATGCCGACTGCTAGTCTGTGATGGTTGATTCTAGTGTGTGCAGAGCTGCTAGTCTGTGATGGTTGATTCTAGTGTGTGCAGAGCTGCTAGTCTTTGATGGTTGATTCTAGTGTGTGCAGAGCTGCTAGTCTGTGATGGTTGATTCTAGTGTATGC
Source organism: Acipenser oxyrinchus oxyrinchus (assembly GCA_030684275.1). NCBI lineage: Eukaryota > Metazoa > Chordata > Actinopteri > Acipenseriformes > Acipenseridae > Acipenser > Acipenser oxyrinchus. The sequence continues at coordinate 3,487,805 of CM060288.1, read as the reverse complement.
AGAGCTGCTAGTCTGTGATGGTTGATTCTAGTGTGTGCAGAGCTGCTAGTCTGTGATGGTTGATTCTAGTGTGTGCAGAGCTGCTAGTCTGTGATGGTTGATTCTAGTGTGTGCAGAGCTGCTAGTCTGTGATGGTTGATTCTAGTGTATGCAGAGCTGCTAGTCTTTGATGGTTGATTCTAGTGTGTGCAGAGCTACTAGTCTTTGATGGTTGATTCTAGTGTGTGCAGAGCTGCTAGTCTGATGGATTTTATATTTGGATCAGTTAATAAAAGTGACCAGTAGATGGCAGAAATGATCCTATTATTTTTTAATCCAATGCAGTTCAGCAATCCTGTTTATTCTTGGACATTAATAACACCGCTATTAGATTTCTGTGGTGTAATTATGTTTCCATTTCCAATATGGTCCTTGTTAGTGTAAGTGACAATTCCTTGTTCATTTGTATCAGTCTGAACCCCTTCTATACATTTCAGCTTCAGCCCTTGGGTTCCAATACAACGAAACACTAAAGTTAACAAACAAGGATTATTATTGTTACATGTTACTGTTTGCATCATTTCACCCTCATTCCATTAAAAATACATATTCTAGTAATCAAACTGCAGCAGTGTGCTTCTAAATGTGTTTCCAAAGGCTGTCCACATGAAGCACCCTGTAGTGGTATTTACCTCAACACCAGTTAAAACAGCAACACAAGGACAGCTCTGTTTTATATTAACCATCACAGTGCAGACCATGCATGACAAGGGATATATATATATATATATATATATATATATATATATATATATATATATATATGTATATTTTTTTTTTTTTAAATAAAGATTTCCCAGTCATTTTCCTTGACCTTAATGTTTTACAATAATGATGGATACCTGTACAGTCCAAACCTGTTTGAGGATGCATTGCTCCTGATCCAATCTAAATAAATCTGCATGCTGTTTGGATTAATAGACTTCTCTTCTCCTAGACAGGCAGCACAAATAGTGGAGCCGAGCAGTAAAGCAATAAAGAAAAAGCACTTCACAACAGTTCAGTGTGAAATCAATGCAAAGTTTATCAGTGGCTTCTGAATAGTGAAATGTGTAAAGGTGTTATCTTTTAATAGCATCATCTACACTTCACACTGTCTTATACAATGCAATTGATACACAATATAAAGCTTTAAACATTCTATTCTAATGGCAGTGCTGATTTATATGTACAGCTTGGCAAAGGTTTAGCATCACCTAGAATTTTAGGATTGAGACAATTAAAAGAAAACATAATCTAGATATTTTATTTATCATGAAGTATCAACTAAACTACACAATGAGATCGCAAGTCTCCTGGAAGCAATCATTGTACAGTATTTCATGTTAGATTTCAATTTCTCAGCTTTTTAATTTATACAGTCAACTGCAAAGCGGTGTGTAATTTAATATGTTAACAAGGGAACATTATTCAGCAGCTTTCATTCGACTATGAAGCAAAATGATTTCATCTTATAGGGTGATACAAAACTTGTGTTCAGAGCTGTAGTTAAAATGTTTAGGATTCTCAACTCACACCCCAATGCATTAAAACAAAACATATCGACATCGTTTACATATTTTATTTAACATCATGTAATCAAAGAAACTACAACATTATATAACAAAACTCTAGTAGAAGCCAAAATACTAGTACTGCATTTCATGTTAGATTCCAAAATGTCACATTTTTCAATTGTCAGTTTTTCATTAAGTATATGGATAACTACAAAGTGGTATGTAATTTAATATGTTAATGTAACATTATTCAGCAGGTTTCATTCGACTTTATGAAGCAAAATTAGTTCATTCTATAGAGTGAGGCAAAACCTCTGGTCATATCTGTTATCTATTTCTAACAGACTTAGCTGTGATTTTTAATATGAAATGTGACAATGTCTAAATTGCAACAGAATGCAAAGAGATTCAAAGTAATACATTCATAGAAAAAAACATCAATAAAACAGAGTTCTGTGTATAAGGTTTATTATCTTGTTATTTGATCTAAAACAATATCCCTGAGTCGTGGGTCTGGCTTGTTCTCAGCTGCGTCCCCACTGGGTTCAAAGCCCAGCTCAGGACACTGGAAATGCAGCTGAACTCACACACTGAGAACAAGCAGGCAGCAGAGAAGACTGAGCCCACACTCCAGGGCTTACATCATGATACACTAGCAAAGGAATTCCATGATACAGAGGGAATTCCATTTCTCATTTCAGAAGCCTCTAAGAACAATTCTATAATTGATAGTTTAGAGTTTTATCTAGGTTGATTAGTTCTGTTATAAAAACTATTTAATTAATGTTACAAGATTGAGGATTTACTATGAACACACATTCTAGAGACAAGGAATGTTTCATCAATAGTAGTATTGTATTCAGAGCACAAATATTAAACAGAAATCACAAAAGTCAGAAAGTCAGTCTCTTAGTTGTTTTCTAAGCATAAAGCTCTAAGCCTGCGTTCAAGCAGCTAGCAGGGCTAGTGAATTATGACACTGCTTATACTCTCTCACACACACTGAACTGAAATGGTTCAGACAATCTTACAATAGGTCACACTAAGCTTATTAATAGTAAATTGTTTAACAAAATAGCAAGCTTACTTTAAAATAAATTCTTCATACAACAATGAGGTAGATTACATATAGTACTTCATCAAGTTTCACTAAAATGTTATTTCACACACAAGGTGTGCAAACTAAACAATTAACAATTCAATGGTAGTGAATGTGTTACAATTAATTAATTTACTTTCATGAGAGGAAAATGCAACTGGAACTATACTGGCTTAGGTACAGCAGACTCAGACTTGTTTGTCTGATGAAAGTCTTTACGTTTTACAGCAGTCCTCCAGCCAGGCCTCAGGCTCTTTGCATTTGGTCGTTTACTAGCTTGCCTTCCCTTTTTGGGTACTGTTCTCAGTCAGTCCCAGAGTTGCAGCTTGCCATAGCAGAGGGACAGCAATTAGTTTAGCAATCAAAGTGGAGCACAACCTGTTTAGTTTTGCTTGAATATTTATAGTATTTCTCTATGCTAGGTAGCTGTCTGCATGAGGTCATTTGTGCATCTTGCTTCTTAAAACTCAGTCCTTTGATGTTTAATGTCCTTTTCCGCTAGGACATTGATGCTTTATGTCTTCCTCGCATCAAACCGCTTGTTGTTGCCGTTGTGAATAATCTGTACAGAATTCAACTGTCCTTTCAGCCTAATCCAGTCCAGATGCCACCCAGCCCTGCTCACCTAGTTCAGGGATCACACACTTCAGTGTGTCTGCAGGAAAGGAGCCCTTTTTCTTCAAGACACAGATTTGATTATTTAGCCAAGTTACATTTATAATACACTTTCATGTATTAATATATTCAGGGAATATTCAACACAAGCCCATGTTATCAAACCTGCAGCAGCATCTGATTCAAACATTCAAAATCCTAAAAGGTACAGACAATGTCGACCCAGGGGACTTTTTTGACCTGAAAAAAGAAACAAGGACCAGGGGTCACAAATGGAGATTAGATAACGGGGCATTCAGAACAGAAAATAGGAGGCACTTTTTTACATAGAGAATTGTAAGGGTCTGGAACCAACTCCCCAATAATGTTGTTGAAGCGGACACCTGGGGATTCTGAATGTTTGAATCAAATCGCTGAGTAGTCTTCTTTGTTCAAGACTGAATAGATTCAATTCTTTTAGCCTGTCTGCATACAACATGCCTTTTAAACCCGGGATAATTCTGGTTGCTCTTCTTTGCACTCTTTCTAGAGCAGCAATATCATTTTTGTAACGAGGTGACCAGAACTGAACACAATATTCTAGGTGAGGTCTTACTAATGCATTGTAAAGTTTTAGCATTATTTCCTTTGATTTAAATTCAACACTTCTCACAATATATCTGAGCATCTTGTTGGCCTTTTTATAGCTTCCCCACATTATCTAGATGACATTTCATGTCTTTTTCATAGTTCCCTTCTTCAATTTCAGTATCTCTATTTATAATGCACATTTTTATTGCCTGCATGCAGTACTTTACACTTTTCTCTAATAAATGTCATTTGACATGTGCCTGCCCAGGTCTGAATGCTGTCTAGATCATTTTGAATGACCTTTGCTGCTGCAACAGTGTTTGCCACTCCTCCTATTTTCGTGTCGTCTGCAAATTTAACAAGTTTGCTTACTATACCAGAATCTAAATCATTAATTTAGATAAGGAATACCAGAGGACCCAATACTGATCCCTGTGGTACACCACTGGTTACCTCGCTCCATTTTGAGGTTTCTCCTCTAATCAGTACTTTCTGTTTTCTACATGTTAACCACTCCCTAAACTCAAACTCAATTTCAATGAAACCCTTTCTAAATAACTAAGCCTGCCTCAGGATGTACTGTATTGTCACTCTAATGATAGCATACTGATACAAATACAAGCAAACAAGCCATATTGTTCCCAAAAGGAATAAGCAGCTAATGGTGATTCCACAAAAGCACCAGCTCTGTTACTGTCAAACAGGCTGAGGCAATTTCATTCTGCAGATTGTTTAGATCAATTATTAATAAATTACATAAACTATGAATGTAGTAATAATGGTAATGCTGTAGCATGTAGGTTTTTCAGATTTGAGTAAATGCACATTTTGTGAATTGTTTTCTTGCAAACTTTTCATATTTTACAGTATATTTATACAGCTCTACTAAAATGATAGGGCTCCAGTATACAACAAGCTTGGAGGTTCTCAGTACTTAAAGGACCTTTATTTTATTGTGTTACTTGTGCCCATGTGTTGCTACAACTGTTTACGTAAGGTGTGTGTATTGTTTTAATTTATTTTTACATTTTGACCACTTTTTTAAACTTTTAAATTGCATTCCCTGCCTCAAGATGGCTTCCCATGTACCCGCATGGACCTCTCAGAACCTTCCCATCATCCTCCTGCTCACTGGTAAATACATCTCACTTACATATGTGAGCAGGAGGATGATGGGAAATGTAGTTCTGAGAGGTCCATGAGGGTACATGGGAAGCCATCTTGAAGCAGTTAAACAATAACAATAAACAACACACACCTTACGTAAACAGTTGTAGCAACACATGGGAACATGAAACACATTAAAATAAAAAAGGTCCGTATGTACCCTTTAAACACTCAGCAAAGCAGTCAAGGTCATTCAAACCCAAAACAGCATTCGCTCCAGTGCAAAGTTTGCACCACGTGAAATAAAAAAAAGGTTGTTTCAGCTTGTGTTTGCACTGGTGCAATAGCTTAGAGGCCATTCTAGTAAGATGAAGCACATACTGCTGCCACACCCATGAAGATATTCTTAGTTTTAGTTTCTTTTAAACAATTCACTTCTGTTCCCACCGACACTGGTACAGTAATGGTATTTTAAAAATATGACATGTTATTGTCAGCATTGTTTAATGTGTTCACAGAAACAAGCTTGGCATAAATCCTCACAGCATGATGAGTGAGATTCATTTCCAATGCAGTTCATTCTGAAAGAATGGGTCTGTCTCCTTCAGTTTATCACGCTCCCCTTCTCAGTGTCTCTGGATTCAGGCTGGCTCTCACTCCTGGGGACCCCCTTCATTTACTGCAGGGTGAGAGAGAGAGAAGGAATCAGACAGCTCTCCACACACATAAACAAGCAGGGTGGAGAGGTGAGGGACTGGGAGGGAGGGAGGCTGGCTGCAGTGTGAATTCGCTGGTGTCTTTTTAGGCTTCCTGACTGACTAAAACTGTCCCCACATTCAATACAGTGATACGGCTTCTCTCCAGTGTGAATTCGTTGGTGTGTTTTTAGATTTGCTAACTGATTGAAACTCTCTCCACATTCAGTACAGTGATATGGCTTCTCTCCAGTGTGAATTCGCTGGTGTGTTTTTAGGCTTCCTGACTGACTAAAACTCTCCCCACATTCAGTACAGTGATACGGCTTCTCTCCAGTGTGAAGTCGCTGGTGTCTTTTTAGTTTTCCTTTGTCAGTGAAGCTTTTCCCACATTCAACACAGTGATACGGCTTCTCTCCAGTGTGAATGCGTTGGTGTCTATTTAGGCTTCCTGACTCATTGAAGCTCTCCCCACATTCAGCACATTGATATGGCTTCTCTCCAGTGTGAAGTCGCTGGTGTCTTTTTAGGCTTTCTGACGCATTGAAGCTCTTCCCACATTCAATACAGTGATACGGCTTCTCTCCAGTGTGAATTCGCTGGTGTTTTTTTAGAACTCCTAACTTACGGAAGCTCTTTCCACATTCAACACAGTGATACGGCTTCTCTCCAGTGTGAATTCGTTGGTGTGTTTTAAGGTTTGCTAACTCATTGAAACTCTCCCCACATTCAGCACATTGATATGGCTTCTCTCCAGTGTGAAGTCGCTGGTGTCTTTTTAGGCTTCCTGACGTATTGAAGCTTTTCCCACATTCAGCACAGAAGTGTGGCTTCTCTCCAGTGTGAATTCGCTGGTGTTTTTTTAGGACTCCTAACTCACGGAAGCTCTTTCCGCATTCAGTACAGTGATACGGCTTCTCTCCAGTGTGAATTCGCTGGTGTGTTTTTAGGCTTCCTGGCCTTCTGAAGCTCTTCCCACATTCATTACACTCATGTGATATCTTTGGCCGGGATATGTTTTCTGTATCCTTAAACAACAAGTCAACAGATTCCTCTTCAATATGGACAGGCTCCAGTTCAGTCTCTTCCTCTTTAATGTGGACAGGCTCCAGTTCAGTCTCTCCTTTAATGTAGACAGTCTCAAGTTCAGTCTCTTCTTTAATGTGGACAGGCTCCAGTTCAGTCTCTTCTTTAATGTGGACAGGCTCCAGTTCAGTCTCTCCTTTAATGTAGACAGTCTCCAGTTCAGTCTCTTCTTTAATGTGGACAGGGTCCAGTTCAGTCTCTCCTTTAATGTAGACAGGCTCCAGTTCAGTCTCTCCTTTAATGTAGACAGTCTCCAGTTCAGTCTCTTCTTTAATGTGGACAGGGTCCAGTTCAGTCTCCTCTTTAATGTGGACAGGCTTCAGTTCAGTCTCTTCTTTAATGTGGACAGGCTCCAGTTCAGTCTCTTCCTCTTTAATGTGGACAGGCTCCAGTTCAGTCTCTTCCTCTTTAATGTGGACAGGCTCCAGTTCAGTCTCCTCTTTAATGTGGACAGGCTCCAGTTCAGTCTCCTCTTTAATGTGGACAGGCTCCAGTTCAGGCATCTCCTGTTTAATGCAGACAGGTACCAATTCCAGAACATCCTCCTGTTTAATGTAAACAGACTCCATCTTTGTTCCTTGGCTTTCACCAAGATAAGGCAGTCCTGAAAACAGAAAATGAAATCAAGTATTACGATCTGTTCTCTATCAGTGTGTTTACACTTACAACTCGGACCTGGACTGGCGTAGGCTCTATCAGATTCAGAGTCCTATCATTTGAGCCCATGTTTACACTTGAGCACAGACCTAGGCTGGCTTAGGCCTCATACGTGCGTACATAGCCCCTAAACTGCAGTGCGTGCCCGATGACGTCATATCAACCACCCCTTGTGTGAAGACATTTCCCCTGCCAGAACACAGAGGCTGAAGTGTTTAAATCAACAACAAGCCTGTCATTTGTGTCACTTGTGTGTTTCTACTCCAAGGTGGTCGTTCCGTGCCAATTAAGATTTCATTCTGTCATCAGAAATGGAGCAGAGCATTGAAAACGTGCAAATCAGACATTTCAAGAAACAGGTCTTTTGGGTCGGTGTGACAGAAACACAATGGATTCTTGGTGGTAAATCTCCCAGACCTGGATTGTTAAGTAAAATACTTCCAACTGGATTACAAATCTCTGTCTGATAATTACACACCACATCACTGCTGCACCTGTACACTGCAAACCACTTTGCCACAGTCGGTAAGCATTCTTGGTACTGTGAAGCAATTTAGTCTGTTCTCCGGTAATGCTGCACTTTAAAATCATGGTATATACAGTCATCTAAACCGAAACCTAAGAGACTGAAATGCTGTACCTCATAATAAAAAGTATTTCTAATGGCCTGGGGCTTTAGTGAAATGCATTTTGATTGGACAGTCATCTGTGATGTTTATAGCTTTTAGCTTGTACTTGTGATCGCTGAATCTCTTGAAAAGTATATAAACCATCCCTGATTGGTTGTTGGAGCCTTTGGAGATGTCAGTCATTTGGTAAGCAACCGATGGTTGTTTAAAACGCCTTAAAATGGGCATCTACCATCACCATTACATCATTGTTCATATATGAATGATTTATAGCAGCTGTTTTTTGGAACCAGTTAGTGAATAGTCAGATAGTTTTCCAAATGGTTTCATGTGGGTTTTTGAAAATCCAGTATTGCACCGAATATAGCCTTGCAGCCAAATGATATTTCTCAAGAACTGGCAAGGATAGCCCTCCTAGTTTAGACAGCGAGAGTCTCCTTTTCTTTATTCTGGGCTGGGAACCCTCCATAGACAATCTACCCAGCAGACAGATTGGCAGCATTTTCCAGTTCAGCATCTTCTACTATTAATTCTAATTATTATATTGATTATTGGTAAACTAAAACTTAGTTTCAATCTTCACATAATATAATGATTTACATGCAAATAAACATTTTCCCATCCAACTAACAGCATGATTTTTGAAGCAGGTAGGTAATTTATTTCCAAGTTCTCTAAAAATCCAATTATTATATAATAATGTAACTGCGGTCAGCTGCTTTTGTACATGTCAAACTACTGAAACTTACAGAAATATCATTAAAATAGCACTTTCACCCTTTGCAGGAAATTAAATCACTGAGCAACTTTTAAGAAACTTGCTCATATCACTAACATGCCTATATGTAGACATTCTTAAAAATGTTTCTTTGTAATGGCTTATTCCACAAGATTGAGATTAAATGTTGGGGCCATTTACAAAAAGATGCATATTAAATATTTAACACAGTAAAACATTGCAATACGACTGCCTAGGGGAGAAGCGTCTTTGAAAACAGGAACAATTTATTAAATACCAGCAACAAAGTTAGTTCTGCCTGCAGCGGGCGTGTTTTGCAGAATGCTTTGATTCAGATCAGCAGGCAGTGTTCTGCAGTGCCAGAACCATGCTAGGAAATCACAGAAGCATCAACTTACTGATGTTCAGATTTGCTATGTTTTACTGTATATGAATACTAGTTTACTTTGACCCAGTTAATCACACATTCTTCATTTGTCAAAATTGAGATTTGAGATATTGATATTACTTGCAAATACATCACTGCAAAACAAGTTTGTTTAAGATAAACAAGGATGCACTCTTTAAACAAAAGCAGCTTAGTGTCTAAACACCATAATAATATTAATAACCATAATAATATTAATAATCAGGGGTTCATAACAGTAAACTGGTACTGATGTTAAGCCTGACATGCAAAGTGAAATTCATGCACTTTAATATGTTAACACTAGAACTGCCATGACAGTCTTTAGAACCATTTTAGCAAATATTTGAATTAAATACCCATATGGTGTTTCAGCTGCAGCATTGTAAAAATGAATAAGTTATAAACACTTACTCCTTAAAACACCAGAGCAGCTTTTTAAACTGCATGCTGAAATCAATCAAATATAGCCGACAATTTAGTCTGGCCTTTGTAATACAAACAAAGTCATTGTGAAAGAACATATTATAATCCTGTTGAGTGCTTGAAACACTGATGAAAGTCATTCTACACATCATATATTATTATTATTATTCTAAGCTCTCTACATAAATCAGTGACCATCGGGACTGATGCTAAACGAAAGCCAGAGAGTGTTTCATTTTACAACACAACGAAGTATGGTGTGGATGTACTTGATCAAATGGCACGGCAGTATTCTGTCACAGGTGCTTCACGCAGGTGGCCTGTGGCTGTTTTTTTGTAATGTTTTGGACCTGGCTTTTGTTTTGTACAAGCAGTGCACCAGGAACACTTTGTTTAAAAAAGTGTTTGCCTGTACATATTCAACGTTTCTTTAACTATTTAAAAAAGAATGCTGTTGAGCTTAAATTGCTCTGTAATGGTGGTATAAAGAGGGTTGATTGTATTACATTGTGTGCTGGACAGCAATTTACACACAAAAATAACACTTTGCATGTGACAAGTAAAAACAATTCTGTAGAAAAAATATCTATAATGTGACATTAGCTTGTATAGCCACTTGCTGTCTAGCATTGCATGTCATAACCTCTACCTGTACTGTACAGTAGAAAAGTCTAGGCCAGTGTTTCTCAGCTGGTGTTCCGCGGATCAGTGGTGTTCCGTGGAAAAAAATGAAAACATTACTGTGAGCTAGCTAGCTAACGTTAGCCTAGTTAGTTAGCTAACGTTTCATTTACATTAAGCCCTCATACACGTTTGAAATACGTTGCTAACGTTAGCTAACACAATGTTGCTCACAATTAACTCATCACACACACGCATTTGTATTGTAGATTTAAAAAAATATAATAATCAGCTGCAAGCAACATTACGCTAAGTAGGCCGATAGCTAGTGGTGTGTTTCTGTCACGTGAGACGTAACTATAGCGACAAACAATTTTCGACAACTTACATGTGTGAGTTAAGTTTTTCAAGCCTTACTTACATCAAGAACAAACAAAGAGAGCGGCTGCGATCTGTGGAACAAGAACTCCGAGTGTCACTGTCAACGATTCCCCCAAGGATTAAACACCTCTGTGCCACAAAACGGGCACAGGTGTCACACTGATTTTTTTTTTTTTTGTCTTTCATAACAGACTATGAACAGCAGCACGCACAACACTTTTGTCAACCAATTGTTATTAATTTCACTTCGATCTTCAATTACAGTTTGAGCGCATACACGTATATTGTCGATAAACGATTTTTCATTCAAATAATTTATTTTAAAGTATATATATATATATATATATATATATATATATATATATATATATATATATATATATATATATATATACATACATACACACACACACACACACTGTATATATGGATGGATGTTTACAGTGTTAAGAACAATGCTTTCAGTTTTGAGCATTCTGACATGGTTTTTCTTGGCTTTTATAATGCCCAATTAGCAACATAAATTGAAGAGGTTAAAACTAGTTTTTATTTGAATTAATAATTTGATTAATAATTTAAAATGAACACAATGCTATATTAGCTTAAATCAGTTGTTTGTTTTATACGAAGTGTTTTGTTCTCGATTTGAATAGGAGTGCTCATTGCAATGTTTAAGATTGTCATTTGTTACATTTTAGTCCCATGTCTTTAGTCAAAAACATGGATACGTTGTTTATCCTGAAACATGATGGTGCAATTGCAACAGACAATCTGAAGTTTAAACCTGAGGTCTAAATCCAGTTTAAACCTCAATCACCAATCTGATTCAGATTGTCCGTTACACCAATAAGTGTATAATGGTATTTTTTATTATTTTTGTCAGTAATGATTTGCCCGTTGGGAATGCAGTGCCCATAGTGCACTGATTGCCTATGTACAATTAGTAATATAAAAAGCAATGCTATCTGTGATTAAAATACAATTTTAAGATTCTATAATGTGGTGTGCCTCTGAATAATTTCAAGTGCCAGATTCTATAATGTGGTGTGCCTCTGAATAATTTCAAGTGCCAGATTCTATAATGTGGTGTGCCTCTGAATAATTTCAAGTGCCAGATTCTATAATGTGGTGTGCCTCTGAATAATTTCAAGTGCCAGATTCTATAATGTGGTGTGCCTCTGAATAATTTCAAGTGCCAGATTCTATAATGTGGTGTGCCTCTGAATAATTTCAAGTGCCAGATTCTATAATGTGGTGTGCCTCTGAATAATTTCAAGTGCCAGATTCTATAATGTGGTGTGCCTCTGAATAATTTCAAGTGCCCAGGTGTGCCTTCCCTAAAAAAAGGTTGAGAACCACTGGTCTACGCAATGTGAACTACAACAATGGTCATTACATTCTTATTGTAAGCATACACTGCTTCAAAATGCAGCACAACTTCAACTGTTCACTTAATCAAAAACAAAAAGATGTCATGAAAATATCTGCTTACAGAATTCAATCAAACTTGAATTTGTTACTAAACAATACCGCACAGTAATCAATTACAGCTTCAAAATGCCTCCGAATACACCCGCACCCAATGAGACTGAGCAAGCTACACGATTACAAATAAGAATTTAAACCATCAGTGTTATTTAGGATTCAACCTATTTTTTTTTTAAGCATCATAATAATTTTTTACTGACAGTTCATCGTTGGATTTAAAGTAGCATCAAGTCTGTTCTGCTGCACACAACTCGCTATCCTATTGTTGTCTCCAGATATTAAAAAAAAAATCCAAACACCGCTCTTTAGAGACTTCATTAATGCAGGATGATCACACGTTACACAGCACTGGGAACAATACTGTCTCAATGTTCTTGCATTATTAGTAAGCGTGCCTGAGCAAACATTAAATTCTGTGCTGGATGAAATTCAATCATGTATATGGGTGTACATTATCAGCTAAAATAACACACACTGCAGTTCGCCGATTGTGTGTGTGTTTATTCCCTCTTATCGGTGCCATGCAGACAGGCTCCCGATCATCAGTGCACCCCTATTATTAACTAAAAACACTGGAACAGAAATAAAAAAATAAAAGCTTCTTGAAGTGCATCCTGAATGGTTATAATAACGCGATGCAAAATGCAAAGTGAAATGCAAGTGCTTTGAATGAAGTCATTGAACTAACACAACGTCACTTCAGTTTAAAGGTACGTGTATTTGGGGGATCTAAAATCAATGAAAACTATATAACATTTCAAAGTAACCCTTGCGTGTAGGGTACACGTGCTTTCAGCACATTGCCACTAACACAGTCATTTTAACTAGCGGCACTGCACAGTGCTGGACATTTTAATAAGGAGGAGTGTTATCATGAACAGAAAAATGTAAGATGAGCAGATGACAGAAAACACTTTAATCCCCATTAAGATGAGCAACACGACTGCTTGGTCTTGTGATCTGTTTATATGGTCTCATGACAATGTGCTAGGGTGCCCTTCAGTGCTTACAATTAATATGTAGCTTGTGCATGATAAGACATGCGATTACTCTGTAATCTCATCAAGCTTACTACCAGTCACGTCCATGACGCTAATCTGGGCACTTACTATTAAGAAAGGGGCAACATTTGTATTCCAGAACATACATTTTAAAAAGTTAGCTTCGCAGAGAAAGTTTGAACTAAATATAATGTAGTATACAACTTTTATAGAAACTTTACCAAGAAAATGTTATGGCTGCAACATTTGGTTTTATTTAAACACCATTATTTTGAATCACTAAAATATTATTAGTAACTTGGTATCACATCCCCAGAGTCAAAATGTGACATATTTACAAATGTGTGACTAAAACATGTGGGTGATTCTCACCAACTGGCTGTAAAACCATGTCCGTGGTGGATATCTTTTTAAGAATGCATAATTGTAACAAAAAATATAATCATTGCAAAGGAGAAGGACAATTCTTTGCTATTAGTAAATAAAAATGTTTTGTTTTTTCTCATTTTTCACATTAACACTTTTTCCACTTTAAATCTCATTACCGTAATGCATCCAAAGTTTTTTTTATCTTTCTTAAGCATTTGTTCATGAAAAAAATAAGAAATGTCACTGACATAAATATGTATCTTGTTCAGAATTGTTCATAATTTACTATAATCTTTGGGTTAAAAAAGTACACTTTAAAATTACTGATTTTTTGGGAGAAAAACTATGTGTCCGAAGCCATTTGTCTCATTACCGTAACAATTGTTCAAGTTTCTCCAGAGAATCCAGGAAGTATTTAAATCAAGTTGTATTTACCCATGATGCACCAGCAAGGAGAAAAGCTTCAAGATGGACACAACGTGAGAACATGTGCTCTGTCTTTTTCTTTTAAATTCACAGTTTACTTTGGTATATCCTATGTTTTACAGTTTTGAATCTCATTACCGTAATTTGTAAAATATAAGAAATTAATTAGATTTAAGAAAAAATTAACTGGCTATAAAAAAGCCATAAAAATGCCTGACGTTTCAAAGTAAAAATTTCTCAAAGTCAAAGTGGCTGACACATTTTACTTACAGAATTAAGGTAGGCCTTCTCATTACCATTACACTCATTTCTCATTACCATGTCAGTTATGAGACCTGTTACTGTAATGAGAGGTGGAATTACGGTAATGGTAACTATAAGGCATATTATACAAAACATTTGTATTTATAGTATTATATATACATCGCATCATAGATTATTGGTGAATTATTTATTTTTTTAGCTTTTTTAAATTTAGGCATTAAAAACATTGTTTTGTTTAGATTGACAGACAGTGTAAGAAAGAGAGCAGCTGCACGAGCAAGGGTTCAGAAGCACAAAGGAAAGATCTACAGCAGTGCTGCGCTTTTTGAGGAATACAGAATAAAGGAAAGAGAAAGGTAGTTTCAGAAAGGAAGACATTTTCTATTTAAAGATAAAGTTTTTCACATCAGTCTCTATATATACAGTGCCATGAAAAAGTATTTGCCTCCTGTCTGCATTTTTGCACCTTTTTGTATTTGGTCAGATTTTTTTGTGGGTTGTAGTAGTATATAGAGGGAGTCTGAGAGAAAAAATGACACCAAAGTTTGGTGCTTCTTTCATTTGTTTGGTGTGCAAGGTAATCAAACATGCAATCTTCAGGTGTGAAAAAGTTACTGCCCCCCCTAGTTAACTCAACCAATTAAAGGGATAATTAGGGTCAGCTGTTTGAGTACTTTGGTTAACAACCAGGCCTGATTTGGGCCAGCCCTGCCCAATATAAATCTGACTAACTTTGGCCCTCACCATCAGAGTGAAGTTGTCAGCACACAGGTTCTAGAGGCACATCATGCCACGAACACAAGAAATTCCTGAAGACCTCAGGAAAAAGTTGTTGATGCCTATCAGTCTGGAAAGGGTTACAAAGCCATTTCTAAGGCTCTGGGGCTCCACCGAACCACAGTCAGAGCCATATTGTCCAAATGGATAAAGTTTGGGACAGTAGTGAATCTTCCCAGGAGTGGCCATCCTGCCAAAATCTCTCCAAGAGCAAGGCGTAAAATAGTCCAGGAAGTCACAAAGAACCCTAGAACAACATCCAGGGATCTGCATGCCTCTCTCTCCTCGGCTAAGGTCAGTGTTCATGACTCCACCATCAGAAAGACACTGGGCAAAAATGGGATTCATGGCAGAGCAGCAAGGCGGAAACCATTGCTCACTAAGAAGAACATGAATGCTCGTCTGAAGTTTGCCAAAAAGCACCTGGATGATCCTCAAGAGTTCTGGAACAATGTTCTATGGACAGATGAGTCAAAAGTGGAACTTTCTGGCCAACATGGGCTCCGTTATGTCTGGCGAAAACCAAACACTGCATTCCACAGTAAGAACCTCATACCAACGGTCAAGCATGGTGGTGGTAGTGTCATGGTTTGGGGATGCTTTGTTGCATTAGGACCTGGACGCCTTGCCACCATTGAAGGAACCATGAATTCTGCTCTGTATCAGAGAATTCTACAGGAGAATGTCAGGCCATCCGTCCGTGAGCTGAAGCTGAAGCGCAGCTGGGTCATGCAGCAAGACAATGATCCGAAACACACAAGCAAGTCTACATCAGAATGGTTGAAGAACAAGAAATTTAAAGTTTTGGAATGGCCTAGTCAAAGTCCAGACCTAAACCCCATTGAGATGTTGTGGCAGGACCTGAAACGAGCAGTTCATGCTCGAAAACCCACAAATGTCACTGAGTTGAAGCAGTTCTGCATGGAGGAGTGGGCCAAAATTCCTCCACGGTGCTGTGAGAGACTAATCAATAACTACAGGAAGCGTTTGGTTGCAGTTATTGCTGCTAAAGGTGGCGTAACCAGTTATTGAGTCTAAGGGGCGATTACTTTTTCACACAGGGGCATTGGGTGTTGCATAACTTTCTTTAATAAATAAATGAAATATGTATCAAATTTTTGTGTTATTTGTTCAGTCAGGGCCCTTTTATCTAACATTAGGTTTTGGTTGAAGATCTGATAACATTCAGTGTCAAAAATATGCAAAAATGCAGAAAATCAGACGGGGCAAATACTTTTCACGGCACTGTATGTGGATCATTCTCCAGTTCTTTGTACCAAAAGTAGGAACACATGGTCGAAATTTACAGTTTATGTTTTTATGTGTATGCAATGTCCAAAACACATACAATATTTTAGAACAATATATATTTGTTTAATAATATAGATACTCTTGATCAAATGTTACAGTGCCTATTGGTACACAGAACTGGAGAATGACCCGTATATATAATATGATATATGATTTACTTCCAACATCAGAGGCCGTTAGGGTTTTGTTAATAACATGCCATAAATCTATTTGAACTCCCTAATCTAAAATGTTAACAAACAAAAAAAACAATGCAGTCTAACATTTTTATTTATTTTTTTAAAACTATTTTTAGATATCAAAGAAGAAAGCACAATGGACTTTTAAAATCAGCCAAAGAAATGCAAAAAAAAGATCATCAAAAGCAGAAGAAGAAATGGAGGGAAAATTCAGCGCGCTATTATGAGAAGAAAAAAAATCTAAATGCCATTCTAAATATTACGCCACTATCACCTGAAGTTGATGCAATGAGCCAGGCTGGAGATAACAGATTCTTCAATCCCAGTTTAAAATTTCCTGTTGATAAAATCTGGTACTATAGAGAGGTCATAACAGATATAATTCCTGAACCTTTACCTGCTGCATCTTCAGCCAGGCACTTCTGTGTTTTACCTGAAATTTGGGCTAAACATCAATACAAGGCTCAGTGATCGGGAATTATATTGAACATGGGGATAGGAGATCTCAGTTAGATTTGGTGCTCTCTGTACTGCATTGCTTCTGTCTTTAAACTGTTTTGTTTACAGTTAAATTAATGTTTGTTGCTTTGAGGAATAGGTGTTGTTTTCACATAGGTTACAGTGAAATTAATTAGTACTAGACGTTCAAATACTGTATGACAATGAAGAGAAAAAACAAGCTATAATAACAGCATAAAAATAAACATTAAAAGACAAATGTACTCAGACTTGGGTAAATACATTAGCGAATACTGTTCAAATACTTCTAAGATTGTATTTACCCCTATTTATCAAGGAAAGATCTTCAATTACACTACTACCTATTATCATCTATTTGAACTCAAACTCACCTGTTCATGATCTTCTCAACCTCTTCAGAACTCACCTTTAAAGGTTGAAAAGATCATGAACAGGAGAGTTTGAATGGATAGTACAGTAATTGGTTATAAAGGTATGATTAGGTCTCACTTTGATGAATACGGTGAAAACAACCTTTAAAGTATTTGAACATTATTTTCAAATGTGTTTTAACCCAAGTCTGAGTACATTTGTTGTTTTATGTGTTTATTTTTATACTGTTATTACAGCTTCTTTTATCTCTTGATTGTAATATCACTGAATAATTTAGAGATTTATTAAAATTACTAAAATAGTCAAATGTGTATTGAACTCATTACCGTAATATACCATCTCATCCTCCGTCACATTTATATCATTACCGCAACAGGCTACTATTTTTAAAATAGAGGTAATGTTTTAAAAACTAATATGAAATTGGCAAGGAAAATGTATTATACAAATGATTTCCTCTACATCAGTATATGTGTATTTTAATATCCATAATTAAACAAGTAAGTAAAACAAAAGAAGACATCTGATAAATCTGTTATATTACGGTAATGAGACAAAAGTGTGGATATTTTTTATATTTATTTAAAAATACATAAATAATTGTTGATATGTTTAAGAAAATAACTTGTTATAAGTAATTTTATCACAAAATTGCCAAAGAAATATATAATTGTATGTTTTTAATGTAAAAATGAATTGGTTACGGTAATGAGATTTTGTTTTGCTTAATCACATAAAATGTTAAAAAAATACAAAATTAAAGTATTTGAATTATAAAATGTACTTGCATAATATACTTGAGACTTTGTTCAAAGCATTTAACATAAACTGTTGGTGGAAAAAGTCTTTTTCATTTTTGCACATGAAAAACACAAACAGACAAGATTTGGTATCCTACCATTGATACCTAAAATGTATGGAAGGCAGACTTCTGAAAATGTTGCTTTTTTAACAGTAACTTTAAATGTCTGTAAAGTAAAGAAAAGGCACAAACAGAACAATAATAATACAGAGTGCATTGATATACACCCTTTAGTACAAATACAGGAAGATATGTTTTTGATAAATGCAACTTTTTTTTTTTTCATGGCCATGGCACTTTTTCATGGAATTGCCCTTATAATGTTTTTACTTATTAAAAACAAGGCTAATTGTTTAGAATGTTACTGCAATTGCTGATCTGAGGCACCTCTATGTGCAGAGCAATAACTTGCATAGTATTGATTTGAGGACACCTCTGTGTGCAGAGCAATAACTTGCATAGTATTGATTTGAGGCACCTCTGTGTGCAGAGCAATAACTTGCATAGTATTGATTTGAGGCACCTCTGTGTGCAGAGCAATAACTTGCATAGTATTGATTTGAGGCACCTCTGTGTGCAGAGCAATAACTTGCATAGTATTGATTTGAGGACACCTCTGTGTGCAGAGCAATAACTTGCATAGTATTGATTTGAGGACACCTCTGTGTGCAGAGCAATAACTTGCATAGTATTGATTTGAGGCACCTCTGTGTGCAGAGCAATAACTTGCATAGTATTGATTTGAGGACACCTCTGTGTGCAGAGCAATAACTTGCATTGTATTGATTTGAGGCACCTCTGTGTGCAGAGCAATAACTTGCATAGTATTGATTTCAGACACCTCTGTGTGCAGAGCAATAACTTGCATAGTATTGATTTGAGGCACCTCTGTGTGCAGAGCAATAACTTGCATAGTATTGATTTGAGGCACCTCTGTGTGCAGAGCAATAACTTGCATAGTATTGATTTGAGGCACCTCTGTGTGCAGAGCAATAACTTGCATAGTATTGATTTCAGACACCTCTGTGTGCAGAGCAATAACTTGCATAGTATTGATTTCAGACACCTCTGTGTGTAGAGCAATAACTTGCATAGTATTGATTTGAGGACACCTCTGTGTGCAGAGCAATAACTTGCATAGTATTGATTTGAGGCACCTCTGTGTGCAGAGCAATAACTTGCATAGTATTGATTTCAGACACCTCTGTGTGCAGAGCAATAACTTGCATAGTATTGATTTGAGGACACCTCTGTGTGCAGAGCAATAACTTGCATAGTATTGATTTGAGGCACCTCTGTGTGCAGAGCAATAACTTGCATAGCATTGATTTGAGGACACCTCTGTGTGCAGAGCAATAACTTGCATTGTATTGATTTGAGGCACCTCTGTGTGCAGAGCAATAACTTGCATAGTATTGATTTGAGGCACCTCTGTGTGCAGAGCAATAACTTGCATAGTATTGATTTGAGGCACCTCTGTGTGCAGAGCAATAACTTGCATAGTAATGATTTGAGGCACCTCTGTGTGCAGAGCAATTACTTGTATCGTATTGATTTGAGGCACCTCTGTGTGCAGAGCAATAACTTGCATAGTATTGATTTGAGGACACCTCTGTGTGCAGAGCAATAACTTGCATAGTATTGATTTGAGGCACCTCTCTGTGCAGAGCAATAACTTGCATTGTATTGATTTCAGACACCTCTGTGTGCAGAGCAATAACTTGCATAGTATTGATTTGAGGACACCTCTGTGTGCAGAGCAATAACTTGCATAGTATTGATTTCAGACACCTCTGTGTGTAGAGCAATAACTTGCATAGCATTGATTTGAGGACACCTCTGTGTGCAGAGCAATAACTTGCATTGTATTGATTTGAGGCACCTCTGTGTGCAGAGCAATAACTTGCATAGTATTGATTTGAGGCACCTCTGTGTGCAGAGCAATAACTTGCATAGTATTGATTTGAGGCACCTCTGTGTGCAGAGCAATAACTTGCATAGTAATGATTTGAGGCACCTCTGTGTGCAGAGCAATAACTTGCATTGTATTGATTTGAGGCACCTCTGTGTGCAGAGCAATAACTTGCATAGTATTGATTTGAGGACACCTCTGTGTGCAGAGCAATAACTTGCATAGTAATGATTTGAGGCACCTCTGTGTGCAGAGCAATAACTTGCATTGTATTGATTTGAGGCACCTCTGTGTGCAGAGCAATAACTTGCATAGTATTGATTTGAGGACACCTCTGTGTGCAGCGCAATAACTTGCATAGTATTGATTTCAGACACCTCTGTGTGTAGAGCAATTACTTGTATCGTATTGATTTGAGGCACCTCTGTGTGTAGAGCAATAACTTGCATAGTATTGATTTGAGGCACCTCTGTGTGCAGAGCAATAACTTGCATAGTATTGATTTGAGGCACCTCTGTGTGCAGAGCAATAACTTGCATAGTATTGATTTGAGGCACCTCTGTGTGCAGAGCAATAACTTGCATAGTATTGATTTGAGTCACCTCTGTGTGCAGAGCAATAACTTGCATAGTATTGATTTGAGGACACCTCTGTGTGCAGAGCAATAACTTGCATAGTAATGATTTGAGGCACCTCTGTGTGCAGAGCAATAACTTGCATTGTATTGATTTGAGGCACCTCTGTGTGCAGAGCAATAACTTGCATAGTATTGATTTGAGGACACCTCTGTGTGCAGAGCAATAACTTGCATAGTATTGATTTCAGACACCTCTGTGTGTAGAGCAATTACTTGTATCGTATTGATTTGAGGCACCTCTGTGTGTAGAGCAATAACTTGCATAGTATTGATTTGAGGCACCTCTGTGTGCAGAGCAATAACTTGCATAGTATTGATTTGAGGCACCTCTGTGTGCAGAGCAATAACTTGCATAGTATTGATTTGAGGCACCTCTGTGTGCAGAGCAATAACTTGCATAGTATTGATTTGAGTCACCTCTGTGTGCAGAGCAATAACTTGTATCGTATTGATTTGAGGCACCTCTGTGTGTACAGCAATAACTTGCATAGTACTGTTCACTTAAACAGTTGCAAATGAGTCATGGAAAAGAGATCTACTGAAAAATTAATTTAAAAGCAAGTGAACAGCCCTTTTTAATCTGTGACAATAACAGAGATGAATTGTACTGTAACGCGCATTCTTGTGCTAAACTCTTAGCCTTTCAGATGCATTTCTTTCTGTAATATTAAGCAAAAATGTCATAATAATAAACAAAGCATTGCACACAATTACAATCCTGCCAAGGAACACATTGACTGCTCTGACACACTCAGTTACAATGAGACAATACAGAGCCAGTATGAAGCTGATTGCAGTGTAATGAATAAAGAGAGAGAGACACTTACTTCAGGTCTTGTCAGTGGGATGTGCAGCACGGCTCTAGTGCTCCAGTCACTCGCTCTGACCGTCTCCTCAGTGAATGTGTCCTTTCTTCTCTTCAGATCTGAAAATGTGTTTGTTTAGTTCAAGGAGAACACAGAATGTTTTTACATGTATTATTTGCTTTAGTTCACTTACACAGATGTATACAGTACTATGAGATTACAAGAATACAGTTTAAGTTACTATGAAAGAAGCCGTTCAAGGGGAGGGGACAATTTCACCCCGTGACTAACTTAGTCTAACTCTTGCTATGGACTAAGAATTTTAGTATAGTACTAAGTGGAATAGTGGAAGACATGTGAAAGTCCCAGAATGTACTGGCAGGTTATTTTTGCTGAAATAATAATGTGTGCATATAATATACACATATATATATATATACAGTACTGTGCAAAAGTTTTAGGCAGGTGTGAAAAAATGCTGTAAAGTAAGAATGCTTTCAAAAATAGACATGTTAATAGTTTATATTTATCAATTAACAAAATGCAAAGTGAGTGAACAGAAGAAAAATCTACATCAAATCAATATTTGGTGTGACCACCCTTTGCCTTCAAAACAGCATCAATTCCTCTAGGTACACTTGCACACAGTTTTTGAAGGAACTCGGCAGGTAGGTTGGCCCAAACATCTTGGAGAACTAACCACAGTTCTTCTGTGGATTTAGGCAGCCTCAGTTGCTTCTCTCTCTTCATGTAACAGACAGACTCGATGATGTTGAGATCAGGGCTCTGTGGGGGCCATACCATCACTTCCAGGACTCCTTGTTCTTCTTTATGCTGAAGATAGTTCTTAATGACTTTCGCTGTATGTTTGGGGTCGTTGTCATGCTGCAGAATAAATTTGGGGCCAATCAGATGCCTCCCTGATGGTATTGCATGATGGATAAGTATCTGCCTGTACTTCTCAGCATTGAGGAGACCATTAATTCTGACCAAATCCCCAACTCCATTTGCAGAAATGCAGCCCCAAACTTGCAAGGAACCTCCAGCATGCTTCACTGTTGCCTGCAGACACTCATTTGTGTACAGCTCTCCAGCCCTTCGGTGAACAAACTGCCTTCTGCTACAGCCAAATATTTCAAATTTTGACTCATCAGTCCAGAGCACCTGCTGCCATTTTTCTGCACCCCAGTTCCTGTGTTTTCTTGCATAGTTGAGTCGCTTGGCCTTGTTTCCACGTCGGAGGTATGGCTTTTGGCCTAAGTCTTCCATGAAGGCCACTTCTGACCAGACTTCTCCGGACAGTAGATGGGTGTACCAGGGTCCCACTGTTTTCTGCCAATTCTGAGCTGATGGCACTGCTGGACATCTTCTGATTGCGAAGGAAGTAAGCATGATGTGTCTTTCATCTGCTGCAGTAAGTTTCCTTGGCCGACCACTGCGTCTACGGTCCTCAACGTTGCCCGTTTCTTTGTGCTTCTTCAAAAGAGCTTGGACAGCACATCTGGAAACCCTGTCTCCTTGAAATTTCTGCCTGGGAGAGACCTTGCTGATGCAGTATAACTACCTTGTGTCTTGTTGCTGTGCTCAGTCTTGCCATGGTGTATGACTTTTGACAGTAAACTGTCTTCAGCAACCTTACCTTGTTAGCTGAGTTTGGCTGTTCCTCACCCAGTTTTATTCCTCCTACACAGCTGTTTCTGTTTCAGTTAATGATTGTGTTTCAACCTACATATTGAATTGATGATCATTAGCACCTGTTTGGTATAATTGTTTAATCATACACCTGACTATATGCCTACAAAATCCCTGACTTTGTGCAAGTGTACCTAGAAGAATTGATGCTGTTTTGAAGGCAAAGGGTGGTCACACCAAATATGGATTTGATTTAGATTTTTCTTCTGTTCACTCACTTTGCATTTAGTTAATTGATAAATATAATCTATTAACATGTCTATTTCTGAAAGCATTCTTACTTTACAGCATTTTTTCACACCTGCGCTAAAACTTTTG
>CM060288.1:3423829-3463905 GCA_030684275.1 Acipenser oxyrinchus oxyrinchus | reverse complement strand
CTGAGACACACTGAATAAATGGACCGCAAAGGGTTAAACACTTCTGCCTCTGTGTTCTGGCAGGGGAAATGTCTTCAACAAGGGCTGGTCGATATGATGTTATTGGGCACACCCTGCAGTTCAGGGGGTATGCGCACGCATACAGGGCCACAGCCAGCCTAGGTCTGTGCTCAAGCGTAAATGGGGGCTCAAATGAGAAGAATCTTTGAATCTGATCAAACCTAAGCCAGTTCAGATCTGAGTTATAAGTGTAAACACACCAATAGAGAACTGATCGTAATACTTCATTTCATTTCTGTTTTCAGAACTGCCTTATCTTGGTGAAAGCCAATGAACAAATATGGAGTCTGTTTACATTAAACAGGAGGAGGTTCAGGAATTGGTACCTATCTGCATTAAACAGGAGATGCCTGAACTGGAGCCTGTCCACATTAAAGAAGAAGAGACTGAACTGGAGTCTGTCCACATTAAAGAGGAAGAGACTGAACTGGAGCCTCTCTACATTGAAGAGGAGTCTATTGACTTATTGCTTAACCCTTTGCGGTCCTTTGTCGGACTGGGTCCGACATTGCAATTATTCCCGTCAGGTCCTTTGTCGGACCCTGTCCGACATCATTTTAAAACGCAAAACGCAAAAAGTCGGTTTTTCAACGGAAAAGCTGAGAAAACCATTCAATGGCCGAGTGGGAACGAAAGGAGCCGAGACAAGCCGATTAAAAAAAAAAAAAAGGCGTATCTCATGAATAGTCATAGTACCCCATTGGCATCAGATGGGGCGGGCGTATGGAAACAACCTGGGAGTACAGTATCAGCGCACAGAGACTATCACGGACATTTGCAGAGCTTTTTTGAGATGTTGTTATAGCAATAAAATAATGACTTGGATTGCATTATTGAGGAGTCTGGTGATAAAACGAGTCATCAGGAGACGATTGATCGGTATGTACGACTATTATTATTATTATTTTTTATTTGGTAGCATATGTGAAAGCGATAGCAAACAAAAGGGTGGGGCGGGGCTGGAGATCCCTAGTGAGTGCTTTGTTGATATGCAGGGCCATTTAAACCCGTTTGACTGTGAAAAAAATACTTTTAAACAGCTGTCTAAAATTAACTGCTGCGTGAAAAATTAATTAGAGCCTGACGCAGAATTAATAAATGGACTGCAAAGGGTTAAGGGTTCAGAAAACATATCCCGGCCAAAGATATCACATCAATGTAGTGGATATGGGAAGAGCTTCAGTCAGTCAGGAACCCTAAAAACACACCAGCGAATTCACACTGGAGAGAAGCCATATCACTGTTTTGAATGTGGGGTGAGCTTCACTGTGTCAGGAAGCCTAAAAACACACCAGCGAATTCACACTGGAGAGAAGCCGTATCACTGTACTGAATGTGAGAAGAGCTTCGTTCAGTTAGGTGACCTAAGACGACACCAGCGAATTCACACTGGAGAGAAGCCATATCACTGTACTGAATGTGGAAAGAGCTTCAGTGAATTAGGACACCTAAAATCACACCAGCGAATTCATACTGGAGAGAAGCCATATCACTGTAATGAATGTGGCCAGAGCTTCCGTCAGTCAGGAGACCTAAAAGCACATGAGCGAATTCACTCTGGAGAGAAGCCGTATCCCTGTACTGAATGTGGTAAGAGCTTCAGTCAGTTAGGAAGCCTACATATACACATGCAAAATCACACTGGAGCCAGCCTCCCTCACATTCCCTCACCTCTCCACCCTGCTTGTTTGAATGTGAGGAGAGCTGACTGATTCTCTGATTAATGCTCTCTCTCTCTCTGTGTAGTGAATGAAGAGGGTCCCCAGAGTGAGAGCCAGTCAGACTCCAGAGACACTGAGAAGGGGAGCGTGTCAAACTGAAGGAGACAGACCCATTCTTTCAGAATGAACTGGAGAGCCCTGGGATTCAGCTCTACTCCTGCCCCTGAATTGGAAATGAATCTCACTCATCATGCTGTGAGGATTTAGGACAGAGTTACAGGGTCATTCTACTTAGAAGGGACACATTGGAAATACAGTACTGTGCAAAAGTTTTAGGCAGGTGTGAAAAAATGCTGTAAAGTAAGAATGCTTTCAAAAATAGACATGTTAATAGATTATATTTATCAATTAACTAAATGCAAAGTGAGTGAACAGAAGAAAAATCTAAATCAAATCTATATTTGGTGTGACCACCCTTTGCCTTCAAAACAGCATCAAGTATCAATTCTTCTAGGTACACTTGCACATAGTTTTTGAAGGAACTCGGCAGGTAGGTTGGCCCAAACATCTTGGAGAACTAACCACAGTTCTTCTGTGGATTTAGGCAGCCTCAGTTGCTTCTCTCTCTTCATGTAATCCCAGACAGACTCGATGATGTTGAGATCAGGGCTCTGTGGGGCCATACCATCACTTCCAGGACTCCTTGTTCTTCTTTACGCTGAAGATAGTTCTTAATGACTTTCGCTGTATGTTTGGGGTCGTTGTCATGCTGCAGAATAAATTTGGGGCCAATCAGATGCCTCCCTGATGGTATTGCATGATGGATAAGTATCTGCCTGTACTTCTCAGCATTGAGGAGACCATTAATTCTGACCAAATCCCCAACTCCATTTGCAGAAATGCAGCCCCAAACTTGCAAGGAACCTCCACCATGCTTCACTGTTGCCTGCAGACACTCATTCGTGTACGCCTCCAGCCCTTCGGCGAACAAACTGCCTTCTGCTACAGCCAGATATTTCAAATTTTGACTCATCAGTCCAGAGCACCTGCTGCCATTTTTCTGCACCCCAGTTCCTGTGTTTTCGTGCATAGTTGAGTCGCTGGCCTTGTTTCCACGTCGGAGGTATGGCTTTTGGCCGCAAGTCTTCCATGAAGGCCACTTCTGACCAGACTTCTCCGGACAGTAGATGGGTGTACCAGGGTCCCACTGTTTTCTGCCAGTTCTGAGCTGATGGCACTGCTGGACATCTTCCGATTGCGAAGGGAAGTAAGCATGATGTGTCTTTCATCTGCTGCAGTAAGTTTCTTTGGCCGACCACTGCGTCTCACGGTCCTCAACGTTGTCCGTTTCTTTGTGCTTCTTCAAAAGAGCTTGGACAGCACATCTGGAAACCCCTGTCTGCCTTGAAATTTCTGCCTGGGAGAGACCTTGCTGATGCAGTATAACTACCTTGTGTCTTGTTGCTGTGCTCAGTCTTGCCATGGTGTATGACTTTTGACAGTAAACTGTCTTCAGCAACCTCACCTTGTTAGCTGAGTTTGGCTGTTCCTCACCCAGTTTTATTCCTCCTACACAGCTGTTTCTGTTTCAGTTAATGATTGTGTTTCAACCTACATATTGAATTGATGATCATTAGCACCTGTTTGGTATAATTGTTTAATCATACACCTGACTATATGCCTACAAAATCCCTGACTTTGTGCAAGTGTACCTAGAAGAATTGATGCTGTTTTGAAGGCAAAGGGTGGTCACACCAAATATGGATTTGATTTAGATTTTTCTTCTGTTCACTCACTTTGCATTTAGTTAATTGATAAATATAATCTATTAACATGTCTATTTTTGAAAGCATTCTTACTTTACAGCATTTTTTCACACCTGCCTAAAACTTTTGCACAGTACTGTATATGCCAAGCTTTTTCTCTGAACAATTATATGTGTGATATGAACCCAACACATTAACACTAGAACCGCCGGGTTTATGCTACTACCTAGAACCGCCAGCAGTAGTCATTTTGACGGGTACATTTTAAACAGCTTTGATATGAAAATGAAACACAAACTATCAGACACAACTCAAAAGTTTTATTTATGAACATCATATCTAACATTTGCATAGCAGAAACATTGTATTTAAATGGAGGCAGTGTGGTCCAGTGGTTAAAGAAAAGGGCTTGTAACAGGAGGTCCCTGGTTCAAATCCCACCTCAGCCACTGACTCATTGTGTGACCCTGAGCAAGTCACTTAACCTCCTTGTGCTCCGTCTTTCGGGTGAGACGTAATTGTAAGTGACTCTGCAGCTGATGCATAGTTCACACGCCCTAGTCTCTGTAAGTCGCCTTGGATAAAGGCGTCTGCTAAATAAATAAATAATAAAATGAAAAAAAAAACATAAAAGCCTTTTTTTCTTTAAATTAGCGCATATAATGCATGACGTAAAAACATGAAAAACTAAAATAAAATAAACATTTCAAAAGAAGATATTCTGTAAACAGCTGTAATCTGTTATATGTGCATAAGAAATTGTAAAAACGAAGTAATTATTTACAAAAATAACAAAAGGCTTTATTTTCGAAATGAGCGCATATAATGCATGACATACAAAAAATTAAAAACTATAATAAAATAAACATTTCAAAAGAAGATATTGTGTAAACAGGTGTAAACTGCTATATGTACCTACAAAATTGTGAAAACGAAGTCATTATTTACATTATCACATTAGCCTACTGCATAGCACGACTTCAAAAAATGAAAAACAATAATAAAATAAAGTGCGCATTCAGGGAAACATACTTCAAAGTAGCCCCCAGATTTGCACAATCCACACAGATGTAACGCTTATCAACTTGTCGTGTGCATTTACCACATACTGCTCTTTCACACTGGGCACAGATATCAGAAGTTTTATTTTTACTGCATTTAGTTACCTGGCATTGTTTTCTGTTACGTGTGTGTCACTTGATGGCTGCGCACTGTATCCAGGTTGAGCTGCATTTCCCTGCCGCTTTACAGTTTTCTGATCAAAATGTTTCTGCCAAAGCTCCGTGGCGAGCATCATAAGAGGGGTATGGTCCGCTGCCAGCCAAAACTTGATCCCAAACGTGACAGGTTTGTTTGTCCAGCAACACCGTGCTTTTGTCCGAAACAGCTGCTTGTCCATGTAATGTTTTATGTTTAGCTTGAAACAGGCAACGCTGTTTTCAATGAAGTCGTTCCAAATTTCTGATGCCAAGGCAAATCTATCTGTAGTTGAACTCAAATCAAAACGCAAAAATAAAGATTTCTCGAGAAATTCTTGTAATAGTAATATTATAAGACAGCAGACTATATATGCTCAAGTAGACAGCCAGACGGCAAGGAATTGATATGATTACAATAGAGATTTGGATAACACATATCTAGACGTCAAGAGCAATATTCTATTCAAATACATACTGCTGTAAACTCAGCGTAGCTACAGATAACAAACTGGCTTGTATAAATATAAAAATAGCTTATTGTAGGTTATATTAATAATAAAAGCATGTATTGTAACAAGCCGTCAAAATGACTACTTTTGGCGGTTCTAGGTAGAAGTGCTCATAACTTTTTTATTTTTGCGATTCTGACTTTCAAACACCGTCAGCGTATTTAATACATGTGTTTAGGAAAAGTCAAGAACAGACAACCATGGATCTTTAACACACGCAGAGTAATTTAAATTTTAAAAGTGAAAACCGTCAAAATGACTACCGTGGCGGTTCTCGTGTTAAACAAAGCTGCCAATAACATTTATGATATTTTTAAAATGTAATTTGAGCTATAAATGGCATTACTGTTCCAATGTCAGTGAGTACAGTATACAATACAGAAGTTAATTGTTTAAAAGCACCCAAAACTAAAGAATATCTTCATGGGTGTGGCAGCAATGTGTGCTTCGTCTAACTAGAATGGCCTCTAAGCTATTGCACCAGTGCAGACACAAGCTGAAACAACCTTGTGTTTTTTGTTTTTATTTTAGGTGGTGCAAACTTTGCACTGGAGCAAAAGCCGTTTTGGTTTTGCATGAATTTGAATGAATGAATCTGCTTTGCTGAGTGTTTAAATACCGAGAAACCCCAAGCTTGTTGTCTACTGGAGCCCTGCTTCAGTGCAATGGGATTGAAATACAATGTGTAGATTGTTGTATATCCAATTATTATGACAGACCACAATATTAGAGCTGTATAAATATAATACTGTAAAACATGAAAGGTTAGCAAGCAAACAATTTTCACTAATGTTACATTTGTTACAAATCTGCAGAACCTACATGCAGCAACATTACCATCATTACTACATTCATAGTTTATACAGTTTGAATAATTGATCTAAACAATCTGCAGAATGAAGTTGCCTCAGACTGTTTGACAGTAACAGAGCTGGTGCTTTTGTGGAATCACCATTAGCTGCTTATTCCTTTTGGGCAAAATATGGCCTGTTTGCTTCTATTTTTTATTAGTATGCTATTATTAGAGTGACTTAGGGTCTTCTGGTTTTCATTCCAACTTAAACTCTCAATTAACATAATTGATCTAATTATTTGTTCATTTGGACATATTTCATATTTTTCAAGGTCTTTTACAGTTGATGATTTAAAAATGCACTTGATTCAAGGTACACAACCTATGAAACATTTTGAGACCTGGAGAGAAGTATTAAATGTGTCCAATTAATCAAATCATTAGACCAATTAAGTGATTGAGAGCTTGGGTGGAACTAAACCAGAAGACACTGCGCCCTCCAGGAACTGAGTTTGACAGCCCTGTCCTGAGGCAAGCTTTGCGATTTAGAAAGGATTTCATTGACATTGAGTTTGAGTTCCTGTACGTTTTCCAGTATCTCTGTGTATGGGAGTGGCCTAGGATATTGAGGTATTAATGTTAAATATGATATCTTCATAAATATGCACTACAAGGGCACATTATTATGTTTCCATTACCTCTGTATGTAAAAGGTTTCTCATTTTAAACTGTCAATGATTCCTGAGATAAAGTGGAACTGAACAAACCCAAGGGAGACATTGGAAAATACAAGCTTGCCAAAGGGGAGATGCTGCTGCAGGTTTGGCTTCATGAAATGAGAAATGAAATTCCCTCTGTATCATGGAATTCCTTTGCTAGTGTATCATGATGTAAGCCCTGGAGTGTGGGCTCAGTCTTCTCTGCTGCCTGCTTGTTCTCAGTGTGTGAGTTCAGCTGCATTTCCAGCGTCCTGAGCTGGGCTTTGAACCCACTGGGGAAGCAGCTGAGAACAAGCCAGACCCATGACTCAGGGATAAGATAACAAGATTAGAAAGCTTATAAGTAGAACTCTTTTTATTGTTTTTATTGATTTGAAAATTAGACATTTTGAAATCTAACAAATACTGTACTAGTATTATGGCTTCTGGTAGACTTTTGTGATATAATTGTGTAGTTTCTTTGATTATATGAAGGTAAATAAAAGATTTAAATTATATTCATGTGTTTTGTTTAATGGATTGGGGTGTGACTTGAAAAGCCTGAACTGTCCCAGTGTCCATGGAGTCATACTGCACATGAAAGACTCCTTTCTGAAATACACTGACAGCAGACTGTGGTTCCAAACCAACATACAAATACACCCTGTGCACTTAGACTGATAACCCTGTTTCCAGAGTCAGACAAGGACGTTCTGGGCATCACATTAAAGGGGATATATTTCTGTTTGATGGGTCTGCTTCATCTGTCTATGCCAAACCTTTTT
Source organism: Acipenser oxyrinchus oxyrinchus (assembly GCA_030684275.1). Taxonomy (NCBI): domain Eukaryota; kingdom Metazoa; phylum Chordata; class Actinopteri; order Acipenseriformes; family Acipenseridae; genus Acipenser; species Acipenser oxyrinchus. The sequence goes on along the minus strand of CM060288.1, from coordinate 3,456,434 downwards.
TCATACAATTAATACAGACCATGTTAAAGTAATCGTAGCTGACAAAATAATTCCACACATCTTCCTGCCTTGCCTTCCAGTGACTCCAGCTGTGCTGAAGAATCAGTGCAACTGAGTTCTGCTCAACTACCTCATGTTTTGTTCTGTGAATATTTTTAGACGTACAGTTTATGCTATCTGTCTGTGTAATACACTCTTATATGCTGTTTTCTACAGTGAGAATTTTTTTTTTATTTGTGTAGGATCATTATCTTTACAAGGTATAGCTCTGCTGTGACGTTATTTCAATTAGAATGCTGGTAACCATGGTTTTGTGGTATGTTGAATATGATAAAGGGGTTTTGCTAAATGAGACGTTTCTCAATGGCATAGTCTTTTTTGTTTTGTTTAAAGCATAAAGATCGACTTCACCCATTCCCTTCTTGAACTGAAAAATAAAGATTGTCAATTGTAAAATAAATATTAATCGTCGATTTGGCAAAAAATAAAAAAAAAAAAACTAATAGTAGCAAGCCTCTGTATATGGAGTGTGTCCAAATGAAATCGAATAGCAGCAAGCCTCTGTATATGGAGTGTGTCCAAATGAAATCGAATAGCAGCAAGCCTCTGTATATGGAGTGTGTCCAAATGAAATCGAATAGCAGCAAGCCTCTGTATATGGAGTGTGTCAAAATGAAATCGAATAGCAGCAAGCCTCTGTATATGGAGTGTGTCCAAATGAAATCGAATAGCAGCAAGCCTCTGTATATGGAGTGTGTCCAAATGAAATCGAATAGCAGCAAGCCTCTGTATATGGAGTGTGTCCAAATGAAATCGAATAGCAGCAAGCCTCTGTATATGGAGTGTGTCCAAATGAAATCGAATAGCAGCAAGCCTCTGTATATGGAGTGTGTCCAAATGAAATCGAATAGCAGCAAGCCTCTGTATATGGAGTGTGTCAAAATGAAATCGAATAGCAGCAAGCCTCTGTATATGGAGTGTGTCCAAATGGCCATGTCAATGAGATTCTCTCCCCTTGCTGCATTGTATGTTTTGCTTATCTCAAGATTTGTCAATTCCTGATCAGGCCACGCTCAATATGGTGTGTTATTCAAGGACCCTTCACGAATTCACTGTGTGAATCCAGGGTAAAGACTTCCCTCCTCTATTGAGCTGTAACAATAAACAATAAACAGGGCAATTACTATACCTTCAGTTATTTAACCTGTTACTAAAATAAAATGAAGACACTGCCCCCCCCCATTTGTTTCTTTATAAAATATTTTTTTCTCTTTAGATTACAGTGCACAAATAACCATGTAATTACTGTAATTTTATGGTAATAATCCAAAACAGCTTCTCGAGTCTGTATTTCCCTTTTCATTTCGGAATATTCTTTTAAAAACTGTAGACAGGAGCATGTTATCATTTATGTCTTGTTGTCAACTAACATTTTGTTATTGTTCAACTTCGCTAAATGTGGACATCAGTACCTCTGAAAGAAATCTGTACTGTAACAGTGTCATTGCTTGCAATTGCTGTACTAGATACATGCTAGAGGCTGCGCCCCCACCAGTTTAATTCAATCTTAATTGTATAATAAGTAACACTACACACAGGGTCACTTTCATTTTATTATTTAATAGCACAGAGAAGTTAACAGTTTTAATACTGACAGCAGCATAGATTTGTTTATGGAATGGAATGGTATCATTGAACTCCCGACCGTACCATAACAACAAAAGAGAGAGGGAAAATGAAAATAGTATTTCATAAATTAACAAATTATTATTAGTTTCCCCAGTGTTGAAGGCACAAACAAATAAAAAAATATTATCACTGATTACCAGTTTTAATCCAGACAGAAACGCAGATGTTACCCGTGTGTGCTGAACTATATATTCCATGTCTCCCTATTCTGTGCAATGGAACAGTCGCAAGTCCCTGCCTAGCAACAACGTCAGGCAGCAGTGACGTCAGACCGTTATCTTTGGGGTTCAGTTTCTGTAAAACTAGGATCCCCAAAAATATTAATACCCGCTGCAAATCTACACCCTGGGACTATGTGTATGCAAGTGTGGTTCCTTAATTTGCTATACTTTTGAGATACAGGTATATTAAAAAGTATTCAGCCAAATGCTACCCCATTCACATGGTTTGATGAGCCTGCCAATCCGACCACACATAAAAATGCATATTGGTGGGATGTTACCTCCCTTTTGAGCTGCTTGTAAAACTGACTGTAAACAGGACCTTCATTCAAACCTTAACCATGTCTGCGCGACCGCAGTGGCCTATTCATGTCGTCATGCCGGCCCTTATTCATGATGTTATTCATGTAGTATTCATTACCCCTATTAATGAAATTGATACCCCCATAATAATAACCATATTCAGGTTCATACACAGTTCATAAAGGTTGCAGGTAGGCATAGCCTACTTATACTACTGATTAAAATGCAAGCACAGCTGCTTTGGCACTCATTCTCACATTTATAACTAAAGCATGATTAAACACCCTTAGGTTGGCACATAGACAGGATTCCTTTCAAAAAATATCACTGGAGCATCACACTCAGTTTTGATTCATATAAAGCAGTGGCCCTCACTTCCAATTAGGTCCTGAAAGATTTATAAGAAGGTTGATTCATTAATCTACAATCTGGTTGAAACAAAGACCTGGACTGGAAGGACCGAAAACAAGGACCATTGTAACTCTGCCTGGAATATTGATTTCTATCAGCTTCATCTGCATTTTCAAAACTGGCATTTATGTCTTTTCACTTAACCACAGAAAGCAAATGTATTGCCACATTTTGTACAGTGAAACAGCTTCTTTCCACTGTGAATTTGCTGGTGTGTTTTTAGGTTTCCTGACAGACTGAAACTCTTCCCACATTTAGTGCAGTGATACGGCTTCTCTCCAGTGTGAATTTGCTGGTGTTGTTTTAGACATCCTAACTGAATGAAGCGCTTCCCACAATCAGTGCAGTGATACAGCTTCTCTCCAGTGTGAATTCACCTGTGTTTTTTTAAGCTTCCTAACCGACTGAAGCTCTTCCCACAGTCAAAGCAGTGATGTGGCTTCTCTCCAGTGTGAGTTTGCTGGTGTGATTTTAGGTGTCCTAACCGACTGAAGCTCTTCCCACAGTCAGAGCAGTGATGCGGCCTCTCTCCAGCGTGAATTCTCTGGTGTCTTTTTAGGTTTCCTGACAGACTGAAACTCTTCCCACATTTAACACAATGATACGGCTTCTTTCCACTGTGAATTCGCTGGTGTCTTTTTAGGCTTCCTGACACACTGAAGCACTCTCCACATTCAGAACAGTGGTATGGCTTCTCTCCAGTGTGAATTCGCTGGTGTTGTTTTAGGCTTCCTAACCGAATGAAGCTCTTCCCACAGTCAGAACAGTGATGCGGCTTCTCTCCAGTGTGAGTTCGCTGGTGTGATTTTAGGTGTCCTGACTGACTGAAGCTCTTCCCACAGTCACTGCAGTGATGCGGCTTCTCTCCAGTATGAATTCTCTGGTGTCTTTTTAGGCTTCCTAACTGACTGAAGTTCTTCCCACATTCAGTACATTGATGTGATATCTTTGGCCGGGATATGTTTTCTGAATCCTTAAACAGCAAGTCAATAGACTCCTCTTCAATGCAGAAAGACTCCAGTTCAGTCTTTTCTTTAATGTGGACATGATCCAGTTCAGTCTCTTCTTCTTTAATGTGGACAGGCTCCAGTTCAGTTTCTTCTTCTTTAATGTGGACAGGCTCCAGTTCAGTCTCTTCTTCTTTAATGTGGACAGGCTCCAGTTCAGTCTCTTCTTTAATGTGGACAGGCTCCAGTTCAGTCTCTTCTTTAATGTGGACAGGCTCCAGTTCAGTCTCTTCTTCTTTAATGTGGACAGGCTCCAGTTCAGTCTCTTCTTCTTTAATGTGGACAGGCTCCAGTTCAGTCTCTTCTTTAATGTGGACAGGCTCCAGTTCAGTCTCTTCTTTAATGTGGACAGGCTCCAGTTCAGTCTCTTCTTTAATGTGGACAGGCTCCAGTTCAGGCATCTCCTGTTTAATGCAGATAGGTACCAGTTCCACAACCTCCTCCTGTTTAATGTAAACACATTCCATCTTTGTTCCTTCACTTTCACCAAGATAAGGCAGTCTTAAAACAGAAAACGTTAGGTTACTATCATAACCCTGGTTCTCTCAAATAGAAATGTAACCATTACCTCATGGGAATTTATCCTTAAAGATACTGTAACCTGAATAGATCTAACAAAGACTGCTCATCAGAGCCTGTGATGCAGTCATGCCCGTCCCGAGGGCATAAATAGACTGCATGCACAGATCTCAATATCATTTTTCCTTCAAGACTGCTGCAATCATAGATGCAGTGACCTTGAAGGTTAATGGTTACATTTCTATTCAGGGAACCAGGGTTATGATAATAACCTAACATTCCCTATCAAGTATGAAATGTAACCATTACCTAATGGGTAGACATACCAAAGTTGTTACAAGACAATTAATGCAGACAACTGGAATGCCACAAGCTCGACCCAGGCCGCCTTGCGCTATCATTAGGAACCCTCAGCACAAGTAGCTGGAGCTAAAAGATTTGAGGGAGAACTCAACTCTATGTTTTTGCTGTAAGGGTCGAGCTCGAGGCCGCCCTTAACACTCTTGTTCCAAACCCAGGGATTTGTGGATCCACGACATTCAGCCGATAAGCGCAGGCGTGCAGGATGTGCCCACTTGGAAAGTCTCTCCAGACAGTGCCGAGACACTGTCAGCAGGCGGACATGGTTCAATGTGGGCTGAAAAACCCTGTTTTTGAACCAGGCTTGGAGAAGGCGCATGTGGAAAAGACTCAAAGGAAAGGTCTGGGAAGCTACTGCCATAAAGCCCATAAGCCTCTGGAATGTCACTACTGTCAGAGACAGAAGTTCTGCTGACAGAGACGGGTGAGCCACTGGCACTGGGTGATCCAAAGAGGGTAACTCTGGATCGCCCATCTCCTCAGATGCGGCAATGGAAAGCAGATTGTCTGGTTGCGAGCCTGCGCTTGGTGCCCCTTGTTGCTCCAAGAGAACAGAGGGGCTGGTGGAGCAGTGTGTTCACGCAACAGCTGAGCCAGTACTGTGCCTTGCTGGGAAACAGCTTCCCAGAGTTTGTCCAGATTTTCAGAGTCCACTGATCTATGAGACCGGTGACCTTTTCTCCTCTTTTTAGAAACATGAGGAGGGGAGGAAAGGCAGAGGATGATGAGGAAGACCATGCCACTCGTTCAACTCTCCTGCTCTCCCATGGCACAGCGCCCTCAGACGAGGATGTAGCCAACCCCTTAAGGGATGATGCTGAGGAGCCCTGTCAAAGTGGTAAAGTCGTGGACCACTTCACGGAGCTGCGAGACACCCGTTTATCTAGCGTATGCCGAGAGAAGGACGCGCAGAACTCACAGAATCCGCGGCCTGCGAGTGGCCCCTTTGCATGCTCCGGTCCCAAACAGGAAGAGCACCTGTCGTGCTTATCCTCTACTGAGAGATTGGCCTTGCAAATGTCACAAGGGTAAAACCCTGGCATGCAGCAAGCAGTAAACACTGTGACAACTGCTGCTTCAATCTGCTCAAGCCGGCGCTTATCTATCTCTCTCTCTCTCTCTACTAATATATATTAGTACTTTGTAGCACTTGCCGCTAGAAGCTGCAGTCAGACAGCACACGTAGCAAAGTACTGTATTTAAAAAATATATAAAACAGCACGAGTCGAAACTGAAAGCGTCCGCTGGTCTTGGACCAGAGATGGTGTCACTGTTGTGTATCACAATACCCCCTTTTTATCCGAGTCTGAATGGTGGTGATGAACCGAGGTGGAACAGAGCAGACAGTAAAATGAACCAAAATGAACCGATCGGCTCCCAGCCGCACAGTGACTGAACACTAGTGCTGCTGTAAAGTACCTTGCAAGGCACAGTTCAGTGAGTGTTCTACTCGGTGGTGGTACACCGTCGGTGGTGGTACGCTCTATATAGTACCGTTCGGTGGTGGTTCAACACTCGGTGGTGGTAAACTCGGTCCAGTACCTTAGGTACGGTCCTGTTCAGTGGTACACTTCGTACAATTCGGGTACCCCAGTGCAGTAACCTCGTTCACTGTTTTGTACGTATACTGTGTCAGGAACGGAGCAGGTCTGTGACCCACAGTTACTGCAGAAGCAGTATATAAGGGTGCCCACCTATATAGCTTTTGTCAAACCAACACAGCCCTAAGACTGGGGAAAGCCGACTGTCAGAGCCCAAGGCAGCACGAAACACTGCGGGAAAGATTGCAAGCAATCAGACCCGAGAGCTAGCCTAGCGACTGCGTAGTGAATCAGAGTGATAACCTTGTTCATTGTACAGATTTGTACCGGTGGGAATGGAGTAGGCCTGGACCTACAGTTACAATTAAGCAGACTATAGGGGTGCCAACCTATAGCGCTTCTGGCAAACCGACACAGTGGTAAGACTGGGGAAAGCCAGCTGTCAGAGCCGTGACAGCCTTCGAAATGGCACTGCATGCAGAGACCAGGGTGGCAACGAAACACTACGGGAGGGGCTGCGGACAGCCAGACCCGAAGCAGAGCTGAGCCCAGCAACTGCTAGTGAATCAGAATGGTATCCTCGTTCGATGTACAGTACACCGGTGGGAACGGGAGCAGGTCTGGACCCACAGTTACCACGGGAGCGATCTATAGGGATGCCTACCTGCAGCACTCTTGGTTAATCCAACAGTCCAAAAACTGAGGAAACCTACTATCAGAGCTCTAATAGTCTACACAATAATACTGCAAGCAGAACTAATGTGGCAACGAGACACTGTGGGAGAAAACTGCAAGCAGAACTAATGTGCCAACGAGACACTGAGGGAGAAAACTGCAAGCAGAACTAATGTGCCAACGAGACACTGAGGGAGAAAACTGCAAGCAGAACTAATGTGCCAACGAGACACTGAGGGAGAAAACTGCAAGCAGAACTAATGTGCCAACGAGACACTGAGGGAGAAAACTGCAAGCAGAACTAATGTGCCAACGAGACACTGAGGGAGAAAACTGCAAGCAGAACTAATGTGCCAACGAGACACTGAGGGAGAAAACTGCAAGCAGAACTAATGTGGCAACGAGACACTGAGGGAGAAAACTGCAAGCAGAACTAATGTGCCAACGAGACACTGAGGGAGAAAACTGCAAGCAGAACTAATGTGCCAACGAGACACTGAGGGAGAAAACTGCAAGCAGAACTAATGTGCCAACGAGACACTGAGGGAGAAAACTGCAAGCAGAACTAATGTGCCAACGAGACACTGTGGGAGAAAACTGCAAGCAGAACTAATGTGCCAACGAGACACTGAGGGAGAAAACTGCAAGCAGAACTAATGTGGCAACGAGACACTGAGGGAGAAAACTGGAAACAGTTTTAACCTGAAGCGCGTGTCACGGTCCAACAGGTGCGCTGGAATTTCTGTGAAAAGAAATAGAAAAATACACACCGAAAAACTTTTTTTTCTCACACAAAACAGTGAACACTCGATTACTGTTAATTATGTATAAATTCCCTAACAAAATAACATTTTTATTTTCAACGAAGCTAGCAGCCTGAGAGAGAGAACACAAGTACCCGACTTAAGGTTACTCGATCCCGGGGAAGGGGCGACAGAGCCGTCGGCTTCACATGGAGCACAAGGCTGCTGAGGGACTAACGAAAACCACGGCTGAGTGCACAGTACGTGTAACTAGCAATGACTATAATCACGTAAACATCATCTAATTATAATCACATTAACAGTGTAATTACACAAGCAAATAAGCAGATAAAAGTACATTCAACTCTCATCTCTCTCGATCAGGTCGGATGAAAGGAAAAATGATATTGAGATCTGTGCATGCAGTCTATTTATGCACTCGGGATGGGCATGACTGCATCACAGGCTCTGATGAGCAGTCTTTGTTAGATCTATTCAGGTTACTGGGTCTTTAAGGATAAATACCGATGAGGAAATGGTTATATTTCGTACTTGATAGGCAATTAAGTATTGCTATCTGTGTCACCTTCAGTCTCAAGAAAGCATTTCCTTTAGTTGTTTTTATACTTTCAATCAAACAACCACAAAGACCAATGATGAGGATAAATACTTTGTAACTGTCATGGGTGCTTGTGACATTTAATAAGGCATTTAATGTAATTAACCTAACTTTGAAATGGGTAGAATTGTTCTGTTAACAGAGTCCTAAAAACAACATCTGGAGGAGCATCAGGAATTTAACTGTTCATAGACAAAAGTTACATGCCACAAATATTACGTGCTTGTGTTACAAACTAAGATCTTACAACATCTGTGTCAAATATTTACTGTTACTAATACATTTCAAACATATATTCATAATAAACAAAGCATTCCACACAATTACAATCCTGCCAAGTAACATATTAACTGTTCAGTTACAGTAAGACACGATTTGGCGAGTATCAAGTGGATTTAAAAGATGAATAAAAAGATAGAGAAGCTTACTTCAGGTATTGTCAGTGGGATCTGCAGCACGGCTCTAGTGCTCTAGTCACTCGCTCTGACCGTCTCGATTCTTCTCTTCAGGGTAAATAGGCAGCTCAAACTGACAGTGATAGGTAATCTGTGTAGACTAGACTGCACTGCATATTTAAACCCCTCTCTTGCAGTTCCACGCTCAACACATCAGCCCCTCCCTGGATGTCACCTGCGTGCTGTTAGTCTCTCTTTGTTCTCTTCTATAATATATAATTAATATATTATTTGCTTCGGTTCCCTTACACACGTGTTTCTTTCACATAGCAATACTAAAAATCACTTTGGAATGTTGGTCTCCCTTTGTGTTTTAATTTATAACAGCAGACTAAAACTGGCAAAGGCAACAAAGATACACTTCATTAAAATGATATTTCTATAACATATTAAGAAGGACAGAAAGATCAGTTTATACACAAACGTAGCTTTTTATTTAAATATTCTGGATTTTATATTTGAATCAAAGTTAATAAAAGCGACCAGTAGATGGCAGAAATGATCAATTTATTTTTTTCCATTTATTATTATCTATGCAGTCCACCAATCCAGTTTATTCTTGCACATTAATAACACGGCTATTAGATTTCTGTGCTGTTCTGTTTTATTTTGTAAATTATAAACTCACATAATGATTTCTAATGCCATCCATTTTCTGAGGCAGGAGTTTTCAACCGGGGTACACGTACCGCTTCTAAGGGTCATAGGGGTACGCAGGACGACTCAGAAATACACAAATCAAAATGAAAGTAAAAGAAAAGAATGGTTTTTAACAGTATTATATATTCTCTAAAACACCGTGTATAATTTTTCATCTTTGTTTAGCAGTTCAAAGTGAACCGCAGATGCAGTTGTTAGTGTATTGCTGTGTGTGTGTGCTGTCCTGTCTTCTCCGCTGTTTGTGTGTGGTGCCTGGGGTGTCACGTGTACAGTGCAGCTGTATGAGAGGGTCTGTGTTGGCTGCACTGTGATTTGTGTTCAGTTCTGCCAGCCACCTGTTTGCGCAGGACCGAGGATCTGAGCGATTGGACCATGACCGTATTTAGGAGCTGCCTGTGTGCAGCTCAGGTTCGTGTTGTGTAGTTGTGTGAGAGTGTGTCCTGGAGCTGTCTATCAGAGCTAAACTGTTTAATGACAGAGCGTCCATTAGCCTGCTGTTCCAGCGCTTCAATAAAAACAGCAGTTTACACTGCTTTAAACTGCATCCTGTGTCGTCTCCATTTATTCCTGCTGCGGACCAGGTACACCAGTACAATATATTAAACAAATGGGAAAGAATGTGTTAATCAGATTATTCTGCCTTTCACTGCAACTGGTACCATTCAGTGAGCGAAAACTGTAAAGGGTACTTCAGCTGAAACCTCCCGACAGTTTCAAAAAAAGGTTGAAAACCCCAGTTCTAAGACAATACCTGCCCTTCTCCTCTAATGTGGCAGGAATTCAAGGAAATACACAATTTCATTAATCTTCAGTAGAAATCAGTGGATATTGTCATTTAAATACTTACTTAGGTTATTTTAAACATAATTTGACCCACACGTTAAGGTGGGCAGTAGTCTAAGACTTCTCTTCAAATTATGCTTAGAACAATTGCAGTAAAATAAAACATTAGGTATATTGAGACTAAACTGGGTCGATATAATGTTCTTTTTCAGAGAGAGAGAGAGAGAGAATTAAAAGTCAGCAAACAGCTCTACATTCAAAGAGAATCAGTAACTAACAGGATACTCATCAGCTCTGTATCAGCAAACAGCTCTTTATCCAAGGAGAACCGGTAACAGGATACTCATCAGCTCTGTATCCGAGGAGAATCAGTAACTAACAGGATACTCATCAGCTCTGTATCCGAGGAGAATCAGTAACTAACAGGATACTCATCAGCTCTGTATCCGAGGAGAATCAGTAACTAACAGGATACTCATCAGCTCTGTATCCGAGGAGAATCAGTAACTAACAGGATACTCATCAGCTCTGTATCCGAGGAGAATCAGTAACTAACAGGATACTCATCAGCTCTGTATCCGAGGAGAATCAGTAACTAACAGGATACTCATCAGCTCTGTATCCGAGGAGAATCAGTAACTAACAGGATACTCATCAGCTCTGTATCCGAGGAGAATCAGTAACTAACAGGATACTCATCAGCTCTGTATCCGAGGAGAATCAGTAACTAACAGGATACTCATCAGCTCTGTATCCGAGGAGAATCAGTAACTAACAGGAGAATCATCAGTCACTAGAAATACTCAATGAAGACGAAAATAATTAATCAACTAAAAACGTATGATTTTAATAATCAGCTAATTGTTAAAAGTGTTTCAGTTTGCCAATCACTTTTCTTCATGATAGATAGATAGATAGATATAGGTACGTAGGTATATGTTTGTGGGGCTGTATTCTGAGTGTAAAACGCTGAATTACAAGTTTTTAATAAACGCGCGAATGTCTGTTTTATTATTATTACGTCACTGTGTGAATGCCGCAGCACGAGACTGCAACTGGGGGATGTGAATAAAAACAAACGCGCCGCTTCACAAATACAACACAAACATAAAACAACGCGCTCCTACCCACAACAACCCGGTCCTTTCAAAATAATACAATATAACAGCTTTCTGTAGTTTAAAACATATTGTACAACTCAATGCAGACTCGCTTACCTCCTATCTGCTCTCCCTCAGTGTCTGAACGGATAAAACAACGCGCTCCTACCCACAACAACCCGGTCCCTTCAAAATAATACAATATAACAGCTTTCTGTAGTTTAAAAACATATTGTACAACTCAATGCAGACTCGCTTACCTCCTATCTGCTCTCCCTCAGTGTCTGAACGGATAAAACAACGCGCTCCTACCCACAACAACCCGGTCCCTTCAAAATAATACAATATAACAGCTTTCTGTAGTTTAAAAACATATTGTACAACTCAATGCAGACTCGCTTACCTCCTATCTGCTCTCCCTCAGTGTCTGAACGGATAAAACAACGCGCTCCTACCCACAACAACCCGGTCCTTTCAAAATAATACAATATAACAGCTTTCTGTAGTTTAAAACACATTGTTGAACTCAATGCAGACTCGCTTACCTCCTCTCTCCTCTCCCTCAGTGTCTGAACGGATAAAACAACGCGCTCCTACCCACAACAACCCGGCCCTTTCAAAATAATACAATAAAACAGCTTTCTGTAGTTTAAAACACATTGTTGAACTCAATGCAGACTCGCTTACCTCCTCTCTCCTCTCCCTCAGTGTCTGAACGGATAAAACAACGCGCTCCTACCCACAACAACCCGGCCCTTTCAAAATAATACAATATAACAGCTTTCTGTAGTTTAAAACACATTGTTGAACTCAATGCAGACTCGCTTACCTCCTCTCTCCTCTCCCTCAGTGTCTGAACGGATAAAACAACGCGCTCCTACCCACAACAACCCGGCCCTTTCAAAATAATACAATAAAACAGCTTTCTGTAGTTTAAAACACATTGTTGAACTCAATGCAGACTCGCTTACCTCCTCTCTCCTCTCCCTCAGTGTCTGAACGGATAAAACAACGCGCTCCTACCCACAACAACCCGGCCCTTTCAAAATAATACAATATAACAGCTTTCTGTAGTTTAAAACACATTGTTGAACTCAATGCAGACTCGCTTACCTCCTCTCTCCTCTCCCTCAGTGTCTGAACGGATAAAACAACGCGCTCCTACCCACAACAACCCGGCCCTTTCAAAATAATACAATAAAACAGCTTTCTGTAGTTTAAAACACATTGTTGAACTCAATGCAGACTCGCTTACCTCCTCTCTCCTCTCCCTCAGTGTCTGAACGGATAAAACAACGCGCTCCTACCCACAACAACCCGGCCCTTTCAAAATAATACAATAAAACAGCTTTCTGTAGTTTAAAACACATTGTTGAACTCAATGCAGACTCGCTTACCTCCTCTCTCCTCTCCTCAGTGTCTGAACGGATAAAACAACGCGCTCCTACCCACAACAACCCGGCCCTTTCAAAATAATACAATATAACAGCTTTCTGTAGTTTAAAACACATTGTTGAACTCAATGCAGACTCGCTTACCTCCTCTCTCCTCTCCCTCAGTGTCTGAACGGATAAAACAACGCGCTCCTACCCACAACAACCCGGCCCTTTCAAAATAATACAATAAAACAGCTTTCTGTAGTTTAAAACACATTGTTGAACTCAATGCAGACTCGCTTACCTCCTCTCTCCTCTCCCTCAGTGTCTGAACGGGTCTGTCTCCCACAGAACGAGGAATATACCAATCACAAAATACAAACTCATCACTGCGGTTTGACAATTCATCTAATATGGACCGCAAAGGGAATTGTGATACGGGGATCTTTTAATTAAAAATAAAAATTATTTTCAATTGTAACACAGTAAACGAGCTGTTTGTAGCTCTAGTTTTTCCAGTGAATACAATTTTTCAGGTAATCCCCTCCCACATGCCGGAGTTGGTATAGCCCTATATCAGCGCCGATGCAGCGAGTTTTTCGCAGATATATACTCTGTGTTTTGTACCGATATTGTTATTTCCCGTCCTCTTCTTCAGAGCGAGATGTTCAAACACTAACGTTATACCCCTGATAATGTTTTAGAAGTATATTAGGTTAATTCAAGTTGAGCGCCGTTGTCACAAACAGATCCACAATGGCGTAGGCATGCGCGCAGTTTCATAGCTTTCTCTTCGCTAGTCTTGGAGGTTCAGTGCGTGTGAACTTGTTTTTGGTAAATACAGCACAGGGTCGCAGAAAGGTCATTCTTTACGAGTAAACTTCCAGGCAGTAACCTCTGCTATTTCTACCCCATGCTTTTATTTAGTTTCTCTTAAACTGTATTATTGTCTCCTATTCTTTATACAGGACAGTATTCCTCCCTGCTGTCCAGCGGCACAGATTTAGAATCTTCCTCAGACTGCGCTGCGAACTAAACCAGGCAACAGAGCCGCCTCCACAGCAGCAGAAGAGTCATCAGGCAATGAGACACGCCAAGGAGTGCGCTGCTCTGTGAGACTCGAGGGGCCGCATTATCAAAGCGTTTCCTCCAGGCTTTAATGAACTTCTATTGATTTTAAAAAGGACAAAACATCATGTTAATGTTACAACATGAAAAACTAAACACATTGAGAGTGCTGAAGAGGGCTTGAAATACAGTGTATTACTCAGCTGTTTGGTTCTAGTTTTGTAAAATGAACAGGTGGTTTACCTCTTTAAAATAAATAGGAGTTAAAGACTGGCGTAAAAGCTTTGAAAAGATGCCCTGAGGTGTCTTATTGTGATTAAAAAGAGTCCCATTTCACAAGAAAAACCTGAGAGGCGTTAGAAAACTAAAGCTCTTTGAATGAAATGCTTTTTATTATATGAATAACTACTCAGTGGAGTGACAGAGCAGGTTAATAAACTAAATGTATTGAATGAATAATGAAATCAGATAATATATGTCAGAGAGTGAGAGGTTTGTATTAATCAGTGCAATGACAGTATTTTTAAAAAGGTTTTAGAAACTTTAACCTAAGAAGCCACGTAAATGAACTTAAGTCACTCTCTTTTTTATTGTTTAATTATTAAAAAGGTATCACCAAAAAAAACTGTTCATCATAATACTACATTAAAGCAGTGAAGCAGCACAGTACAGCACAGCTGGCAATGTAGATATTTCAAAGGAAAAATTATTCGTTATATTGAAGAAGACTGATTGGAGCAGCCATTTTAAATGCAGTTATCTGTTTAGAAGCACAGCACCATGGCAACAGACATCATGCTGTTCATGTTCAGCACTGACATCAAAGTGACATCATAAAGGAAAATGATGTCATACTGTCTCAGGCAGAATATTTAGCAGTGAATTTTCAACAGAATCTTCATTGCGGAGATTTACTCCTGAGAGGTAAGTTCACAGAGTTCCTGTTAACCTATGGATTTATTTATTTATTTTTAGTGATCAAAGTAAGATTAATATACAGCAGAGCCTCAGAGTTACGAACACCTTGGGAATGGAGGTTGTTCATAAGACTGAAATGTTCGTAACAATTCGAAAACTGAATTTCAATGGGAGAGAGGGCGGGGCAGACGCTGCTAGGCAACCGGCTCCTGAACATTCCACTCAGCTGAGCAGAGACCGTTAGGATTTAAAAATGCGAAAGTTCCGAGCGACGTTAGGCGCTTCGTTTAATTAACACACCGTTGCTGACATTCATTTTAATTTTTAAGTAACCATATTTTAAATACTCAAATAGCACTGTATTAAAAACTACTTGATTTGACCAACTAAAAGCTATGGCCAACAATTATAAGCGAGATTTAATATAATCGTGTCCAATACGTAACAGCAATAATAAAACAAAACAACCACAACAACAAAAATGTAACAAAGTTTTTTAGACAAATGAGCGCCTAAGTTAAAAAAAAAAAAAAAAAAAAAGCTTGACGCGCAGACATTTAGGGACACACACACACAAATAATAATAATAATAATAATAATAATAATAATAATAATAATAATATTCTTAAATGTATTGTTGAATATCTACAGATCTTTTTGTTCCTTCTTTCTTACATAACACGTGTGCAGTTTAATTCTTTTGCATCAACAAAATTAAAATGCATTATGTTTTATTTTTATTTTAGCTGCCTGGTCGCATGTTCCTCAGAAGGCGCTGCTTGCTGTTTATGGTAGCTGGCTGAGCTGCCTCTCCTCACACTGCGCGCTGTTTTGAAGCGCTGTGTTTAATATATTTCCATGTTTGAACTTCTGGCTCCCTGTTAAATGCAGTCTTGCCTGCCATCAGTTCCCCTGCATCCTGTTAAAACGTGCAAAACATGGATTTTTTTTTTAACATTGTCAAACTTAAGCCAGGGGAAATCTTTTAGCCACTGTTGGTTGAACTTGTATTTTACACACCTGTGAACACGCTGTAACTAACCCCAAGCTCTCTGCTCGCTTTCATCTCCTGACACGCCTGCATTGCTCATGTCTTGTAAAGACGCCGACATATCTGAATTTGTTATTTTCCTCATCTTGGTTTGACAAACTGTCTGGAAACGAGCAGCCATCGCACTGATAAATCAGTGAAACTGGCGGGGTATGGGATTTGTAGTTTTTAATGTGTGATTAACAGTGGGCAGTGGACACCAATAAACTACATTCCCAGGGTGCATTACGACTGAGCTATGAGTTTAGATCCGACTGTGAGGTGTGGTTTTTTAATACTTTCCAGCTGAAAAAATAAATCACGTTTATTTTTTATAGTCAACCTTTAGGAATTTCTAGTCGCATACGTGCGCATAAATTAAAATGTATTTTCACACAAACATTTTGTTCGTCTCATATGCAGAAACTGTCTCTGCCCATCAGACGAAACAAAAATTGTTGCATGATTATATGCTATGATTTGTCCCGAGATCCACCGAAAATCTTTGTGATCCATAAGTGGATCGCGATCCACGCACGAGCCACCACTGTATTAAACTAACCTTTTATTTTAGCTGAACACAGCTCCGTGACAAGCGGTTGCTGGTGCCCTCTGCTGTTTACAATAGGTAGTACAGGTAGTTAAAACAGCAATTTCATGGTTTCCATTACACGAGAGTAGATGTTAAAACTTCATGCTGATTTGAACTCGGCTCTCGCCAAGATAAGCACCAACTAAGACGTAGCTTCACAGTAAACTAATGTGATCCATATGTGTCTCCATCCATTTGCGCTTCCTTTCTTATGATGATGTAGATATCCTTCTGTCTGCTGTTGATGGCTGAAGTGTAATGCTGGTTCCAGGGATCAGCTTATTGCCTCCCTAGCGCATCAGCACACACAACGGCTGCGATGCTGGCTCCGGGGATCAACCACAGTGCGGTCTCCCCAGCGCATCAGCATGACAACTGTCTGGATTGAGCTAAGTAGGGTACATCTCTGGGGTCTTCAAGTGGGCACCTTCCATCCTTGGTGTTTCATTGACTAGCCCACGACACCTCAAGAGGGCTCGACGGTGATTCTGGCATCCCAGCATCACCCCCCTCCGTCCCCCACTCAACTCAGCCCAGCTTACTTACCTGTACATCAGTGTTTCTTTCTTTCTATTGTGCTTGAGATCCCCAGCCAGAATCTTTCTGTCTCAAACACAGCCAGTTGCTGCTTCTCTCTGCTGCTTCAGATAAGTTCTTCACTGTGCGACGCAACTCTTGGCCATTGAATCCGACATCTCTGAGAAACCGGGTTGTAGAGTGAGCCACAAATCCTCGACATCCCACTTCCACTGGGTAAACCCAGACTCTCCATCCTCGCTGTTCCGCTTCAGTGGCTAGTTGAGCATACCGCAGTTTCTTCCTCTCATACGCCTCATCTACAGCATCCTCCCATGGCACTGTTAACTCTACCAGGTGAACAAGTCGTGCTGATCCAGACCACAAGACAATATCTGGTCGAAGGTTAGTGGTGGCAATCTCAGGTGGAAAAATAAGCCGCTGACCAACATCTGCCAGCATTTTCCAGTCTCTAGCAGCTTCCAGTTGTCCTGGGCGAGGATTGGTTTTAACACCTTTTCTTGGTGGTTGCTCTCCTGGGCGGAGGAAAGTTGTCTTTTGTGTGTAATGTTTTGATGGAACAGGTGGCAACTTATTGGTCATGTTACGCTTGTCTTCCAATGCTAAGGCCAAACATCGCAGCACCTGGTCATGGTGCCAAGTAAACCATCCTTGGCTAAGAGCCACCTTACATCCTGTCAAAATGTGCCTTAATGTTGCAGGTGATGAACACAAAGGACATGAGGGATCCTCTCCTACCCAGAGGTTTAGGTTCTGTGGTGATGGGAGAACATCATATGTTGACCTTATAAGGAAACTGATCCTGCTCTGTTCCATTGACCATAAGTCTTGCCAGCCAATCTTGCGTTGTTCCACACTCTCCCATCTCATCCATTCTCCCTGCGTGCCCTGGGAAATGGCCTTTATACACCTCATCCTCTCCTCCTGCTTTTGCACCTCATTGACTACCAGCTTCCTCCATTGAGCTGGGGCTGCCTTGTGCCATGTAGGAGGAGCTGAACTGAGACCAAGACCCCCTCTTCCATGCTGAACCTGCCCCATGATATCACCAATTCGAAGGTCAGAATTTGCATCCTCCACAGCTTTCTTTGCCGCCCACTTTCTTCCAGTTTTCAACACAAGTGCTGCCTCCCTTACACATTTGTCGCGTGACTCTACTAATGTCATTTCCAGTCGGACCTTGGCGCACTTAAACTCCTCGGTTAGAGCAGAGACAGGTAGCTGCAGTATTCCATTACCATAAAGTTCCACTCTGCCTCAGCAGAGTGGAACTCCCAACCATTTCCTGATGTGTGAACTGAATAAAGCTTCCAGCTTCTCTACTGTTGTCAAAGAAACCTCGTACACAGTCAGTGGCCACAGCAACCTCGACAGTAGACCAAACTGAAAGCACCAGAGTTTTAGTTTGCCTGGTAGAGCGCAGCTGTCTATGTTCTTCAACCCTTCCACTGCTTGTTGTCTAACTTCTCACTGTTGGTATTGCCTCACCATTAATGAAGAACATTTTATCTACTACTTTGCCTTTAATTATAGAGATGCTCCTTGATTTAGTGGGCTTGAATTGCATTTGTACCCATTCAATGTTATTGGTTAATTTGCCCAATAACCGATTAGTGCAGGCTACTGTTGTAGTCATGGTTGTCATGTCATCCATGTATACTCGAATTGGTGGTAGTCGCATTCCCGAAGCCCAGCGCTCTCTTCCCACTACCCATTTTGATGCCCTAATGATTACTTCCATTGACATGGTAAAAGCCAGTGGAGAAATGGTGCATCCTGCCATTATTCCAACCTCTAGGCATTGCCATGTAGTGCTGAATTCTGAAGTTGAAAAACAAAATTGCAAATCTCCAAAGTAGGCTTTCACTAAATTTGTTATTGTTATCGGTACACTGAAAAAATCAAATTCTGCCCAAAGAAGTTCATGTGGCACTGAACCATATGCATTAGCTAAATCCAGGAATGTCACATGGAGCTCCTTCCTCTCCTTTTTAGCTGATTGAATTTGTTGCCAGATCACATTGATGTGTTCTAAGCATGCTGGGAAACCTGGAATGCCCTCTTTTTGTATTGAAGTGTCAATGAAGCAGTTCTTTAATAGGTAAGTTTACAATCTCTGAGCAATAATGCTG
Organism: Acipenser oxyrinchus oxyrinchus; assembly: GCA_030684275.1. NCBI lineage: Eukaryota > Metazoa > Chordata > Actinopteri > Acipenseriformes > Acipenseridae > Acipenser > Acipenser oxyrinchus. Next base: position 3,437,695 of record CM060288.1, on the reverse strand, counting down.
AAGAAAATCTTGCCTTCTACGTTTAATAGGGAAATAGGACGAAACTGACTGATGCTTGTAGATTCTTTTTCTTTAGGTATAAAGACTCCACCTGCTCGGCGCCATGCTCTTGGTACAACCTGTTTTTCCCATGCCACTTTCATCAATTTCCACAGGATTCGTAGAACTCCTGAAGCACTCTTGTATGCTCTGTACGGAACTCCATTAGGCCCTGGAGATGATGAAGCCCTTGCTTTTTTCACAGCTTGCTCTACTTCTTTCCACTTAGGTGCACAGTCCTCCATTTGGTATTCTGGTGGATTGATAGGTGGGATGTCTGACGGAATTGACATAGGCTCCTGCCTTTTTGAATCTGTATGCGTTTCCTCCAAATATCTCTCCAGCTCAAACTTAGATGCTTTAGTGCGCCATTCTTCTCACTGGTGAATAACTTCTTTACAAATTTGAATGGGTCTTTATAAAAGCTCTCACAAGCTCCTTCTTTTTGTAGCGTTTCTGTAGGCGCTCAGCTCTGCGCAATGCTGCAAGCGTATCTTTTATGACCCTTTGTAAGAGACTGAGTCCCTCCTTCTGACTTTGTTCTGCTCTTCTCCATTGCTTCCTCAGCTGTCTCCTTTCTCTAACTAAGCGTTCAATCTCCTGCTGCCGTCTAGACTTTCCAGGAATAGTTTGTACTTTTTCCTTCCTTTTTTCAACTCCAAACCTCTCGCTTCCATATGCGTAGATGATGTCCCCAATTGTATCCAGTTTCTTTTCAACTGTTCCACTTAACCTTTCCAATGCAAAGCAGAGATCTGTGTTTACTGTGTCCCATGCAGTTTTCTCACAAGCTCTTGGCCATTTAACTCCAGGCTTGTGCCCGTTGATGTTCTTTTCTCTCTTATGCTGGTTTGTCTGACCAGGTTCACAAGGATCATTAGGTCTAATGCATGGACACAGCTAACTGTGTCCATGCAAGTCCTCCTTACATCTATGACAGGGGTGCAAATATCCTGCAAACTGTGGTTTGCTTCCTGTCACTGGATTTCATTCGACTGACTTGACTAACTTCGTAAGAAGTACTGATCAATGCGAGGCCCTTGTCCCTTCTCCCTCAAGCATTTCATTCTCCCTTGATGAATCTTCAAACCCCTGACCGTTGTCGCCTTGCTCCAGCCGCAGACACATACCTGGAGTTCCATGTCTTTGCTAACTGCAGATCTTGAACTAGTCTTTTGTGAAGTACTCTCCATACTCATATCTGTTTCCGTTCCTAAGTCCTTAACCGTGTTGTCCAACGTTGAGTCATCTTCCACCCCCACTCTCGCAGACTCTAGGGGTATTTCCCTCTTTAATTTCTTTGAAGCCTTGGGCGGGTGTCTCCAGCATCCTGTAAACACAGATCTGGATACTGCCGACAAGGGTAGCTAATCCTTGCCAGCCCCAATGGGGTCTCTTTCCTCCAGGCTGTCACAAGGTCTTTCCCTTGTTGCCAGCTGCACTATTCAAGGCAGTCACTGGACGTATCCAGATCTTCATGATTTCCATTACATGAGAGTAGATGTTAAAACTTCATGTGATTTGAACTTAGCTCTCACCAAGATAAGCACCAACTAAGACGTAGCTTCGCAGTAAACTAATGGCTCCAGGGATCAGCTTATTGCCTCCGTAGCGCATCAGCACACACAACGCCTGTGATGCTGGCTCTGGGGATCAACCATAGTGCGGTCTCCCCAGTGCATCAGCATGACAACCGTCTGGATTGAGCTAAGTAGGGTACATCTCTGGGGTCTTCAAGTGGGCACCTTCCATCCTCTGTATTTCATTGACTAGCCCACGACACCTCAAGAGGGCTCGACGGTGATTCTGGTGTCCCAGCATCACCCCCCTCCGTCCCCCACTCAACTCAGCCCAGCTTACTTAAATGTACATCAGCGTTTCTTTCTTTCTATTGTGCTTGAGATCCCCAGCCAGAATCTTTCCGTCTCAACCACAGCCAGTTGCTGCTCCTCTCTGCTGCTTCAGATAAGTAGATAGAATTCTAAATAGAATGTTGGAAGTCTGGGAGTTTTTAAACAATGGGGAGCTTTAGAATGATGAAAAAAGTCCTATTAAAGTGAATGAACAAAAATGGACTAAATGGCCACACGATGGCAGCATTGGATAAGGAATAGCGAGAGCTGCGTTCTGCCCGTCTCCATGAAGTCCAGGTTTACAGCACAAGAAGCCCTGCTACCCGACACCTCCTCATGTGAGTTTAATTATTTATTCTTAAAACCAATACTATTTTAATCCACAACAGTGACTGATAAAAGAGCCTTTGTACAAGAATTGTCCTGCGGTCTCCAGGTAAGGGAGCTGTGGGGGTGATGGAGTGCGCTGCAGAGCGGATTTCCACTCGATCACACAAGGGAATATAAAGAATGCCGTGTTCAGAGCTAACTCTGTGATTTAGTGTGTGGATATATTGAAATCACAGAAGCTGAAGTAAAGAAAATGTACGTGATCTCTAACTCGCTGTTTGACAAATAACAATTAAAAAATAAAGCGTGTGTGATGCTTATTTCCCGAAAAGCCCTTGTCTTTAACCACTGGAGCACACAGACTCTTATGGGGGTTTGAAACCGCACATCACATGCACGTATCCTTACTCATGTCTGTCCCACAGGAGTTCCCTGGCTGTAGTTTATGTGGCTGTTCTTTGATCTCATGCAGTGTTATAGGAGTGTGCAGAACTGACTGCTAGTCTGTGAAGGTTGATTCTAGTGTGTGCAGAGCTGCTAGTCTGTGATGGCTGATTCTAGTCTTTGATGGTTGATTCTAGTGTGTGCAGAGCTGCTAGTCTGTGATGGTTGATTCTAGTCTTTGATGGTTGATTCTAGTGTGTGCAGAGCTGCTAGTCTGTGATGGTTGATTCTAGTGTGTGCAGAGCTGCTAGTCTGTGATGGTTAATTCTATTGTGTGCAGAGCTGGCTGCTAGTCTCCGTGTATAAAAAGTGCCTCCTATTTTCTGTTCTGAATGCCCCTTTATCTAATCTCCATTTGTGACCCCTGGTCCTTGTTTCTTTTTTCTTTTTTAGGTCAAAAAGTCCCCTGGGTCGACATTGTCTATACCTTTTAGAATTTTGAATGCTTGAATCAGATCACCGCGTAGTCTTCTTTGTTCAAGACTGAACAGATTAAATTCTTTAAGCCTGTCTGCATACAACATGCCTTTTAAACCCAGGATAATTCTGGTTGCTCTTCTTTGCACTCTTTCTAGGGCAGCAATATCCTTTATGTAATGAGGTGACCAGAACTGAACACAATATTCTAGATGAAGTCTTACTAATGCATTGTAAAGTTTTAACATTACTTCCCTTGATTTAAATTCAACACTTCTCACAATATATCCGAGCATCTTGTTGGCCTTTTTTATAGCTTCCCCACATTGTCTAGATGAAGACATTTCTGAGTCAACATAAACTCCTAGGTCTTATTCATAGACTTCCTTCTTCAATTTCAGTATCTCCCATATGATATTTATAATGCACATTTTTATTGCCTGCGTGCAGTACCTTACACTTTTCTCTATTAAATGTCATTTGCCATGTGTCTGCCCAGTTCTGAATGCTGTCTAGATCATTTTGAATGACCTTTACTGTTGCAACAGTGTTTGCCTCTCCTCCTATTTTTGTGTCATCTGCAGATTTAACAAGTTTGCTTACTATAACAGAATCTAAATCATTAATGTAAATTAGGAATAGCAGAGGACCTAATACTGATCCCTGTGGTACACCACTGGTTACCTCGCTCCATTTTGGGGTTTCTCCTTGTGGCAGAGCAGGGCTCTGCCCTTGGAAATACTGGCAGGGATGGAGTTAAATTCTCCTCCCTGCCCAGGTTGATTGCATCAGGTGGGGACAATCAAGTATCCAATTATTCAATGATCACCCAGCCACCTGGCATAAAAGGAGGCCTCAGCCTCCCAGTGGGGAGAGTTCTAGAAGGAGAGGAAGCAAGAGTGGTTTTTGTGTGGGCTGGTTTTTTAAATTTTGAATCCACTACAACGAAAACATAATTAGCCAACGTAACATTTTCAGCAACAGATGCTACTGTAATCGTATTAGCCTAATAATATATTGTTGGATAGCTGTATATTAACTTTGTAGTTCACCAAACCTTTCGTTTAACAAAACTCAGAGATATTCATCCCTAGTAACCTATATCAACTAGAAAAAAGTAGGCACGGCTAACTACAGGACTACGGTTGAAAATCACTGCCATAGTTGAGTATGTGTTTTGCAAAAGCGTCTACATGTTTTTTTCCTTATTATTTTCTTTTGTTTATTAGACGGAGAGCTCTATTATATCAATGAAGGTGAAGGTGGTCAAAGGCGCTGAAGAGGTAGACAGTCTCTTCCTGGAATTTCATGCAAGTGCTATAGGGGCACACTGTGGCCAACACAGAACCAGAGAGGCAATTTCCTCCAGATATTACTGTCCTGGAATGAGTTCCGATATTGATAATTGGGTGAGTGCTTTTTGATGGGTGTACATGACCCACACCAGTTTCCAATACAATAACTAGAGAGGTCAAAGTGGTTTTTGGTTATAAAAATAAATCAATCAAAAGGAAGTTTAAACAACAGCTCAACTGAGTTTTCTTAACATTGAAAAATCTTACACTGTGTTATAAACCTTAAAAACATTTTTATGCAAGTGCCATACTGTTAGAGGCTATGAGACTGACACCAGCTGTTTGCTAGATACCTGGTAACATTTCATTCAATTAACAAAAATATTTTCCAATAATACAATACAAATAATCACAATACAGTGCACTTACATATAGGGGAGGGACACTGCCACAGAAATGTATATCAATATAGGGATTCCGTACATTTTTATACTTGTTCAATTTCTAATCCATCAAAAGTGCTTTCAAGAAGAGAGGTGAAAAAATTAATAAATGTATTTGTTTCCCCAGACTATTAGTAACATTGTATTCAATGTAACAAACTTTGTAACAACATCATTCCAAATGTTACTACCCCTCTGGCTACAATGTTTCAGTTTCATGGAGAACAATGCAGTAACAGCTCACAACACCTTATATAACTCAGTGGTCTCTCACCTCTTCTTAAGGTCAAATGAAGTAGAGCCTTAAATGTCTATAGAAATGGGATTTTGAGTCAATGTATTAAAAGCTATTTCAATTAACTTTTACGCAACAGTTCTTTTGAACAGTGCAATATGTGTAAGCAACATTTAAAAATAGCGCTTCACAATAGAGATAACATTTCTCCAGAAATGTCCATTGTAGTTAAACACTATTATACCACATGGTGCTACAGATACAAATGTAACAATGACAGAGAATAAAATTACCTGAGAAGAAAAAAATGAAGCCATATAATCTTAATCAATACAAACTTTCACCTCTGTAGAATCTAGTTACACTTAAAGTATACCTTTTTCAATAGGTGAACAGAACCGTTGAGGACGTGCTTGGGGAAGAGTTTGAATTAAAGGACAAAATTTATGAGACTGTGAGGGCAAATGCACAAACAGCAGTAAACAAAACAAAGGCCTGAAAAGAAGCAGCCTCAGTTCAAAATACAGCACCTTGAGAATCATAAAAATCAATCAACAGATATGTTATTTTACAAAAAGAGTTTATATTGGATACCTTATGTGCTGTTATTAATTTGTTATATCTCCATCCATTTCAGCTTGATCCCAGCAAGTACAGTTTGATTTTGGGCATTATAAATGAACATCACCACTGGACACTTGCTGTGAGTATAAGCATGAGTGCCAGAGATGGTGTGTGCTTTTGGACAGTGTTATGTATGTTCGTGCATGTGCATGCATGTGTGTGATATATTAAACAAGTTAATTTATTTTCAGGTTATATAACCATCCCAAAAGAAGACTATTTTCTTGGATCCACTGGGAGAGTCCAAAGAAAAAGTGAGAAGTGCCTTGAGACAACAAGGTAAATCTTCCATTTTGCCATTAATGACATTGCTATTTTGAGACTCTTTAGCAATCTATAATAATAATATAGCTGAGTTCCCAAACAGAATAATAAAAATGTATGTTTTGTCAATGCTACATTTGGAGCATCACAAAAGTATACATTGTCTGCATGTAAGAGCATTTTCATAGACTTAATATTAACATAATACTACTACAATTGTACAGGTGTATAGTATGACAAGGTGTGGTATTGCAGGGATAGTATGGAAGGGCTGGGTTGGTATGGCTAGGGAGAGTTTAAATGCTAGAAAATAATAAAAAATAACTTCTAGATCTTATTGCAGGGTGTGTTAGGGGTGGTAGTTATGGCATGTTAGGGTAGAAATGGTGGGTTTGTGTGTAGGTTACGGTAGGTATAAAGTTCATAACTTTGAAATTGAACATTGAAATTTTGGTAGGCACTTCCTACAGTACGACATTTTGATAATAGCTATAAAAGCAATAGCAAACCTTGGTATTGTGTGTCCAGATACTTTGTTTACCCAAAAAGAGTGACTTTTCCATGTGACTTTTTGGCTTGTTTTTGCCAAAAGGAAAAAAGAAATTAAAGAATGAAGACATAATTATCCAGAAGACCTTTCCTATTTCTTACATGCAGAATAATAAATTAACAAATACTAATCTTGTCCTCAGGGCCTTCATGAGAACAAAAGGGTGCCAAGTTTCAAGATGGAGTTGTGAAACTGTCTCCCACCCAATACATTCAGACAGCACATCGTGTGGTGTTTTTGTTTGTAAGGTCTGCATACAGTACAGCTACTATATCAGTTTAAAAAGTGATTATTTAAATATAGCCACACTGGGTGGCATTAAAGGGTTTCTTGAAGTAATATAAAACAAACTATCCACATAGCCTGTACCAGTTTCTGATTAAATTTTTTTTTTTTAAAAAACCCTCTATTTTCTCAGTTTGCAGAGGATGTTCTTGAAGGCAGACAGAGCAACTTTTTCCCCCAAAGGGAGTCCATTGCTATTATCCGAAAAGAAATGGCAATCAACCTTCTTAAGGAATCAGTTGTATAGGGTAATAGTACAGTATGAGAAAGTTAATACTGATGGCACTGATGATGCATTTGTAATATTCGTGCACATTCTCAAATATGCACCCAAATATGATTATTCCACAGATGATCTGAGCAGTCTGTGCCTGTTTTGTGGAGAGCAGGACACTCTGGGGGATGCAGTGTCACAAGATGAATGGCAAATCTAGTAGTGAACACTTAAATGTATTTTTAAACTTTTTCAACTGCAACTCCAAACATCTTCTAATCAAAATTAAAAATAAATAAATAAATAAATAGAAGTAGATGTTTTCTAAAAGTTTATGCAAATGAAATGTACATGTTTTCCATACTTCGTTATGATTTCCTAATTAAACTCTACACTACATTAGTTTTTCTACACCCTCTACTTTCTTTTGTACTGACCCGCACACACCCACACACACACACAGGTACTGACACAAACACAAAGGTACTGACCCGCACACACACACACACACAGGTACTGACCCGCACACACCCACAAAGGTACTGGCACACACACACAGATACTGACACACACACAGATACTGACACACACACAGGTACTGACCCGCACACACCCACACACACACACAGGTACTGACACACACACACAAAGGTACTGACCCGCACACACACACACACACACACACAGGTACTGACCCGCACACACCCACAAAGGTACTGGCACACACACACAGATACTGACACACACACAGATACTGACACACACACAGGTACTGACCCGCACACACCCACACACACACACAGGTACTGACACACACACAAAGGTACTGACCCGCACACACAAACACACAGGTACTGACCCGCACACACCCACAAAGATACTGGCACACACATACAGATACTGACACACACACAGGTACTGACCCGCACACACCCACACACACACACAGGTACTGACACACACACAAAGGTACTGACCCGCACACACACACACACAGGTACTGACCCGCACACACCCACAAAGGTACTGGCACACACACACAGATACTGACACACACACAGGTACTGACCCGCACACACCCACACACACACACAGGTACTGACACACACACAAAGGTACTGACCCAGACACACAAACACACAGGTACTGACCCGCACACACCCACAAAGATACTGGCACACACATACAGATACTGACCCGCACACACACACACACACACACACACACACAGGTACTGACACACACACGAAGGTACTGACCCGCACACACACACAGGTACTGGCACACACACACAGATACTGACACACACACACACAGGTACTGACACACACACACAGGTACTGACCCACACACAAAGGTACTGACCCGCACACGCAGAGGTACTGACACACATACACAGGTACTGACCCCACACACACGCACATACTGACACACACATACACACAGACACTGACACACACACAAAGGTACTGACCCGCACACACACACTGACCCTCACACACACACAAAGGTACTGGCACACACACACAAAGGTAATGACCCGCACACGCAGTACCTCTGTTTAGTACACTCCCACAGTACAGATCTTGTGACTAAGATGTCAGGGTAGTCTTTGTTTTTAGGATCATTTTCTATTACGCCCCATTGTGAGATACAAGCTCTTTCGCAGTCTAACTCGGCCTCTGAGTATCTCAGAGCCTGCAGGAACAGTAAGTCTATGCCCTGCTACAACACGCCCACAAAATGTGGGTTCTGATTCGGTCTGCATGTGGCTTAATGCAAGCTCTGTGCCATTCAGTGACAGGTCATTTCTCTGCAAATCTAAAATCCCACGGTGTGCCTGTAATAGATCCAAACCCATTAACAACTCGTCAGTAATATCAGCTACCCAGACCCTGTGATGAAAGGAGTATTGTCCAATCACAAATTTTAGCTCGCCAGTCCTAGTTGCTGACGTCACATCTCCGGTTACAGTCTTAATGCTGCAAGTCTCCGGAGCACCGCAGTCTGATACTGATGCTATCTTCTCAAATAGTTTGGGACTCATGACAGTCAAATTTGCTCCGGTATCTATTACGGCATCGACATGCAACCCTTCTATGATACAGTGGATAACCAAGCCGCACGCAGTCCCCAGTTTCCCAACATTAAACACAGTTTCAGAGGCCTCCTTTACATTATTTCCCAGGTTCAGCCCCCTGATCAATTGCAGACATTGCTTTGTCCCCCGTTTCACCCTCCTTATTTCAATCTCTCTTGAATTTTTGACAAAATCTTTGTACGTGTCCTTATGGCAACAGTGACACTCGCCATCAGATTTAGCCGTTTTAGAGGTGCCCAAATCAATGATAGCCTTTCCCATGGCGTCCAATCTTTTAACCAAATTTGGTGACAACTCCCCTATGGCCAAATCATTGTTACCTTTCATTCCCTTGCAAGCAGACTCACCAGTTGTCGAGTCATTCTGGTTTTGAGTGTGTGAACAATGTGCTGAACTGGCTTCTTTTCACCAGCGGTTGCGTAGATGCACTCTGGCTGAATCTCTCGATTGAGTCCGTCTGTGAGTGTGCGAAAAGACCCTCCCTCAGGCGGATTTTCAACTCTCGGTCTGTCAGCAAGCTGAGGAATTTATCAATGAGCAAAACATCTCTGCAGCTCTCCGGCAGCTCAGCGAATGAAAGCGCAAAGAGATGTTGTAGATCCTGGGCAAAATCAGCAAGGGACTCGTCTGGCTTTTTCTTCCTGGTGTCGTACTGGGCTTTGGTGAGTTCCTTCTGAGATCGTCCGTAGCGCAGCGCCAGGACATCCACCAGCCCCCTATAATTGGACGCAGCCTCCGTTTGTAGCAAGGTAAGTGTAGTCATAGCATCTCCGTCTAGGCTGATAGCAAGCTGAGCCCGCTTCTCACAGTCAGTCCAGCCATTTAGTGCACTGACCATCTCGAAGTGCTGGTAGTCTGCTGCCCAGTCCATTTTCCCGTTAAACTTGCTCGGTTTCACTTTCTGTTGTGCAGACCCTGAAGCAGCAGCAGGAAGCAAGGTCCGCGGGCTCTGTTGTGCAGCGGGTTGGAGAGCACTGTAGTCGGCAGTCTTTCTAGCTGCTCGATCCTCTCCTTCAGCAGGTTCTGTTCACCAACAGCGGCATTGCGAACCGCTTGTAATTCGTGCTCGAAGCCTTCCAACTTCTCCCTGATTTTTCTGTGACCCTCTTCCATTTCGCTGCGGAGCTGGCTTGTAGTTTCTGCAATTTCGACTTTGCAAATCTGTTGGACCGCCTTAGTGTTAGTCTGTATGTCAGATTTTAACTTGTTCTGACTGTGGAGCAACTGCACCAGCCTTGCCTTTAATTCGTCCGTATCTCCCCTCTCTGTACGATCTCCAGTTGTGACACCAGTTGTTGCCTCCTGCCCGTCCATCTCGGTCGGCTTACTCCCTGGCTTACCCTGGGCAGGTCGCTGTGCAAGTCTCACAGATCATTGGAGGGTGGATGGAGACCAAAGGCTTTCTTTATTAGGCGGCGGAAATAAGGCACTGACTCAGCCAGTTTAACTGAAACCAAATCGTACGGTTTATTAACACAATAAGGCAACAGTAGAGAGGTTGAGTCAGCACTGCAGGCTCTGTCCCTGTCACTAGGGCCCTCCGTTTAGTAAACTCCCACAGTAGCGCAGTCCAGCAGCACCTCTCCCTAACACAGCTGGGAATCAGAGCGCACGAATACTCCCGCTCCGAGTTTATATAACCAGGCTCCTTCGCGCCACACAAATGTAACGAATTTAGAGACTGAGGAGGAGGGAGCGCTTGGAGTTTTCAATACATAAAACACAACCAATACATCCAGTCAAAAACACAGGAGATCGTCACATACACTGGACCCCACGAGTATAACAATATCAAACACAAAAGCCCAAGTTAGGAGAAGCAATTAGGCCAATCTTGTCAAGCATCAAGCAAATAGGCACGCTTGGAAAGGTGCTGGGGCCCAAGATTCACACAATTCTTGCTTCTAACTTGGCGCCTTTTTTTGATCGCTTGGCTTCACTTTATCGCTCCACTTGAAATGCTATTTGTATGACTTGAAGTGCCTGAGACACAAACACACACTGAGATTGCGACAGACACACACACACACACACTGAGACACACACACACACAAGTACACACACTGAGACACACACACACACACACACAGACAGACACTGAGACACACACACACACACACACAGACACACACAGGTACTGAACCACACACGCACACACACACACACACACATGCACGCGCACGCACACGCACACAGGTACTGACACACACACAAACACAGGTACTGACACACACACACACACACACACAGGTACTGATACAGACACACACACACACACTCACACAGGTACTGATACACATACACACACACACACACAGGTACTGACACACACACACACACACAGGTACTGACACACACACACACACACAGGTACACACACACACACAGGTACTGACACACACACACACACAGGTACTGACACACACACACACACACAGGTACTGACACACATACACACACACATACACACACACAGGTACTTACACACACACAGGTACTGATACAGACACACACACACACACACAGGTACTGACACACACACACACAGGTACTGACACACACACGAAGGTACTGACCCGCACACACACACAGGTACTGGCACACACACACAGATACTGACACACACACACACAGGTACTGACACACACACACAGGTACTGACCCGCACACACACACAGGTACTGACACACACACAAAGGTACTGACCCGCACACGCAGAGGTACTGACACACATACACAGGTACTGACCCCACACACACGCACATACTGACACACACATACACACAGACACTGACACACACACAAAGGTACTGACCCGCACACACACACTGACCCTCACACACACACAAAGGTACTGGCACACACACACAAAGGTAATGACCCGCACACGCAGTACCTCTGTTTAGTACACTCCCACAGTACAGATCTTGTGACTAAGATGTCAGGGTAGTCTTTGTTTTTAGGATCATTTTCTATTACGCCCCATTGTGAGATACAAGCTCTTTCGCAGTCTAACTCGGCCTCTGAGTATCTCAGAGCATGCAGAAACAGTAAGTCTATGCCCTGCTACAACACGCCCACAAAATGTGGGTTCTGATTCGGTCTGCATGTGGCTTAATGCAAGCTCTGTGCCATTCAGTGACAGGTCATTTCTCTGCAAATCTAAAATCCCACGGTGTGCCTGTAATAGATCCAAACCCATTAACAACTCGTCAGTAATATCAGCTACCCAGACCCTGTGATGAAAGGAGTATTGTCCAATCACAAATTTTAGCTCGCCAGTCCTAGTTGCTGATGTCACATCTCCGGTTACAGTCTTAATGCTGCAAGTCTCCGGAGCACCGCAGTCTGATACTGATGCTATCTTCTCAAATAGTTTGGGACTCATGACTTTCAAACTTGCTCCGGTATCTATTACGGCATCGACATGCAACCCTTCTATGATACAGTGGATAACCAAGCCGCACGCAGTCCCCAGTTTCCCAACATTAAACACAGTTTCAGAGGCCTCCTTTACATTATTTCCCAGGTTCAGCCCCCTGATCAATTGCAGACATTGCTTTGTCCCCCGTTTCACCCTCCTTATTTCGATCTCTTTTGAATTTTTGACAAAATCTTTGTACGTGTCCTCTCTTATGGCAACAGTGACACTCGCCATCAGATTTAGCCGTTTTAGAGGTGCCCAAATCAATGATAGCCTTCCCCATGGCGTCCAATCTTTTAACCAAATTTGGTAACACCTCCCCTATGGCCAAATCATTGTTACCTTTCATTCCCTTGCAAGCAGACTCACCAGTTGTCGAGTCATTCTGGTTTTGAGTGTGGTGAACGATGTGCTGAACTGGCTTCTTTTCACCAGCGGTTGCGTAGATGCACTCTGGCTGAATCTCTCGATTGAGTCCGTCTGTGAGTGTGCGAAAAGACCCTCCCTCAGGCGGATTTTCAACTCTCGGTCTCTCAGCAAGCTGAGGAATTTATCAATGAGCAAAACATCTCTGCAGCTCTCCGGCAGCTCAGCGAATGAAAGCGAAGAGATGTTGTAGATCCTGGGCAAAATCAGCAAGGGACTCGTCTGGCTTTTTCTTCCTGGTGTCGTACTGGGCTTTGGCGAGTTCCTTCTGAGATCGTCCGTGGCGCAGCGCCAGGACATCCACCAGCCCCTATAATCGGACGCAGCCTCCGTTTGTAGCAAGGTAAGTGTAGTCATAGCATCTCCGTCTAGGCTGATAGCAAGCTGAGCCCGCTTCTCACAGTCAGTCCAGCCATTTAGTGCACTGACCATCTCGAAGTGCTGGTAGTCTGCTGCCCAGTCCATTTTCCCGTTAAACTTGCTCGGTTTCACTTTCTGTTGTGCAGACCCTGAAGCAGCAGCAGGAAGCAAGGTCCGCGGGCTCTGTTGTGCAGCGCGGTTGGAGAGCGCTGTAGTCGGCAGTCTTTCTAGCTGCTCGATCCTCTCCTTCAGCAGGTTCTGTTCGCCAACAGCGGCATTGCGAACCGCTTGTAATTCGTGCTCGAAGCCTTCCAACTTCTCCCTGATTTTTCTGTGACCCTCTTCCATTTCGCTGCGGAGCTGGCTTGTAGTTTCTGCAATTTCGACTTTGCAAATCTGTTGGACCGCCTTAGTGTTAGTCTGTATGTCAGATTTTAACTTGTTCTGACTGTGGAGCAACTGCACCAGCCTTGCCTTTAATTCGTCCGTATCTCCCTCTCTGTACGATCTCCAGTTGTGACACCAGTTGTTGCCTCCTGCCCGTCCATCTCGGTCGGCTTAC
>CM060288.1:3283934-3420829 GCA_030684275.1 Acipenser oxyrinchus oxyrinchus | reverse complement strand
AAATGAATCAGACAGAACAGTGTGTGGTTATTTCAGCTCCAGTACAGATTAAAATGAATCAGACAGAACAGTGTGTGGTTATTTCAGCTCCAGTACAGATTAAAATGAATCAGACAGAACAGTGTGTGGTTATTTCAGCTCCAGTACAGATTAAAATGAATCAGACAGAACAGTGTGTGGTTATTTCAGCTCCAGTACAGATTAAAATGAATCAGACAGAACAGTGTGTGGTTATTTCAGCTCCAGTACAGATTAAAATGAATCAGACAGAACAGTGTGTGGTTATTTCAGCTCCAGTACAGATTAAAATGAATCAGACAGAACAGTGTGTGGTTATTTCAGCTCCAGTACAGATTAAAATGAATCAGACAGAACAGTGTGTGGTTATTTCAGCTCCAGTACAGATTAAAATGAATCAGACAGAACAGTGTGTGGTTATTTCAGCTCCAGTACAGATTAAAATGAATCAGACAGAACAGTGTGTGGTTATTTCAGCTCCAGTACAGATTAAAATGAATCAGACAGAACAGTGTGTGGTTATTTCAGCTCCAGTACAGATTAAAATGAATCAGATAGAACAGTGTGTGGTTATTTCAGCTCCAGTTCAGATTAAAATGAATCAGACAGAACAGTGTGTGGTTATTTCAGCAACAGGAAAGATTAAAATGAATCAGACAGAACAGTGTGTGGTTATTTCAGCTCCAGTACAGATTAAAATGAATCAGACAGAACAGTGTGTGGTTATTTAAGCTCCAGTATAGATTAAAATGAATCAGACAGAACAGTGTGTGGTTATTTCAGCTCCAGTACAGATTCAAATGAATAATTCAGAACAGTGTGTGGTTATTTCAGCTCCAGTACAGATTAAAATGAATCAGACAGAACAGTGTGTGGTTATTTCAGCTCCAGTACAGATTAAAATGAATCAGACAGAACAGTGTGTGGTTATTTCAGCTCCAGTACAGATTAAAATGAATCAGACAGAACAGTGTGTGGTTATTTCAGCTCCAGTATAGATTTGATTGCAGAATAAAAATCACAACCAGTTAAATGAACAGGATGTCCATGTGGAAATGAATCTGCTATCTGCGAAGTATATGAAACATACAAACTAAAATTGTTACAATTTTCAATAGATTAATTGATTTAACCAGGAGATTTAATTTATTAATTTATTTAATCAGATCTTGTTTACAAGAGGGTCCTGGAAACAATAAAATAACAATTGCAATGTATAAAAACAATTATATTTATTATTATGTATAATGATATCTAATGAACTGGATTTCCGGTCCAGGGATGTGTTTATTTCTGGGTGTGGTAGTTTAAGATACTGCTGCAGAAACCTGGAATGGGTTTTCAGCATCTCTTCATTAAGTGCTTTACTTACCCATAGGCTCAAGCTTTCTCTCCATGGCTAGAAGAAAAACAGAACAGTCCATATTATTGTAAACCTGTTTGACATGTTTAAAATGCACAGAGCTATATGAAATGCCTCATGATAATGATAAAGTTCATACCATCCATTCTTCTCCATTGGATCACCAGCAGAGGAATGGCTCCAATACTGAGAGCTAAAGTCAAGAAGAAAGCCACCATCCATCCAGAGACTCCTGGGAAAAAATCACCTGGAAAACAACACAGCAGCTCAACACACTGGACACACACCCCTCATAGTGAGCATTCCACACACCCTCCCAACACTGACCACACCCCTCATAGTGAGCATTCCACACACCCTCCCAACACTGACCACACCCCTCATAGTGAGCATTCCACACACCCTCCCAACACTGACCACACCCCTCATAGTGAGCATTCCACACACCCTCCCAACACTGACCACACCCCTCCCAACACTGACCACACCCCTCATAGTGAGCATTCCACACACCCTCCCAACACTGACCACACCCCTCATAGTGAGCATTCCACACACCCCTCCCAACACTGACCACACCCCTCATAGTGAGCATTCCACACACCCTCCCAACACTGACCACACCCCTCATAGTGAGCATTCCACACACCCTCCCAACACTGACCACACCCCTCATAGTGAGCATTCCACACACCCTCCCAACACTGACCACACCCCTCATAGTGAGCATTCCACACACCCTCCCAACACTGACCACACCCCTCATAGTGAGCATTCCACACACCCTCCCAACACTGACCACACCCCTCATAGTGAGCATTCCACACACCCTCCCAACACTGACCACACCCCTCATAGTGAGCATTCCACACACCCTCCCAACACTGACCACACCCCTCATAGTGAGCATTCCACACACCCTCCCAACACTGACCACACCCCTCATAGTGAGCATTCCACACACCCTCCCAACACTGACCACACCCCTCATAGTGAGCATTCCACACACCCCTCCCAACACTGACCACACCCCTCATAGTGAGCATTGATTCACATATTGACTGGTCCACTAGTTCATGTGTTTGATTCAGATATTGACTGGTCCACTAGTTCATGTGTTTGATTCAGATATTGACTGGTCCACTAGTTCATGTGTTTGATTCAGATATTGACTGGTCCACTAGTTCATGTGTTTGATTCAGATATTGACTGGTCCACTAGTTCATGTGTTTGATTCAGATATTGACTGGTCCACTAGTTCATGTGTTTGATTCAGATGTTGATGCCCCATCATGATGACTGTAATCTATGGTCAGTGTCAGTCAGGCTCAATCCACAAACATGTGATACTCACTGGATATGTGGAGTTTGGATTCCCAGTCTGGTTTGGGTGTTTTACTTCTAACCAGACAGGAGAACACGTTGGACTGCTGTTTGAGTTTGATGTAGCTGCTGACACTGAGGAGCCCCTGACTGTCCCTCTGCACTGTTGTGCTGGACAGTGATGTCACATCGTTTCCATCCCTGTCTCTCCAGATCACTTCAGGTTCAGGGCTCCACCCCTCTGATCTGCACACCAGCCGGGTCTGCTCTCCTTGTGTGGAGTCCATAGAGATTGAGGGCTGGGTCCCCAGAGCTGTCAGGGAATAGAGACGCTGAGACACACACAGAAGACACTCCAGCCAGGTCTCCAGGATATGGAGGTGTTATTTCAGATGAAAACACATTGCAATTCAGCACTGACCTCTGACTATCAGTTCAGTCTTTCCTTGTCCATTCCAGACTCCATCGGTGGCATAGCAGGAATAGACCCCGCTATCAGTGTGATGGAGGTTTCTCAGGTTCAGAGAGAGAATGCCTTTCTGCAGCCTAAATATAGAGAGAGCAGTGCGGCCCCGATAGTCACTGTCCTGAACATCTGTGCGATCCCTTCGATCTTCATATAAATGAACTGGGATCTTGAATTTCTGTCTGAACCACCTCACTTCCATGTCCACAGCACTAAGACTGGGGGTGATGTGACAGGGCAGGCTGACATCTTCACCAGGAGAGGCGATGAGGGGCTGATCAGAGCCAACAACAGAGCTGCCATCTGAAAAACAAAACACTGGCAATTAGAAACAAACAAGCATTTGCTCAAACAGGATCCTAGTAGAAGAAGAAGCAGCGCATGGCTATGAGATATGAGCTATAAGCTGTGACCCTGGGACTTCTACACTAAACATCCAGCTATGAGATATGAGCTATAAGCTGTGACCCTGGGACTTCTACACTAAACATCCAGCTATGAGATATGAGCTATAAGCTGTGACCCTGGGAGCTCTACACTAAACATCCAGCTATGAGATATGAGCTATAAGCTGTGACCCTGGGAGCTCTACACTAAACATCCAGCTATGAGATATGAGCTATAAGCTGTGACCCTGGGACTTCTACACTAAACATCCAGCTATGAGATATGAGCTATAAGCTGTGACCCTGGGAGCTCTACACTAAACATCCAGCTATGAGATATGAGTTATAAGCTGTGACCCTGGGAGCTCTACACTAAACATCCTGCTATGAACGCTGGTGCATTAGACCTACTGGTCCAGAACTCAACCAAAGAACTAGTGCACTGTTAGTAAGAGGTGACTGAACAGGCATCTCAGTGGATCTGTCCTGTTGAAAGATCTTCAGGGTAGCATTAGTGATGTGTCTCTTCATCAGTTTCATTTCTACAGTCCCTCTCACCTCTCTGTGTAGAAACAGCTGGTAGCAAACTTAAGACAATGAGACAGGTCCTCCCCAGGAATCTCATCTTCATTTCCCTGGAAAACAAAACAAGTGTTTGAGTGACACTGACTGCTTTACGGTATCCTCAGTAAGGAAAGAGAAAGGGGGTTGGTGCTACACTGGGATAGATGTTATGGTATCCTCAGTAAGGAAAGAGAAAGGGGGTTGGTGCTACACTGGGATAGATGTTATGGTATCCTCAGTAAGGAAAGAGAAAGGGGTTGGTGCTACACTGGGATAGATGTTATGGTATCCTCAGTAAGAGAAAGGGGGTTGGTGCTACACTGGGATAGATGTTATGGTATCCTCAGTAAGGAAGAGAAAGGGGTTGGTGCTACACTGGGATAGATGTTATGGTATCCTCAGTAAGGAAAGAGAAAGGGGTTGGTGCTACACTGGGATAGATGTTATGGTATCCGTCAGTAAGAGAGAAAGGGGTTGGTGCTACACTGGGATAGATGTTATGGTATCCTCAGTAAGAGAAAGGGGTTGGTGCTACACTGGGATAGATGTTATGGTATCCTCAGTAAGGAAAGAGAAAGGGGTTGGTGCTACACTGGGATAGATGTTATGGTATCCTCAGTAAGGAAAAGAAAGGGGGTTGGTGCTACACTGGGATAGATGTTATGGTATCCTCAGTAAGAGAAAGGGGGTTGGTGCTACACTGGGATAGATGTTATGGTATCCTCAGTAAGGAAAGAGAAAGGGGTTGGTGCTACACTGGGATAGATGTTATGGTATCCTCAGTAAGGAAAGAGAAAGGGGTTGGTGCTACACTGGGATAGATGTTATGGTATCCTCAGTAAGAGAAAGGGGGTTGGTGCTACACTGGGATAGATGTTATGGTATCCTCAGTAAGGAAAGAGAAGGGGGTTGGTGCTACACTGGGATAGATGTTATGGTATCCTCAGTAAGGAAAGAGAAAGGGGGTTGGTGCTACACTGGGATAGATGTTATGGTATCCTCAGTAAGGAAGAGAAAGGGGTTGGTGCTACACTGGGATAGATGTTATGGTATCCTCAGTAAGAGAAAGGGGGTTGGTGCTACACTGGGATAGATGTTATGGTATCCTCAGTAAGGAAAGAGAAAGGGGGGTTGGTGCTACACTGGGATAGATGTTATGGTATCCTCAGTAAGGAAAGAGAAAGGGGTGTTGGTGCTACACTGGGATAGATGTTATGGTATCCTCAGTAAGGAAAGAGAAAGGGGGGTTGGTGCTACACTGGGATAGATGTTATGGTATCCTCAGTAAGAGAAAGGGGGGTTGGTGCTACACTGGGATAGATGTTATGGTATCCTCAGTAAGAGAAAGGGGTGTTGGTGCTACACTGGGATAGATGTTATGGTATCCTCAGTAAGGAAAGAGAAAGGGGGGTTGGTGCTACACTGGGATAGATGTTATGGTATCCTCAGTAAGAAAAAGGGGGGTTGATGCTACACTGGGATAGATGTTACGGTGTCCTCAATAAGGAAAGAGAAAGGGGTTGGTGCTACACTGGGATAGATGTTATGGTATCCTCAGTAAGGAGAAAGGGGGTTGGTGCTACACTGGGATAGATGTTATGGTATCCTCAGTAAGGAAAGAGAAAGGGGTTGGTGCTACACTGGGATAGATGTTATGGTATCCTCAGTAAGGAAAGAGAAAGGGGTTGGTGCTACACTGGGATAGATGTTATGGTATCCTCAGTAAGGAAAGAGAAAGGGGTTGGTGCTACACTGGGATAGATGTTATGGTATCCTCAGTAAGGAAGAGAAAGGGGTTGGTGCTACACTGGGATAGATGTTATGGTATCCTCAGTAAGGAAAGAGAAAGGGGTTGGTGCTACACTGGGATAGATGTTATGGTATCCTCAGTAAGAGAAAGGGGGTTGGTGCTACACTGGGATAGATGTTATGGTATCCTCAGTAAGGAAAGAGAAAGGGGTTGGTGCTACACTGGGATAGATGTTATGGTATCCTCAGTAAGAGAAAGGGGGTTGGTGCTACACTGGGATAGATGTTATGGTATCCTCAGTAAGGAAAGAGAAAGGGGTTGGTGCTACACTGGGATAGATGTTATGGTATCCTCAGTAAGGAAAGAGAAAGGGGTTGGTGCTACACTGGGATAGATGTTATGGTATCCTCAGTAAGAGAAAGGGGGTTGGTGCTACACTGGGATAGATGTTATGGTATCCTCAGTAAGGAAAGAGAAAGGGGTTGGTGCTACACTGGGATAGATGTTATGGTATCCTCAGTAAGGAAAGAGAAAGGGGTTGGTGCTACACTGGGATAGATGTTATGGTATCCTCAGTAAGGAAAGAGAAAGGGGTTGGTGCTACACTGGGATAGATGTTATGGTATCCTCAGTAAGAGAAAGGGGGTTGGTGCTACACTGGGATAGATGTTATGGTATCCTCAGTAAGGAAAGAAAGGGGGTTGGTGCTACACTGGGATAGATGTTATGGTATCCTCAGTAAGGAAAGAGAAGGGGGTTGGTGCTACACTGGGATAGATGTTATGGTATCCTCAGTAAGAAAGAGAAAGGGGTTGGTGCTACACTGGGATAGATGTTATGGTATCCTCAGTAAGGAAAGAGAAAGGGGGTTGGTGCTACACTGGGATAGATGTTATGGTATCCTCAGTAAGGAAAGAGAAAGGGGTTGGTGCTACACTGGGATAGATGTTATGGTATCCTCAGTAAGAGAAAGGGGGTTGGTGCTACACTGGGATAGATGTTATGGTATCCTCAGTAAGGAAAGAGAAAGGGGTTGGTGCTACACTGGGATAGATGTTATGGTATCCTCAGTAAGGAAAGAGAAAGGGGGTTGGTGCTACACTGGGATAGATGTTATGGTATCCTCAGTAAGGAAAGAGAAAGGGGTTGGTGCTACACTGGGATAGATGTTATGGTATCCTCAGTAAGGAAAGAGAAGGGGGTTGGTGCTACACTGGGATAGATGTTATGGTATCCTCAGTAAGGAAAGAGAAAGGGGTTGGTGCTACACTGGGATAGATGTTATGGTATCCTCAGTAAGGAAAGAGAAAGGGGTTGGTGCTACACTGGGATAGATGTTATGGTATCCTCAGTAAGGAAAGAGAAAGGGGGTTGGTGCTACACTGGGATAGATGTTATGGTATCCTCAGTAAGGAAAGAGAAAGGGGTTGGTGCTACACTGGGATAGATGTTATGGTATCCTCAGTAAGGAAAGAGAAAGGGGTTGGTGCTACACTGGGATAGATGTTATGGTATCCTCAGTAAGGAAAGAAAGGGGTTGGTGCTACACTGGGATAGATGTTATGGTATCCTCAGTAAGGAAGAGAAGGGGGTTGGTGCTACACTGGGATAGATGTTATGGTATCCTCAGTAAGAGAAAGGGGGTTGGTGCTACACTGGGATAGATGTTATGGTATCCTCAGTAAGGAAAGAGAAAGGGGTTGGTGCTACACTGGGATAGATGTTATGGTATCCTCAGTAAGGAAAGAGAAAGGGGTTGGTGCTACACTGGGATAGATGTTATGGTATCCTCAGTAAGAGAAAGGGGGTTGGTGCTACACTGGGATAGATGTTATGGTATCCTCAGTAAGGAAAGAGAAAGGGGTTGGTGCTACACTGGGATAGATGTTATGGTATCCTCAGTAAGGAAAGAGAAAGGGGTTGGTGCTACACTGGGATAGATGTTATGGTATCCTCAGTAAGGAAAGAGAAAGGGGGTTGGTGCTACACTGGGATAGATGTTATGGTATCCTCAGTAAGAAAGAAAGGGGGTTGGTGCTACACTGGGATAGATGTTATGGTATCCTCAGTAAGGAAAGAGAAAAGGGGGTTGGTGCTACACTGGGATAGATGTTATGGTATCCTCAGTAAGAGAAAAGGGGTTGGTGCTACACTGGGATAGATGTTATGGTATCCTCAGTAAGGAAAGAGAAAGGGGGGTTGGTGCTACACTGGGATAGATGTTATGGTATCCTCAGTAAGAGAAAAGGGGGTTGGTGCTACACTGGGATAGATGTTATGGTATCCTCAGTAAGGAAAGAGAAAGGGGGGTTGGTGCTACACTGGGATAGATGTTTGCTGGTAAACTGCAGATCTTGTTTGATGATTCATCTGTTACTGTTTGTGTTGCTGACCTTAACCAAGTGGTTTACTAAAATACCATTTAGATATGTGGTCTATATGATTGCTGTTATATTATATGAGAACTGCCTTGCCAATTAATTGTGAATATTTATATACATGATATTGGTACTATAGAGGTGTGTGTCTTCTCTATTAATTGAGTCTTTAGCAGCTATTACAAAACTACTGATCTGAGTATTTTAGATTCAGTGCATTTGTCTACAATTGTATACTTGTGTGGCAGTGTGACAGTGCAAAAGCCCTGCCAGGCATGGGTATGTGGGGAGGGAGGGAGGGGTGGCAGGGAGGGAGTTAAAATCCTCCATGCAAAAACACGTGGGAATGTGGCTGGAGGCACAGGTGTATAAATAGAGTGATCACAGGTGTTTGTTAATAAGGATAGGATTGATGTTGGTGTTAGAGGTGGAGGTGCTTGTTCTGTATTCTGTATTCCGTGTTCCATGTTCCATGTTCCGTGTTCCGTGTTGTGCTGTGCTGTATTTACATCTGTGTTTGTTTGCGTCTCCCTAAGTGTTTTTTGTTTTGGCCCTTGCGTCGGTTATTATGTTAAAGGGCACATAAGGACCTTTTTATTTTATTGTGTTACATGTTCCCATGTGTTGCTACAACTGTTTACGTAAGGTGCCGGAGAAAACGCCCCCTCATCAAATATATAATCATTGAACTATATCAATACCCCCTTTCATCTACATCCTTATCATTCAAACCATATAAATGCCCTCTTTCATTTTCGCCCTTATCATTCATCAAACTATATAAATATATAAATGCCCTCTTTCATCTTCGCCCTTATCATTCATCGAACTATATAAATATATAAATACCCTCTTTCATCTTCGCCCCTATCGTTTAGTGTTTGTTTGGTCCCCTCCTCCCCTGCCTCCTCCTTGCAGCGTGTCTTATCCAGGGGGGGAAGGTGGCCTCGGGTGCCAATTGTCCTGCCCGCTGGCTTTAGTTTAAATGCTAACGAGCTCCAATGGGCAAGACCATGGACCAAATTCAAATAACGTAATCATTTACAGGCAGGTCTGTCTGTCAATTCAATAAATCATTCATTTCATTCCATTGGTGGATGTCTCCTTTCTGAAATATATTACACATGAAACTGACTGACATAACGTAAATAACACCAAAAAATATGAATACATATTTACCTGTCTGTTCAACGATTGAGCTGCTCTAAGAAGGGAATAATCCTGAACACTTTCAGCAATGCTGCACTTTGTACTGTACATTGAACCAGCACTGCTAAACATACCCCACTTCATAGTGTAATAGAGCTATAAAGACTGAAACAAATATACAGGCAGTCATAAAAGATGCACTCTGATTGCTTAGTCACTTTCCATGTTAAACTGTGACAATATCAAGCACAAAGTCACACTTCTGAACTGCATCTTAAACACGGACTGCCTCATATGGGTTTATACAGAAATCATAGCAGCTTTGCAGCTGAAAAACATCATGAGAATAAAAAGGATCTAATTTACATTTCATCACAATCACTTCAGTGTCAGTGTAGCAGCAGCCTGTCTGTGTATCACAGTTAGAACTAGTGATCTGATTATCAGCAGCCTGTCTGTGTATCACAGTTAGAACTAGTGATCTGATTATCAGCAGCCTGTCTGTGTATCACAGTTAGAACTAGTGATCTGATTATCAGCAGCCTGTCTGTGTATCACAGTTAGAACTAGTGATCTGATTATCAGCAGCCTGCCTGTGTATCACAGTTAGAACTAGTGATCTGATTATCAGCAGCCTGCCTGTGTATCACAGTTAGAACTAGTGATCTGATTATCAGCAGCCTGTCTGTGTATCACAGTTAGAACCAGTGATCTGATTATTATTTCATGTTGTTATTGGTTACCAGGTAGCTTTGCAGTACCTGCAGTATGAGTCACAATGATACAAATACAAGAATAAACCAATTCAGAGAGAGAAGCTGGTTGAAATGGCTCTCAGTGTGTGTTGCAGTGCATGGGTTAGGGTTATAGAGAGAAGCTGGTTGAAATGGCTCTCAGTGTGTGTTGCAGTGCATGGGTTAGGGTTAGGGTTATAGAGAGAAGCTGGTTGAAATGGCTCTCAGTGTGTGGAGCAGTGCATGGGTTAGGGTTAGGGTTATAGAGAGAAGCTGGTTGAAATGGCTCTCAGTGTGTGTTGCAGTGCATGGGTTAGGGTTAGGGTTATAGAGAGAAGCTGGTTGAAATGGCTCTCAGTGTGTGTTGCAGTGCATGGGTTAGGGTTAGGGTTATAGAGAGAAGCTGGTTGAAATGGCTCTCAGTGTGTGTTGCAGTGCATGGGTTAGGGTTAGGGTTATAGAGAGAAGCTGGTTGAAATGGCTCTCAGTGTGTGTTGCAGTGCATGGGTTAGGGTTAGGGTTATAGAGAGAAGCTGGTTGAAATGGCTCTCAGTGTGTGTTGCAGTGCATGGGTTAGGGTTAGGGTTATAGAGAGAAGCTGGTTGAAATGGCTCTCAGTGTGTGTTGCAGTGCATGGGTTAGGGTTAGGGTTATAGAGAGAAGCTGGTTGAAATGGCTCTCAGTGTGTGTTGCAGTGCATGGGTTAGGGTTATAGAGAGAAGCTGGTTGAAATGGCTCTCAGTGTGTGTTGCAGTGCATGGGTTAGGGTTAGGGTTATAGAGAGAAGCTGGTTGAAATGGCTCTCAGTGTGTGTTGCAGTGCATGGGTTAGGGTTAGGGTTATAGAGAGAAGCTGGTTGAAATGGCTCTCAGTGTGTGGATGCAGTGCATGGGTTAGGGTTAGGGTTATGAGAGAAGCTGGTTGAAATGGCTCTCAGTGTGTGTTGCAGTGCATGGGTTAGGGTTAGGGTTATAGAGAGAAGCTGGTTGAAATGGCTCTCAGTGTGTGTTGCAGTGCATGGGTTAGGGTTAGGGTTATAGAGAGAAGCTGGTTGAAATGGCTCTCAGTGTGTGTTGCAGTGCATGGGTTAGGGTTAGGGTTATAGAGAGAAGCTGGTTGAAATGGCTCTCAGTGTGTGTTGCAGTGCATGGGTTAGGGTTAGGGTTATAGAGAGAAGCTGGTTGAAATGGCTCTCAGTGTGTGTTGCAGTGCATGGGTTAGGGTTAGGGTTATAGAGAGAAGCTGGTTGAAATGGCTCTCAGTGTGTGGAGCAGTGCATGGGTTAGGGTTAGGGTTATAGAGAGAAGCTGGTTGAAATGGCTCTCAGTGTGTGTTGCAGTGTATGGACAATGGCAGGACACAGTATTGATTCATTGCAATTGTAAGCAGAGAGCCTGTGGAGGCTGGCCTAAGGCTTGTCGGATGTAAGTGAATCAGAGGCAAGTCCAGTCGACCCACTGCTGAATAATAATCCGAATCAGAACCAGAATTTCACTAACCTTTACTATGTTGTGGATCCCACAAGGACAGCAAGACAATTAAAAGAGAAACTGTACCCCACACGTTTCAAACTCTCTGCATATTTTATTAAAATAATAACATAATAATAATAATAATAATAATAATAATAATAATAATAATAATAATAATAATAATAATAATAACCCATCGTCAGTGTAAATTTCATATCTTCCACAACATGTATTTAGCCCCATAGCATGAAAGCCACTGTATAAATGAAAGCTGTACGACTTTTGAATTTCAAAATTCCTCTGTCTGAGTTCAAAACAATCACTTAACTGGATTTCTGACTGTATGCTTGTTTTTTAAATTAGATTGCAGGTTCCATTGTAGTATCACCACATATGAACTGTGCAGCACAGGATTACTATAGCCTACTGCAGAATAATAATAATAATAATTCAGACATTATCAAGGTTATGAAGTTTGCTGTGTCTCACTCCACGCCTCTGAAGAGTAGCCAGTGTGACTGACATACAGAGCAGCCAATAGAAATCAGGGGCGTGCCCAAAACAAATGCTGAAACATCACTGAAAATGGGGGTTTAGTATTTCCCAAACCGGAGCCAGAAAGTGTAACATTTTCTCATTTAGTTTTGGATTTACATGTTTACATTAACATCATTGTATTTAGGCTGCAAGCTCTATAGCTGCCCAGCCAATAGGAGTGGAAAGGAGGGACGGAGACAGCAGTGATTCTGTCTTTGTTACGTAGAGAGAGGCAAGCAGCTTGACAGAGTGCTCAGAGTTATTCAGCTCTACTAGTTTAAAGTGCTGATTGTAACTATTAAAGATACTAGTTTGTCATAAATATTAGAGCTGCACAGGGTGTTTAGTGCTGGACCCGTGAACAGGCTCGAGTCTTAACCTCAGAAGCTCGATAGCGTTCACAAACAGGCTCCTCTCCTCAATGATAATCTATGGGGTTTGACTCGATAGCGTTCACAAACAGGCTCCTCTCCTCAATGATAATCTATGGGGTTTGACTCGATAGCGTTCACAAACAGGCTCCTCTCCTCAATGATAATCTATGGGGTTTGACTCGATAGCGTTCACAAACAGGCTCCTCTCCTCAATGATAATCTATGGGGTTTGACTCGATAGCGTTCACAAACAGGCTCCTCTCCTCAATGATAATCTATGGGGTTTGACTCGATAGCGTTCACAAACAGGCTCCTCTCCTCAATGATAATCTATGGGGTTTGACTCGATAATGTTCACAAACAGGATCCTCTCCTCAATGATAATCTATGGGGTCTGACTCGATAGCGTTCACAAACAGGCTCCTCTCCTCAATGATAATCTATGGGGTTTGACTCGATAGCGTTCACAAACAGGCTCCTCTCCTCAATGATAATCTATGGGGTTTGACTGTGTCTTCATTGCATTGCTCTTTCTCACTGTAAACCACATACCATTGACCAGTATCACTTCTCATCTCAATCACAGACTGTGTCTTCATTGCATTGCTCTTTCTCACTGTAAACCACATACCATTGACCAGTATCACTTCTCATCTCAATCACAGACTGTGTCTTCATTGCATTGCTCTTTCTCACTGTAAACCACATACCATTGACCAGTATCACTTCTCATCTCAATCACACACTGTGTCTTCATTGCATTGCTCTTTCTCACTGTAAACCACATACCATTGACCAGTATCACTTCTCATCTCAATCACAGACTGTGTCTTCATTGCATTGCTCTTTCTCACTGTAAACCACATACCATTGACCAGTATCACTTCTCATCTCAATCACAGACTGTGTCTTCATTGCATTGCTCTTTCTCACTGTAAACCACATACCATTGACCAGTATCACTTCTCATCTCAATCACAGACTGTGTCTTCATTGCATTGCTCTTTCTCACTGTAAACCACATACCATTGACCAGTATCACTTCTCATCTCAATCACAGACTGTGTCTTCATTGCATTGCTCTTTCTCACTGTAAACCACATACCATTGACCAGTATCACTTCTCATCTCAATCACAGACTGTGTCTTCATTGCATTGCTCTTTCTCACTGTAAACCACATACCATTGACCAGTATCACTTCTCATCTCAATCACAGACTGTGTCTTCATTGCATTGCTCTTTCTCACTGTAAACCACATACCATTGACCAGTATCACTTCTCATCTCAATCACAGACTGTGTCTTCATTGCATTGCTCTTTCTCACTGTAAACCACATACCATTGACCAGTATCACTTCTCATCTCAATCACAGACTGTGTCTTCCTCATTACATTGCTCTTTCTCATTGTAAACCACATACCATTGACCAGTATCACTTCTCATCTCAATCACAGATTGTGTCTTCATTGCATTGCTCTTTCTCACTGTAAACCACATACCATTGACCAGTATCACTTCTCATCTCAATCACAGACTGTGTCTTCATTGCATTGCTCTTTCTCACTGTAAACCACATACCATTGACCAGTATCACTTCTCATCTCAATCACAGACTGTGTCTTCCTCATTACATTGCTCATTAACAAACCAAGTCCTAAGTGCTCTGGCTTTTCTGTTCCGTACCACATCATGGATCGTTATCGCTGTGTTTCCTGTTTGACAATGTGGGCAATAATCCTTCCACTATCAGTGTACTAGAGAGGCCATTTTGAAAAGAGCTTTGAAACATACTTTAAAGTTATAAGTGTAAAATGTTGTCAGGATGTTAATGAAAAGAATAATTACAGGTACGTATTTAAACAGCTGTAGCAGCACGCAGGGACGTGTAACGCTAGATTTTTCAGAACCACGCTACTTACTGTTGAAGAGAGCTGTTCTATTAGCTATTGTAACTTTAAACACACAGATTTAGAGTCTGCTTACCTGCTTTCACTTTCACCTGCACTCTGTCCTTGTGCTTCAGTTCAGCTCTTTAAGAATAAATAGAAACAGCTTTTTAAAATGCATCAGTACAACTGAGTTTAGATATGAGAAATGTATTCTAGATTCTAATAAGATTTACACACTGTGTAAAGAACTTCCCATCTGTTTGATAAGCTTTCTAGCCTGAAGTAGCCTGTCTAAAGCTAAAGTACAGGTCAAAATACAATTCCTGGTTTTATTGCACTGTTACCTGAGAAACAGCCCTTGAGGAACACGCCCACACACTGTCTGCCAGTGAAAGAATGTGGACCTGCTTCAGACACGCCTCATAAAACAAACCAACACATGATCCTATTCACAGAACTGGAGCTCATGAGTGATTTAAAGTCTATTCTGGAAAATTAACAATAAATAGTAATAAAATGTTTCTGTGTTTTTTTCTTCAGCTAACAGTCCATTTTCAACACAAGTGGATACGGTTCTGTAGATATGTGTAAAAGTGTAACACAGACACTAATACTAAATAGTGATAACCTGGCATATGCATTCCCATTGAGATTACAGGAGAGTGGAAAAGAGAAGGACAGTGGAGGGAGAGAGAGAGGAAGGCGACAGAGGGTGGAAGAGTGTGGAAGGGAGATGGGGTTGAAGGAGAGGAGAACACTGAAAGAAACAGGGAGGGGAAAAGAGAGAAGGTGAGGTTAGGGTTAGAAGAGAGAAGGAGAGGCTAGGGTTAGAAGAGAGAAGGAGAGGTTAGGGTTAGGGTTTGAAGAGAGAAGGAGAGGTTAGGGTTTGAAGAGAGAAGGAGAGGTTAGGGTTAGAAGAGAGAAGGAGAGGTTAGGGTTTGAAGAGAAGGATTTTAGGGTTAGAAGAGAGAAGGAGAGGTTAGGGTTTGAAGAGAGAAGGAGAGGTTAGGGTTAGAAGAGAGAAGGAGAGGTTAGGGTTTGAAGAGAAGGATTTTAGGGTTAGAAGAGAGAAGGAGAGGTTAGGGTTTGAAGAGAGAAGGAGAGGTTAGGGTTTGAAGAGAGAAGGAGAGGTTAGGGTTAGAAGAGAGAAGGAGAGGTTAGGGTTGAAGAGAAGGATTTAGGGTTAGAAGAGAGAAGGAGAGGTTAGGGTTTGAAGAGAGAAGGAGAGGTTAGGGTTGAAGAGAAGGATTAGGGTTAGAGAGAGAAGAGAGGTTAGGGTTTGAAGAGAGAAGGAGAGGTTAGGGTTAGAAGAGAGAAGGAGAGGTTAGGGTTTGAAGAGAGAAGGAGAGGTTAGGGTTAGAAGAGAGAAGGAGAGGTTAGGGTTTGAAGAGAGAAGAGAGGTTAGGGTTGAAGAGAGAAGGTTAGGATAAGAGAAGGAGGGTTAGGAGAGAGAAGGAGAGGTTAGGGTTTGAAGAGAGAAGGAGAGGTTAGGGTTTGAAGAGAGAAGGAGAGGTTAGGGTTAGAAAGAGAAGGAGAGGTTAGGGTTGAAGAGAGAAGGAGAGGTTAGGGTTAGGGTTAGAAGAGAGAGGTTAGGGTTTGAAGAGAGAAGGAGAGGTTAGGGTTTGAAGAGAGAAGGAGAGGTTAGGGTTAGAAGAGAAGGAGAGGTTAGGGTTTGAAGAGAGAAGGAGAGGTTAGGGTTTGAAGAGAGAAGGAGAGGTTAGGGTTAGGGTTTGAAGAGAGAAGGTTAGGGTTTGAAGAGAGAAGGAGAGGTTAGGGTTATAAGAGAGAAGGAGAGGTTAGGGTTAGAAGAGAGAAGGAGAGGTTAGGGTTTGAAGAGAGAAGGAGAGGTTAGGGTTTGAAGAGAGAAGGAGAGGTTAGGGTTAGAAGAGAGAAGGAGAGGTTAGGGTTTGAAGAGAGAAGGAGAGGTTAGGGTTAGGGTTTGAAGAGAGAAGGTTAGGGTTTGAAGAGAGAAGGAGAGGTTAGGGTTTGAAGAGAGAAGGAGAGGTTAGGGTTAGAAGAGAGAAGGAGAGGTTAGGGTTTGAAGAGAGAAGGAGAGGTTAGGGTTTGAAGAGAGAAGGAGAGGTTAGGGTTTGAAGAGAGAAGGAGAGGTTAGGGTTTGAAGAGAGAAGGAGAGGTTAGGGTTTGAAGAGAGAAGGAGAGGTTAGGGTTTGAAGAGAGAAGGAGAGGTTAGGGTTAGAAGAGAGAAGGAGAGGTTAGGGTTAGGGTTTGAAGAGAGAAGGTTAGGGTTAGAAGAGAGAAGGAGAGGTTAGGGTTAGAAGAGAGAAGGAGAGGTTAGGGTTTGAAGAGAGAAGGAGAGGTTAGGGTTTGAAGAGAGAAGGAGAGGTTAGGGTTAGAAGAGAGATGGAGTGGTTAGGGTTAGGGTTTAAAGAGAGAAGGAGAGTTTAGGGTTTGAAGAGAGAAGGAGAGGTTAGGGTTAGGGTTTAAAGAGAGAAGGAGAGGTTAGGGTTAGGGTTTGAAGAGAGAAGGAGAGGTTAGGGTTAGGGTTAGAAGAGAGAAGGAGAGGTTAGGGTTAGGGTTTAAAGAGAGAAGGAGAGGTTAGGGTTTGAAGAGAGAAGGAGTGGTTAGGGTTAGGGTTTGAAGAGAGAAGGAGAGGTTAGGGTTAGAAGAGAGAAGGAGTGGTTAGGGTTAGGGTTTGAAGAGAGAAGGAGAGGTTAGGGTTTGAAGAGAGAAGGAGAGGTTAGGGTTAGAGTTTGAAGAGAGAAGGAGAGGTTAGGGTTAGAAGAGAGAAGGAGAGGTTAGGGTTAGGGTTTAAAGAGAGAAGGAGAGGTTAGGGTTTGAAGAGAGAAGGAAAGGTTAGGGTTAGGGTTTGAAGAGAGAAGGAGAGGCTAGGGTTAGAAGAGAGAAGGAGTGGTTAGGGTTAGGGTTTGAAGGGAGAAGGAGAGGTTAGGGTTAGGGTTTAAAGAGAGAAGGAGATGTTAGGGTTTGAAGAGAGAAGGAGAGGTTAGCGTTTGAAGAGAGAAGGAAAGGTTAGGGTTAGGGTTTGAAGAGAGAAGGAGAGGCTAGGGTTTGAAGAGAGAAGGAGTGGTTAGGGTTAGAAGAGAGAAGGAGAGGTTAGGGTTTGAAGAGAGAAGGAAAGGTTAGGTTTAGGGTTTGAAGAGAGAAGGTTAGGGTTTGAAGAGAGAAAGAGAGGCTAGGGTTAGAAGAGAGAAGGAGAGGTTAGGGTTAGGGTTTGAAGAGAGAAGGAGAGGTTAGGGTTAGGGTTTAAAGAGAGAAGGAGAGGTTAGGGTTAGAAGAGAGAAGGAGTGGTTAGGGTTAGGGTTTGAAGAGAGAAGGAGAGGTTAGGGTTAGGGTTTAAAGAGAGAAGGAGAGGTTAGGGTTTGAAGAGAGAAGGAGAGGTTAGGGTTAGAAGAGAGAAGGAAAGGTTAGGGTTAGGGTTTAAAGAGAGAAGGAGAGGTTAGGGTTTAAAGAGAGAAGGAGAGGTTAGGGTTAGGGTTTGAAGAGAGAAGGAGAGGTTAGGGTTAGGGTTTAAAGAGAGAAGGAGAGGTTAGGGTTAGAAGAGAGAAGGAGAGGTTAGGGTTAGGGTTAGGGTTTGAAGAGAGAAGGAGAGGTTAGGGTTTGAAGAGAGAAGGAGAAGTTAGGGTTAGGGTTTGAAGAGAGAAGGAGAGGTTAGGGTTTGAAGAGAGAAGGAGAGGGAAAGGCAGATCCGGATTCCTAAACTCTTACAATGTTGTTCTAAAGAATGCTAATGTGGAAATAGACGTTAATCATAGATACTATCAACAGTGTCCTGAGGAGATAGGATGGAGGATCATAAAAATAGGCTGTAAAATAAGCTGTAAATAAGTTATAAAGTAAGCTGAAGAAGGAGTTTAGATCACAAGGAGAGGGTGTGTAAGAAGTGAGTGAGGAATAGGTTAGTGAGCAACGATAGAAGACCATCTGTTCCAGTGCCTCTGTGTTACCTCTATCTCTCTGTGTACCTCTGTGTGTCTCTGTATGCCTCTGTTCTAGTGTCTCTGTGTGCTGCTGTGTGTTTCTGTGTGCCTCTGTTCCAGTGTCTCTCTGAGCCTCTGGTGTGTGCCCCTGTGTGCCTCTGCCCTCATAGAGACTGAGCTTAACAATGTAAAAACGCTGAACACTGTTTTGGTGCACCCAACTGGATGCATTGAAGCATTTAAACACGAGCGTTTTTTTGGGGGAGGTTGTTTGCAATTTGACAACTGGTAACGCCACTCAAATAGAATATAGTGGAGCTTATTGATAAAACCTAAGAGATTTATTGTCATGCTTTAAAAATAAATGGTTATTCTGCAGGCTACTTATTTACCATTACAGTATTTCTGATGATCACATTACTGAAACAGAAAATAATCCCAATTTGAATATATACTGAGAATCAAAAGAAACAGATCACTTATATTTGGATAAAATTCACTAGATGTGATCGAAAAATGACACACTCTGTTTTAGAGCAGGTGCAGTGACTTTTTATTGTGCTGATTAACAAATTACATCACGAAGATGCTGCAGAATGATCTGTCGATCTCGGGCAGGTGTTGTGACTCTTGGTCTCCCAGTTCATGGCTTGTCATTGACAGAGTGTGTCTGGTTATACCGTCTCGCCAGGTTTGAATTGCTGTCTGTGCGCACCCAAAACAACGAGCCACAGTACGCTGGCTTTGCTGATTGCATGGAGGCGCTGCTCTCTTGACAGACGTGGCATATCAGTGTTTTTCTGTGAGTTTCTTTATTGCTTTTATTCAAGCTTGCAATTCAACAGCTGAATTCACTCCATACCCAGCGTCCAATCAACTGTCTCACTAATTAGGTGATTAAATTCTTCAGTTATAGTCACTCAAGCGGGTCGTGGACAAGGATGAATGATCGAATGATTAAAAAGAAACCAAAAACTTTTCGTCGATGGCCATCTGTGACAGGATGGCTGGGCGGTGACGTCACGACAGAAGAAGGAACTAAACAAACTGACACCAATACTGCAGTTTCCAAAACAAAACGACGGGCGCCGTTTATTTAAATACAAAATTAATTAAAGGTTTTAACAAAAAGACTTGCTCACAGAGCGAAATAAAAAGGTTAAACAGAACAAATCTCGAACACAAAATACAACACAGGTCAGGCTGGGCTGTATCCTTCACTGCTCCTGTATTTAATTTATCCTTTTAGTCTCTCTCTCTCTCTCTCTCTCTCTCTCTCTCTCAGAGGATTGTGGGATTGTGGGAGGAGCTTGCGGAGAGGCGGTAGCGTTTGAACGCTGGTGCGGTAGGAGAGTGTTTTCGCTACTATTTTTTTTGCAAACATCTATATTTATTCGTTAATTGTTTAGTTCGTTTATATATTTTTGTTTCGTTGTTTCGTCGTTTGTTTTACAGAGTAGTGTGTGTGTGTGTGTAGGTCCCGTTATGGGATCTCACTCTGGAGGGCTGGGGGCTCTCAGCCGCCGACACGGGGTTAGCTGCTTGCCCGATGCCGGTGTGTCGGTGGAGGAGTGCCTGCTGGCGGTGGGAGAGGTGGTCGGGTGTGACAATATAGTGTCGGCATCCCATATGATAAAAGATTTGTCGTATTTTTTAAAAGAGGTATCGCTGGTCAATCAGCTAGTGGAGGAAGGTTTTTCAGTGAAAGGGGATTTTATCCAAGTATCCCCCTTAGTAACCCCTGTTACCAAGTGTGACACGCTGAATGGTGTGGTGCAGTAGAAAGTGAATGTCCAGACTGAATTCTCCCAATAACAAAAAGGTTTTAATAATTAACAAACAAAAAGATCATAAAATAAATCTACTTGGGAAAAATAATTAATAATAATAATAATAATAAATAATAATAAGCCCCAGTACCAGCGATGGTAATGGGGCAAAACTCAGCGTCCTGCTAAAACAAAAGTAAACAAAACACACTCCAATAACCACAGTCCTCCGTGCACGAAAATGTGCTCTTCTCTTTCAGGGTTTGTGGTGCGTGCGCTGTGAAGTGCTGTGCGATGAGGGGCGTGCTCTGGGGTATGTGCTGGCTCGCTGGCTACAGCCTCCCGTCCTCCTGCTCCTCTGCTAACACACAAAAACAAAACACGTAATCACAAAAACAAAAACATCGGCTCCGGCCGATCGCTTTTAACTCAGCGCAAGGGAGGTTTTGACGTAGCTGCTTCCCCTTTGTACCCAGCAAACTCCTCCCTGCAGTCAACGCGTCGCCTGGTTTCTCCAATAGAGGGCTGCCCGCAGCTGACTGCAATGGAATCGTCCTGAGTACTTGCAGCTACACGCCTCCTAATATGGTTACCTTCCGGTTTCCAGCTACCACCGAGGTAGTAGATCTAGGAGGCAGCTTACCTTCCCCTTACACAGCCCTTTCTAATCGGGAGGGAGATTTACAGCATCGATCCTTTCTCTCACTATCACATATCTCACCCCTCAGAGTGATGCCGAAGGAACACTCGGCCAACTCTACATTCCCCAATGGTCCCCCTCCCTTGAAAAAAATCTGCATTTTGATGCTCCTTACCCGCACGATGTTTCACTGTATAGTGGAAGGGTTGCAGCGCCAGATACCACCGAGTTATCCGAGCGCTATTGTCCTTCATCGTATGTAACCACCTTAAAGGAGCATGATCAGTGATAGAGAGAAAGAACGCCCCAACAAGTAATAGCGAAGAGCGTGAGTAGCCCATTTGATGGCTAAACACTCCTTCTCAATGACGGAGTAGTTAATCTCCCTAGGAGCCATTTTTTGCTCAGATAAATAATAGGGTGTTCTACCCGTCAACTTGTTGGGACAGGACCGCCCCCAGACCAATGTGGGAGGCATCGGTCTGCAGGATGAACTCTTTGCTGAAATCTGGTGAAATCAGAGCAGGAGCTTGACAGAGTTGCTTCTTAATCAAATCAAATGCCTCCTGACACTGCCCTGTCCATTTAACTATTTTTGGAGCAGCCTTTGGGTGAGATCTACCAGGGGTTAACTATGGTGGCATACTCGGGGATAAATCGGCGGTAATAGCCGGCTAGCCCCAGTAGTGATCTCACCTGTGACTTGGTTCTCGGGATCGCCGTCTCCACCAGCGCCTGGACTTTGGAGGCGATCGGCCTCACCGGCCATTACCCATAATGTAGCCAAGATATTGGGTCTCCTGTTTGCCAAATGCACACTTGCCCAGCTTGGCTGTTAGCCCCGCCTCCCTCAGAGACTGGAGGATGGCTGAAACTCTAACAATGTGCTCCTTCCAGGTGGAGCTAAAAATCACCACATCATCAATGTAGGCGGCATACTGATGATGGGGAGCTAAGACCTGGTCCATCAGTCTCTGAAAGGTGGCAGGAGCTCCATGCAACCCGAAGGGCATGGTCCGGAAATGGAACAAGCCATCTGGGGTAGAGAAAGCAGTTTTCTCTTTCGAGCTCTGAGTCAGTGGAATCTGCCAGTATCCCTTCGTCAGGT
Source organism: Acipenser oxyrinchus oxyrinchus (assembly GCA_030684275.1). NCBI lineage: Eukaryota > Metazoa > Chordata > Actinopteri > Acipenseriformes > Acipenseridae > Acipenser > Acipenser oxyrinchus. The sequence goes on along the minus strand of CM060288.1, from coordinate 3,399,009 downwards.
CCAAGGTCGAAATCAACCGTGCCTTACCCAGTCGGTCGAGGAGCTCATCCACCCGGGGCATTGGATATGCATCGAACTTGGAGATGGCATTAGCCTTTCGAAAGTCCACGCAGAACCGAGTGGAGCCGTCCTTCTTGCCCACCATCACGATAGGACTGCACCACTCGCTCCGGGAAGGTTCAATGACTCCGAGCTCAAGCATATCCTCCACCTCCTTGCGAATAGGAACCCTGCGACTCTCTGGGATCCGATGCGGTCTCTCCCGGACCCTGACCCCTGGTGGAGTAATAATAGCGTGAGAAATAACATTAGTCCTGCCGGGCAAGTCAGAGAAAACATCATTAAACCTTTCCACTAACTGGTAGAGCTCTCGTTTCTGATCCGAAGTAACTGTTCCCCATTGGAATATGAGTTATAGCTGGTGGATTGACAGTAGGACCAAAATCCTCTTCCAAACTGTCACCAGCTACAAATAGGGCCTCCCTTTCATTCCAGGGTTTTAGCAAATTGATATGATAAATTTCGGTTTTATTTCGGCGATCGGGTCGTCTAATTTCATAATTTACTTTACCAATTTCCCGAACCACCTCATATGGCCCCTGCCACTTAGCATACAACTTAGATTCCGATGTGGGAAGTAGCAACAGTACTTTATCACCTGGCCGAAAAGTCAGAATACGTGCTTGTTTATTGTACTGTTGCTCCTGGCGATGCTGAGCTAGTTTTAGGTTCTCCTGCGCCAAATGACCAACCAATGCTAGGCGGTCTCTTAACATAATTACATATTTGACTATGTTTTTAGAGGTTTTTGTTTGCTCCTCCCACCCTTCTTTCACAAGATCAAGGATACCTCGTGGTTGCCTCCCATACAGCAGCTCAAAGGGAGAGAACTCGGTCGAACTCTGAGGCACCTCTCTCACTGCAAACATTAGGTAAGGGAGGAGTTTAGCCCAATGTTTTTGCTCTTGGTTGACAAACCGCTTCAGCATCTGTTTCAAGGTCTGATTAAAACGTTCCACCAAACCGTCCGTCTGCGGGTGATAAACGGAGGTTCGGATCGACTTAATTTGCATCAATTTGTATAATTCTTTCAAACATTGTGACATGAAGTTCGTTCCGTGATCAGTGAGGATTTCTTTTGGAATCCCTACTCTCGATATAATATTCACTAACTCTTTAGCAATGGCTGCAGCACTAGTGGATCTCAATGGTACTGCCTCTGGATATCTGGTCGCATAGTCCACCACTACTAAAATGTGCGTATATCCAGAGTCAGACTGGCTCAATGGACCCACTATGTCCATAGCGATGCGCTCAATGGGAACTGAGATCAGGGGCAGTGGGACCAGCGGGGCCGGGCGAACCCGCCCCGGCACTACTTGCTGGCATTCCGGGCATTCCGCTACATATCGCGCCACCTCACTAAACACTCCCATCCAATAAAATCGAGCCAATATTCGTTCCCGAGTCTTATCGATACCTAAATGGCCTGAACAGGGGACATCGTGAGCCAACCGCATGATCTCACGTTGAAAAGACTGGGGAACGAGTAATTGTGTTACAATCTGACTTGTGCTCGTGGCTTGGGATACTCTATACAGTAAATGCCCGACAATAATGTGGTGGGGATATGTAAGCGGCCGGCTATCCTCTACATCCTTCCCCTCGATAGACCGAACCTGCCCCCAGATGTGGACCAGCGAAGGATCGTTCTTTTTTTGTTTTTTTTGGGTGAAATCGAGAGTGGAACAAATCGGTGTGCAGCGGGAAGATATTACCAATAGTTTCCCCCGCTGCTCCCATGGTCTTACCGGAGACTGGCTTTACCGTTTTATTAATCATGCTGTCAAAATGCGGCCAGTCTCGACCTAAAATAACTGGATATGGCAGCTTCTCTGCCACAGCCACGATTACACGGCAGGCATGACATCCAACTGTCAAATCTAATTTGGTGAGGGGGTAGTCCTTGTTATCCCCATGAATACAGGAAATGACCACGACCCCTCGTGACCACCAAGGTACCCCCTTTAATAGAGCTCGTCTTATTAAAGTCTGCCCACATCCTGAGTCCACTAATGCGTGGGTGCTCACCTCACCAACCCGTACATTAACAACACAAGGCCCCTCCCAATCATTACCCCTGGTCTTACCTGATGCTGTCAGGACGTAATGGGAGGTCACCCCACACTCCATGGCCGCTGGACAATTCCACGCCAGGTGACCGACCTCCTGGCACCGGTAACATGTGGGGCGAAAGGGTGCCCACGGAGCCTGCGTGTCCCGTTGCCGGTTTGGCAGCGGGGAGGGGTACTCTGCTCTTACCCCGCTGGGGGTCGCCCTCGCTCTCCACTGTGTTGGAGGGAGGCCGCCCATGGGGTGACGTTGCAGTGCTGGTCCGTGGGTAGTGGGGGTGATGCGTGGTGGTGGTGTTGCCGCTCGCGGTCTATTGGAGGCAGGAGCAGGTGGGGCAACCACTGGAGCAGCAGGTAGAGCGTCCTCGAACCCTTCAGCCAATCTGACCGCTGCCTCCAGCGTGGTGGGACGGTGGCGACTGACCCAGTTCCTCGTGTCTGGCCCCAGCACCGTCACGAATTGCTCAATGGCAATGAGCTCGGTGACCTGCTCTGCGCTATTGGTGCCGGGGCAGAGCCACCGGGTCACGTGGTCCACCAGCTGTTGTGCCACCACGCGGGGTCGCAGTCCTGAGAGTCGCTGGTATTCCCGGAACCGGCGACGGTGGGTTTCCTCCGTGATGTCGAGTCGCTGGAGAATGGCCTGCCTCACTCTATCATAATTGAGGGCATCTTCATTGGTTAAGGCTTGGTAGGCTGCCTGGGCCTCCCCAATCAAATTGGGCCCCAACTGGGTAGCCCACCAATCCCGAGGCCATTGCGCTGCCGTTGCCTGTCTCTCAAAGGCTACCAAATAGGCCTCAGGATCATCCTCCAGCAACATCTTTACCACCCTTATCTTCGGTAAGGGTGGCGTTGGTTCTGTCGCCGGTCCCCCCCGATTGGCTTCTAGGAACATGGCATGCATCCGCTCCATCATGGTTGCCATTCCCTCCTGGTGTCTTCGCTCCTGCGCCTCCAATATTGCTCCTAATGCGTGGCATCCATCCCGAGTCCCTCTTCTGATCACCAACTGTGACACGCTGAATGGTGTGGTGCAGTAGAAAGTGAATGTCCAGACTGAATTCTCCCAATAACAAAAGGTTTTAATAATTAACAAACAAAAGATCATAAAATAAATCTACTTGGGAAAATAATAATAATAATAATAATAATAATAATAATAATCATAATAAATAATAATAATAAGCCCCAGTACCAGCGATGGTAGTGGGGCAAAACTCAGCGTCCTGCTAAAACAAAAGTAAACAAAACACACTCCAATAACCACAGTCCTCCGTGCACGAAAATGTGCTCTTCTCTTTCAGGGTTTGTGGTGTGTGCGCTGTGCTGTGAAGTGCTGTGCGATGAGGGGCGTGCTCTGGGGTATGTGCTGGCTCGCTGGCTACAGCCTCCCGTCCTCCTGCTCCTCTGCTAACACACAAAAACAAAACACGTAATCACAAAAACAAAAACATCGGCTCCGGCCGATCGCTTTTTAACTCAGCGCAAGGGGAGGTTTTGACGTAGCTGCTTCCCCTTTGTACCCAGCAAACTCCTCCCTGCAATCAACGCGTCGCCTGGTTTCTCCAATAGAGGGCTGCCCCGCAGCTGACTGCAATGGAATCGTCCTGAGTACTTGCAGCTACGCGCACCTCCTAATATGGTTACCTTCCGGTTTCCAGCTACCACCGAGGTAGTAGATCTAGGAGGCAGCTTACCTTCCCCCTTACACAGCGCCCTTTCTAATCGGGAGGGAGATTTACAGCATCAATCCTTTCTCTCTCTATCACACCAAGGTAATCATGTCTAACGTGCCGCCATTTTTAAAAAATGAGACCTTGGCAAATGAACTTCGCCGATATGGCAAATTGGTGTCCCCAATTAAAAATATACCTTTAGGGTGCAAAAATACAAATGTTAAGCATGTCCTGTCTTTTCGGAGACAGGCGTTTTTACTGCTGAATAACCCGGGGGAGGTGATTGATGTCGCTTGGAGCTTCAGTGTGGAAGGGACGGGCTGCGTAGTGTTTGTCAGCTCTGACACACTGCGGTGCTTTAACTGCGGGGAACAGGGACACCAGAGGAGGGCCTGCGCGAGAAAAAACAGAAATGAGGAAAGGCAGGAGCAGGGTACTGATGGCAGGGAGGAGGCTGGGGATGTTGGGGGTGAGCGGGAGGATGAGGCCGCTCCCCCATCGCAGCGCCAGCCGGAGTCTGCAGAGACCAGGGAGCCGCCGAACGGGATGAAGCCGCCCACACCACAGCCGAGGCTGAAGAGACTCAGCCACGGTCCGGCACAAAATGAAGCTACTGAAAATGATGAGGGTTTTGTGATGGTAGCTAAAAAAGACTAAAAAAAGAAAAACATAGAAGCTGCAGATCTGCCTAATAGCGAGCGGGAACGGAGCAGAGCCCCGAGCCTGTGCTGGAGGGGAGCCTGCAGTCTCAGGCAGGGTGTCTGTCCCTCCTGACATGGAGGGAGAGGGGAGCAGCACGGCGACAGGCTTACAACCCGGCGCTGTGCAGCTCTTCTCTCTCTGAACCCCAGCAAGCGGAGGCAGAGGCAGCGGTGACGGCTGTGGCTGTGCTGGGAGGAGGAGAGGAGAGCGGCGCTGCAGAGGTGGAGAGAGCGCGGAGGAGCTGGCAGCTGTGGACGGCGGAGCAGGCAGCGAGGACGGAGCAGAGGAAATGGAGGGGAGCTCTCTGACTCCTCGCTTATCTCTGACATCCCCGATAGCCAACCCGTTAACAGGGGAAAAACTTTATACCTTGGATGAATTTAAACTGTTTATGGAAAGTACAAAAGGGAAAAGGGGGTTGAAATTGAAAACTTCTTCCCGATTTGAGATTATTCCTCCACTCAGCACACATCGTTACACGAAAGGCAACATTAGAGGAGTTTGACCAGAAAAAAGGTACCGTCTTAAAAAATATGTACAAACAATTAAGAAAAAGATCGCTAATGATGCTAATCAATAGTTTTATAATGGATACTTCTTTTAAGAATTTTTTATTGTTGCTTGTTTTATTCTGTCAGTTTTATTCTTTTTAGCCGCCATGGAGAAGTGCGTTTTATTTCTTTTAACGTGAATGGCTGCAGACAGTCTTTTAAAAGAGCGCAGCTATGTGAGTTTTAGAGCAGAAGCGGGTGGGGTCGCGCTGCTGCAGGAGACGCACTCAGACAGGGAGAATGAGGCGGCGTGGCTGGCAGAGTGGAGGGGCCGTGTGTGCTGAGCCACGGCTCAAGCACCAGTGCGGGAGTGGCAATTTTATTTAAGCCCAGCCTTAGAGCAACAATTTTAGACATTGAAGAAATTGAAAGAGGCAGGTTACTAAAAGTAAGAGCAAGGTTGGGTGGTACTGTATTTGTTTTTATTAATATTTATGCACCAAATAAAGGAAGGGAACGCATTTTAATTTTTAATAAATTAAAGCAAGCTCTTTTAAGTATTGATAATGATGATGTGGTGGTGGTGGGAGGAGATTTTAACTGCACTATTGATTTTACAATGGATAGAAATAGTGAGGAACCCAATCCCCAATCCTCAAGTGAATTAGCTGCAGTTTTTCAGTTCAGTGGCCTGGTTGATGTCTGGAGGTGTCTGCATCCTAATGCAAGACAGTACACCTGGTCTCATTGTCGCTTACAACAAATATATAGAGCCAGGTTAGACCGCTTCTACACATCACACACTCATCTGAATAAATTTATTAAAGCCAATATCATCCCCAGTAGCCTCTCTGACCACCACTGCCTGTTAGTTACAGTAATACTTACCACTGACTCTCACAGCACCTCCTACTGGCATTTTAATTTAAAGTTATTACAGGACACAATTTTTGTAAAACAATTTAATGATTTCTGGAACATATGGAAAAAAGAAAAACACTTTATAAAAATATGCGGCAGTGGTGGGACATTGGCAAAACGCAGATTAAAATCTTTTGCCAGCAGTACACACTCAATTCAACCGGTCACTGAGCACGGCGGTGAGAGAGCTGGAGTTGAAAATTCTCCAGTTAGAGAGCAGCCTGGACACAGACCACCAGGAGCAGACCCTGCAAACCCTGAGAGAGCAGAAATACATGTTGGGCAGCCTGCTGAAGGAAAGAGTGAAGAGGGCTGGTGCGCTCTCGCTTCATGGAGCTTAAAGACATGGACACCCCCTCCAGTTTCTTTTTGGCTTGGAGAGGAGGAGAGCAGACAGCCGGCAGATGCACTGCGTCCGGACGCCTTGCGGCAGGGAGCTGTACAGCCGGGAGGAGATCAGCAGGGAGGCAGTAAAATTCTATTCTGAACTATATAGCAAAGAGCCATGTGACCAGAAGGATACGGACCTGCTGCTCCAGGATTTGCCCACCCTGAGCGAGGAAGAACAGCACCAATTAGATCAGCCGCTAACATATCAAGAGCTGACCACTGCTGTTACACAGCTTTCAAATGGAAAAGCTCCTGGCATTGATGGACTGCCCGCTGAATTTTTAAAAGTTTCTGGACTGTGATTGGTGAGGACTTTTTGCAGGTGCTGGGAGAGAGCCTCCGAGATAAAGAACTGCCCCTCAGCTGCAGGAGGGCAGTAATCACACTACTGCCCAAGAAAGGAGACCTGTGCTTGCTAAAAACTGGAGACCTGTTTCACTTTTATGTTCCGATTTTAAAATAATTTCAAGATGTATGGCCAATAGACTAAAAATGTGTATAGGAGCTGTAATTCACACGGACCAAACTTACTGCATACCGGGACGTTCCATTTTTGATAATTTGTTTTAATTCGAGACTTTTATCAGTGGCTAATGCATGTGATTTGAATGTGGGGCTGGTTTCTTTAGATCAGGAGAAAGCGTTTGACAGGGTCGACCACACATACCTATTTAAAACCCTGGAAGCCTTCGGGTTTGGCCCTGTTTTTATTTCTTACATCCAGCTTTTATATTTGAATGTTTTTAGCATTTTAAAGATTAACAATGGGCTGAGTCAGCCCTTCCCAGTGTGCAGGGGTATTAGGCAGGGCTGCTCCCTGTCTGGAATGCTTTATTCACTGGCCATAGAGCCCCTGCTGCACCTGCTGAGGGGCCGGCTGGTTGGCTGGGCAGTGCCCTCCTCACCCTCCCCTGTCGCAGTGAAGGTGTCCGCTTATGCAGATGATGTGAACGTGTTTGTGTGCAGTGACGGAGACATCAAGGCATTACAGCAGAGCCTGCACACATTCCAGAGAGCCTCTACAGCAAGAGTTAATTGGGCAAAGTGTGACACCTTCCTGTCAGGCAGTTGGCATGATTGCACCCCCTGTCCTGCCTGAGGCACTGAGATGGGACAGGACAGGTATAAAAGTGCTGGGGGTGTTTTTCGGAGTGGAGACATATATGCAGAAAAACTGGGAGGGCCTAGTGGACAGGGTGAGGGGCGGCTGCAGAGATGGAGGGACTGCTGGCTCAGCTGTCCTTTAGGGAAGGGTCCTGGTGATCAATAATCTGGTGGCCTCCATGCTGTGGCACAGGCTGGTGTGTCTGGACCCTCCCGGGGCATGGTGCAGGAGATTCAAAGAGTACTGTTGGAGTTTTTCTGGAGCGGGAGACATTGGCTGAGGCCAGCGGTCCTGTATCTCCCCACTGATGAAGGGGGCAGGGGCTGGTCAGCATTGCCAGCAGGGTGGCAGCCTTCAGACTGCAGGCGGTTCAGAGGCTCCTGTATGCTGGGGAGGAGGCTCATTGGAAGAGGCTGGCTTGTTTTTTCCTCAGTAGAGTAGGGGGCTGGGGATAGATAAACACCTGTTTTTAATTGAGAGTACCAGACTAGCTAAAGTAGGTCTCTCTTCTTTTTACTTGAGTGTTTTAGATGCCTGGAGGGCAGTGAGGGTAAAAGAGATGAGGGGTCCCTGACAGGCAGGGCCTTGTTGGAGGAGCCCTTATTTTTCAATCCACTCTTCCCTGTACGTTTTTTCAGTCAATGACGCTCTGTGCCTGCTTTGTGAGGGCAGGAGTGACCAGGCTGAGACACCTGATCAACTTTGAGCTCTCCTGCTGGCTGACTGCTACACAGCTGGCTGGGCGGCTGGGCTGGCACTCTGAGAGACTGGCTGAGAAAATGGTCAGTAAACTAAGGAGTTCTCTTTCCCGGAGTTCAGGGAGGCTTTGAGGGAGGAGATGTCCAGCAGCACAGGGCAGAGACAAGACTTCATCTTTCCAGGGCTACTAGTGTGTCCAGCAGTAGGTGAAGGAGAGGAGGATGTAGGTAACGGGGAATGCTATTAAACTTAGACACAGTTAAAGATCTAACTCTTCATACAGCGGAAAGTAAGAGAATTTACCAGATGTGTGTGAAGGCATCACATTCTCACCAGTTGAGGGGTTGGTGGATTCAAGGTGGAGGGCATGTCTGGAGGTAAAGGAGGGGTGCAGGCCAGTATGGAGGGTTCTGTATAAACTGCCCCTCACCAAGAGAGCGGGGGACCTGCAGTGGAGGATCCTGCACTGTATTGTGTCCACCGGCAGGTTTCTCCACAGAGTTGATGCTAGCATTAGCTCAGAGTGCGTTTTCTGCTCTGCAGAGGAAACAGTGTTTCACATGTATAGTGAGTGTGTCAGGCTAGGACCACTCTTCCATCTTCTACAAGAGCTCCTGCAGGGCCTAGGCGAAGAGTTCACGAAAGAGCTTTTTATCTTTGGGGTTCCCTACAGTCTTAAAAAGAGAAACAGGTGTGTTTTAATTAATTTTATAATGGGTCAGGCAAAATTGGCCATTTTAAAATCCAGAAAGAACAGTATCTCTGGGGCGGGCTGACTGATGTTGTGGTGCAGTTCAGGGTGTTGGTGGTCAGCCGGATAAGAGTGGATTTTGAATTTTTAAACTCAATAATAACCCGGAGGACTTCCAGGAGAGGTGGTGTGTGGGAGACACCTTGTGTGCTGTGAGTGAGGAGGGAGAGCTCCAGTTTTGTTCTAGTTTTTTAATTTTGTTTTTAATTTTATTTTTATTGTTTTACAGTGTTTTTTTATTAATTTTGGCTTTAATCTGTTTTTAAACAGAAAGAAAACACTGTTTTTTAATTGATTTTTTAGGATCCTTTTTGTTTAAAATCTATTTTTAAGGAGAACATGATGCATTTTAAGATTTTTAAATATTGATAAATCTTAATTTTGTTTGTGTTTTACCTTTATTGATTTTGAATGGATTTTAATTGGAATGTTTAATAAAGGATCTTAAAAGTCAAAGTCTCTCTCTCTCTCTCTCTCTCTCTCTCTCTCTCTCTCTCGGAGGATTGTGGGATCGCTGGAGCCTGTGAGGAGTTTGAGGAAGCGTAGGGTAGGAGTGTTGTTTGGTTTTGCGTTTTTGCTTTTTGTTTTACTTTAGTTTAACTTTAACGTTTGTTTGTTTAAATTAGTTTGTTGTGTGAGCGCACGTGTGTGTGTGTGTGTGTGTGTGTGTGAGTGTGTGAGAGTGAGTGCGTGTGTGCTGGGGTTTGTGCTGACGGCTCGTCAGCTGAGCCCGGCGATGAGCTCTCATTCCCAGGGAATGAGAGATTTGACCCGCCGGCATGGCTGTCGCTGTGTTCCTGACAGCGCGGTGTCGGTGGAGGATTGCTTGCTTGCAATATGCAAGGTAGTTGAGGGGACAGGATCGTTTCTGCGTCCCGGATGAATAAAGGGCTTGTAATCTTTTTAAAGATACGCAGGATGTGGATAAACTTGTGCAGGAAGGTTTTGTAGTGCAAGGGAGTTTAGTGCACGTATCGCCCTTGCAACACCCTTTGCAAAAGTGATTTTATCAAATGTCCCCCGTTTTAAAGAATGAATTGCTGGAAAGGGAGCTGAGTAGGTATGGGAAAATCTGCTCCCCAATAAAGTCTATTCCCTGGGTTGTAAAAATCCACAGTTACACCATATTATGTCTTTTAGGAGACAAGTGTATATTTTATTAAACAACCCCGGTTTTGAAATAAATGTTGCCTGGACTTTCACAGTAGAAGGAAGCAGCTGTGTGGTTTTTGCAAGTACCGACACCATGCGCTGCTTCAAGTGCGGAGTCCAGGGGCATCAGAGGAAAAATTGCCCGATGAGAGAAGGTGAGACAGGGCAGGAGAAACAGGGTGAGGCTGACGGGGGTCAGGGAGCACAGGAGGAAGAGCAGCAGCGGGAAAGGGAGAACAATGAGCCTGGAGCCCCGGTAAATGAGGAAGACAGTGAAGAAAATGAGTTCACTGTGGTAAAAAGGGGGAAAAGGAAAAAAAAAGAAATAAATGAAAACAAAGAGGGGAAAAAAAGAGACATAGAGCTGGAGCGGAGCTCTGAGGCGGTCTCTCCAGATCACAGGCTCTCTCTGCCCGCCCGCCCTGAAGGAGCGAGCGGTGCTGAGATTAAGACTGCTGGAGAACCGGGGTCTGGGAGTGGGGCTGTAGTGCAACGGGGAGAAGTCCCCTGCTGCAGAAGCTCCCAACCCGACTCGGGGAGAGACTCCGGCTCTGGGTCTCAGCCTGAGCGGCGGTCCCCTCTTCTCAGAGGAGGTGGAGCACAGCGCCGAGTCGCAGCTCGACGCTGTTGCGATACCCTCTCCCCAGACTCGCAAGAAAACGCTGCAGAGAAGCTGGGTGTAGCGGCAGAGAAAATTAAAAACGTCAAAGTAAATGTGAAAGTGAGGAGGAGAATGAGATGGATGAGGAAGACGGAGGTGATGTCTCTGACTCCTCGGTGCTTTCGAGATCCCTGACAGTCAAACCCCAAAGGAAAAACTATATTCGGTAGAAGAGATAAATAACTTTTAAACACGACCAAGGGGAAACGTAATGTTGATATAAAGCAATTCTTTCCCAATCTTAAACTGTTTCTGTACTCTGCTACTGTGGCTTTTAGAAAAGCCACTTTAAGAGAAATCGACCAGCCAAAGAGGTACAGACTTAAAAAATATGTACAAGTAGTCAGGAAAATGATCAATACAACAACTAAGGAGGTTTAAAATGGCTCAGTTTTATTGCAATTGTATACTTTTTGTTGTCGATTTTCTTGTAATAGTTTTAAATAATTTTACTATTATGAAGGGGTTCAATTTTATCTCTCTTAATGTAAACGGCTGCAGACAGGATTTTAAAAGAGCACAAGTCTTTGGTTTTAGAACAGAAGAGGGCGGGATCGTTTTTACAAGAAACACACACAGATGAAGGGAATGCTGCTGAATGGGAGGCGAAATGGGGAGGGCAGTGTGTGATGAGTCATGCCTCTAATAACAGCGCTGGGGTGGCTGTGCTTTTTAGATCGGGGTTAGGAGCAGATATTTTAGAAGTAAGAGAGGTTATTAAAGGAAGGCTTTTAATAGTAAGAGCTAAGGTGAGGGAGGCTACTTTTAACCTAATAAATGTTTATGCCCCTAATATAGGGAGAGATAGGATGGTGTTTTTAAATATTTTAAAACAGACTATCTTAACAGTTAATGATGAAGACTTTTTATTAGTGGGGGGTGATTTTAATTGCACAGTGAATTTTAATATAGACAGAAACAGTATAGAACCGCATCCTCCTTCTGCGACTGAATTAGCTGCAATTTTAAAGTTCAGTGGCTTGGTTGACATTTGGAGGTGTCTGCATCCCACCACTCGCCAGTACACATGGTCACATCACATTTCACAGTACATAGTTAGAGCACGATTAGACAGGATTTATACATTTAAACATCAACTTAATATATTCACAAAAGCCAGTATAATACCAACCAGCCTGTCAGACCATCACTGTGCGCAGAGTACTGTTACACTACCTAAGGAAACACATACCACACCTTTTTGGCATTTTAATACTAAACTATTACAAGATTTCAAATTTGTGCAACAATTTAGAGATTTCTGGAAAATTTGGAGAACACAAAAAGATCAGTACAGAGATCTGAGGCAGTGGTGGGGTATTAGTAAGGTACAAATCAAAGTTTTTTGTCAAAAGTATACCTCTGGTGCAACCAAGTCACTGAATGGAGCTGTGAGAGAGTACAGGTGCTATCAAGATTTATCGAGCTAAGGGACATGGATGCCCCCGCCACCTTCTTCTTCAGCCTGGAGAAGAAGAAAGCAAGCAGTAAGCAGATGCACTGTGTCCGGCTGCCCTGTGGGAGAGAGCTGCTGGAGCAGGAGCAGATCAAAGAGGCGGCGGTGCAGTTTTATTCTGGACTGTTTTCCAGTGAGCCTTGCAGTCAAAATGACAGGGACTCAATGCTGCAGGGCTTGCCCACCCTGAGCGAGGAGGAGAAGGGGAGTCTGGAAGGCAATATCATTCTCCAGGAACTGACCACGTCAGTTAAGCAGATGGCCAGCAGGAAAGCCCCAGGGATTGATGGTCTACAAGCAGAGTTTTTCCAATACTTTTGGAAGGAACTGGGACCAGAGCTGCTGCTGGTGCTGCAGGAGAGTTTGAGAGATGGAGAGCTGCCGCTTAGCTGCCGCAGAGCTGTACTGACTATGCTGCCTAAGAAAGGAGACCTGTGCCAACTAAAAACTGGAGACCAGTTTCAATTTTATGTGCCGATTTAAAATTTTTTCAAAATGTCTGGCGATAAGACTGAGAGAAGTATTGAACAGTATAATACACCGGACCAGACTTACTGTGTGCCAGGACGGTCAATATTTGATAATATATTTTTAATTAGAGATTTTTTAACTTGTACTCAGATGGGTGATTTTAATGTGGGACTGGTCTCCTTAGATCAGGAGAAAGCTTTCGATCGGGTCGACCACCATTACCTGTTTACAACACTGGAGGCCTTTGGGTTTGGCCCCAAGTTCATTAACTATGTTAAAATTTTGTACAGTAATGTTTTTAGTATTTTAAAAATTAATGGGGGTCTGAGTCGGCCTTTCCGGTGCGCAGGGGCATCAGGCAGGGCTGCTCCCTGTCTGGCATGCTGTACTCCCTCTCCATTGAGCCCCTGCTGGCTCTGCTGAGGAGCAGGCTGTCGGGATGGGTGGTGCCTTGTTCTGCCCCTGCTGTGGCAGTAAAGGTGTCCGCTTATGCTGATGACATTAATGTGTTTATTTGCAGCAACCAAGATGTCCAGCTATTACAGCAGAGCCTAGAGAAATTTCAAGGGGCTTCATCAGCAAAAATAAACTGGGCAAAATGTGACATGTTTTTGTCAGGTAGCTGAAAGGAGGGGGGCCCTCCTGTTCTGCCACAGACATTGAGGTGGGAGAGAACAGGACTAAAAATATTAGGTGTCTTTCTGGGAACTAAAACATACATGGATATGAACTGGGAAAGTCTTGTGGGCAAAGTGAGAGGGCGGCTTCAGTGTTGGCGGGGGCTGCATTCTCGGTTGTCCTTCAGGGGGAGGGTTCTTGTAATTAATAACCTGGCTGCCTCTATGCTTTGGCACAGGCTTATGTGCCTGGACCCTCCTCAAGGGCTGATTAATGAAATCCAAAAGATATTTGTAGAGTTCTTCTGGGGTGGGAGGCACTGGCTGAAGCCAGCCGTGTTGTACCTCCCTCGGGAGGAAGGGGGGCAAAGGCTGGTCAGCATTGCCAGCAGGGTAGCGGCTTTCAGGCTGATGACAGATCAGAGGCTCCTGTACGCCGGGGAGGAGGCTCACTGGAGGAAAGTGGCCATTTTTTTCATCAATAAAGTGGGGGGCCTAGGGTTAGGAAAATATTTGTTTTTAACTGACCATGACATCCTGAACAGTTCTGGTCTGCCTGCTTTTTATCTTAATATTTTTAAAATGTGGACGACTCTTAAAGTGAAAAGAAAGGAGGAGGATTTGACAGGGCAGAAACTGATGCAGGAACCTCTTTTCTTCAACTCTCTGTTCCCGGCATCATGTCTCAGGTCAGAGGCATTGTGTGCCAGGTTTGCAAGGGCAGGGGTGACCAGACTGGCCCATTTAATGTTACCTGGGAATTCTCGCTGGCTCAGTGCTGCTGAACTGGGTGGCAGGCTGGGCTGGCGAAGTGAGAGACAGGTTGAAAAGTTATTAGATAGTGTCAGGGCTGTCTCTCTCCAGGGCTCAGGGAGGTCCTGGGGAGGAGATGGCAAAAGGAGAAGAGGAGGATCAGGACTCTGATTTCCCAGTGCTGCTTGTGTCTCCCCAAGTAGGTGAGGAAGAAGAGGAGAAACAGCAGGAGTATGGCAAGCTGTTAAAACTGATAAAGTCTTCCACTGCCTAGAAAGCAAAGAGCTGTATTTTTTAGTGTTAAAAATATTTTTATAAAGAACTAAAAGGAATGGTGGACTCAAGTGGAGGGACAGTCTCTCTGTGAAGGAGGAGACAGCCCCGGTGTGGAGAGTTCTGTACAAGCCGCCACTTGACAAGAGAACTGGGGACTTGCAGTGGAGGCTTCTCCACTGCATTTTAGCAACGGGGAGGTTCTTGCACAGAGTAGACCGAATGTCAGCCCTGTGTGCAGTTTCTGTGGGCAGGAGGAGACAGTGGTTCACGCGTACAGTGAGTGTGAGAGACTGCGGCGCTGTTTCAACTCCTCACGGAGCTGCTGCAGGGGCTGGGAGTCGCTTTTAGTAAACAGTTTTTTATTTTGGAACTCCTTATAGTTTTAAAGAAAAGGCAAAGTGTGTTTTAATTAATTTTATTATGTAAAACAATTTTTAACTGTTTTAACAAGAGTACAGTGTATTATGTTTTTATGTTATGTATTTATTTATTTTTAGATGCTGAGTTGTTTTTACCAAACCCACACTCGGCACAATTATAAATTTATAAATTTGTACTTTTGTTTTTTGTGATTATTACATAGAATAAAGGACCCTTAAAAGTCAAAGTCTCTCTCTCTCTCTCTCTCTGTAGTGAATGAAGGGGTCCCCAGAGTGAGAGCCAGCCTGAATCCAGAGACACTGAGAAGGGGAGCGTGTGTCAAACTGAAGGAGACAGACCCATTCTTTCAGAATGAACTGGAGTGCCTGGGATTCAGCTCCACTCCTGATCCTGAATTGGAAATGAATCTCACTCATCATGCTGTGAGGATTTAGGACAGAGTTACAGGGTCATTCTACTTAGAAGGGACACATTGGAAATATATGCCAAGCTTTTTCTCTGAACAATTATATGTGTGATATGAACCCAACACATTAACACTAGAACCGCCGGGTTTATGCTACTACCTAGAACCGCCAGCAGTAGTCATTTTGACGGGTACATTTTAAACAGCTTTGATATGAAAATGAAACACAAACTATCAGACACAACTCAAACGTTTTATTTATGAACATCATATCTAACATTTGCATAGCAGACACATCATATTTAAATGAAAAAATAAACATAAAAGCCTTTTTTTAAATTAGCGATATAATGCATGATGTAAAAACATGAAAAACTACAATAAAATAAACATTTCAAAAGAAGATATTGTGTAAACAGCTGTAATCTGTTATATGTACATAAAAATTCTAAAACGAAGTAATTATTTACAAAAATAACAAAAGGCTTTATTTTCGAAATGAGCGCATATAATGCATGACATACAAAAATTAAAAACTGTAATAAAATAAACATTTCAAAAGAAGATATTGTGTAAACAGGTGTAAACTGCTATATGTACATACGAAATTGTGAAAACGAAGTCATTATTTACATTATCACATTAGCCTACTGCATAGCACGACTTCAAAAAATGAAAAACAATAATAAAATAAAGTGCGCATTCAGGGAAACATACTTCAAAGTAGCCCCCAGATTTGCACAATCCACACAGATGTAACGCTTATCAACTTGTTGTGT
The DNA here is from genome assembly GCA_030684275.1 of Acipenser oxyrinchus oxyrinchus. Taxonomy (NCBI): domain Eukaryota; kingdom Metazoa; phylum Chordata; class Actinopteri; order Acipenseriformes; family Acipenseridae; genus Acipenser; species Acipenser oxyrinchus. Next base: position 3,383,187 of record CM060288.1, on the reverse strand, counting down.
GCATTTACCACATACTGCTCTTTCACACTGGGGACAGATATCAGAAGTTTTATTTTTACTGCATTTAGTTACCTGGCATTGTTTTCTGTTACGTGTGTCACTTGATGGCTGCGCACTGTATCCAGGTTGAGCTGCATTTCCCTGCTGCTTTGCAGTTTTCTGATCAAAATGTTTCTGCCAAAGCTCCGTGGCGAGCATCATAAGAGATCTCTCCTACTGATATTTTCCGCGGTGCATTCATTGTACAAAACTAAGGAATTGATGGCTGCCATGTCCAGTACATTGTAAAATACAGCAACAGAAAACCAGTGCTTGCTTTCACTGAGTACTACGTTTTGCGCAGATGGTGGAAACGCTCTTCTTCTTTGTTTACTGTTGCAACCAGGCTTTTTTTCCAACTGTTTTGCTAATTACAGTGAAATAATCTTTGCACAGGTAGGGTAGGGGTATGGTCCGCTGCCAGCCAATACTTGATCCCAAACGTGACAGGTTTGTTTGTCCAGCGACAGCGTGCTTTTATCCGAAACAGCTGCTTGTCCATGTAATGTTTTATTTTTAGCTTGAAACAGGCAACGCTGTTTTCAATGAAGTCGTTCCAAATTTCTGATGCCAAGGCAAATCTATCTGTAGTTGAACTCAAATCAAAACGCAAAAATAAAGATTTCTCGAGAAATTCTTGTAATAGTAATATTATAAGACAGCAGACTATATATGCTCAAGTAGACAGCCAGACGGCAAGGAATTGATATGATTACAATAGAGATTTGGATAACACACATCTAGATGTCAAGAGCAATATTCTATTCAAATACATACTGCTGTAAACTCAGCGTAGCTACAGGTAACAAACTGGCTTGTATAAATATAAAAATAGTGTATTGTAGGTTATATTAATAATAAAAGCATGTATTGTAACAAGCCGTCAAAATGACTACTTTTGGCGGTTCTAGGTAGAAGTGCTCATAACTTTTTTTCATTTTTGCGATTCTGACTTTCAAACACCGTCAGCGTATTTAATACATGTGTTTAGGAAAAGTCAAGAACAGACAACCATGGATCTTTAACACACGCAGAGTAATTTAAATTTTAAAAGTGAAAACCGTCAAAATGACTACCGTGGCGGTTCTCATGTTAAACAAAGCTGCCAATAACATTTATGATATTTTTAAAATGTAATTTGAGCTATAAATGGCATTACTGTTCCAATGTCAGTGAGTACAGTATACAATACAGAAGTTAATCGTTTAAAAGCACCCAAAACTAAAGAATATATGAATATCTTCATGGGTGTGGCAGCAATGTGTGCTTCATCTAACTAGAATGGCCTCTAAGCTCTTGCACCAGCGCAAACACAAGCTGAAACAACCTTGTGTTTTTTGTTTTTATTTTAGGTGGTGCAAACTTTGCACTGGAGCAAAAGCCGTTTTGGTTTTGCATGAATTTGAATGAATGAATCTGCTTTGCTGAGTGTTTAAATACCGAGAAACCCCAAGCTTGTTGTCTACTGGAGCCCTGCTTCAGTGCAATGGGATTGAAATACAATGTGTAGATTGTTGTATATCCAATTATTATGACAGACCACAATATTAGAGCTGTATAAATATAATACTGTAAAACATGAAAGGTTAGCAAGCAAACAATTTTCACTAATGTTACATTTGTTACAAATCTGCAGAACCTACATGCAGCAACATTACCATCATTACTACATTCATAGTTTATACAGTTTGAATAATTGATCTAAACAATCTGCAGAATGAAGTTGCCTCAGACTGTTTGACAGTAACAGAGCTGGTGCTTTTGTGGAATCACCATTAGCTGCTTATTCCTTTTGGGCAAAATATGGCCTGTTTGCTTCTATTTTTTTATTAGTATGCTATTATTAGAGTGACGCAGGGTCTTCTGGTTTTCATTCCAACTTAAACTCTCAATTAACATAATTGATCTAATTATTTGTTCATTTGGGCATATTTCATATTTTTCAAGGTCTTTTACATTTGATGATTTAAAAAATGCACTTGATTCAAGGTACACAACCTATGAAACATTTTGAGACCTGGAGAGAAGTATTAAATGTGTCCAATTAATCAAATCATTAGACCAATTAAGTGATTGAGAGCTCGGGTGGAACTAAACCAGAAGACACTGCAGCCCTCCAGGAACTGAGTTTGACAGCCCTGTCCTGAGGCAAGCTTTGCGATTTAGAAAAGATTTCATTGACATTGAGTTTGAGTTCCTGTACGTTTTCCAGTATCTCTGTGTATGGGAGTGGCCTAGGATATTGAGGTATTAATGTTAAATATGATATCTTCATAAATATGCACTACAAGGGCACATTATTATGTTTCCATTACCTCTGTATGTAAAAGGTTTCTCATTTTTAAACTGTCAATGATTCCTGAGATAAAGTGGAACTGAACAAACCCAAGGGAGACATTGGAAAATACAAGCTTGCCAAAGGGGAGATGCTGCTGCAGGTTTGGCTTCATGAAATGAGAAATGAAATTCCCTCTGTATCATGGAATTCCTTTGCTAGTGTATCATGATGTAAGCCCTGGAGTGTGGGCTCAGTCTTCTCTGCTGCCTGCTTGTTCTCAGTGTGAGTTCAGCTGCATTTCCAGCGTCCTGAGCTGGGCTTTGAACCCACTGGGGACGCAGCTGAGAACAAGCCAGACCCATGACTCAGGGATAAGATAACAAGATTAGAAAGCTTATACGTAGAACTCTTTTTATTGTTTTTATTGATTTGAAAATTAGACATTTTGAAATCTAACAAATACTGTACTAGTATTATGGCTTCTGGTAGACTTTTGTGATATAATTGTGTAGTTTCTTTGATTACATGAAGGTAAATAAAAGATTTAAATTATATTCATGTGTTTTGCTTAATGGATTGGGGTGTGACTTGAAAAGCCTGAACTGTCCCAGTGTCCATGGAGTCATACTGCACATGAAAGACTCCTTTCTGAAATACACTGACAGCAGACTGTGGTTCCAAACCAACATACAAAAACACCGTGTGCACTTAGACTGATAACCCTGTTTGCAGTCAGACAAGGACGTTCTGAGCATCACATTAAAGGGGATATATTTCTGTTTGATGGGTCTGCTTCATCTGTCTATGCCAAACCTTTTTTTCATACAATTAATACAGACCATGTTAAAGTAATCGTAGCTGACAAAATAATTCCACACATCTTCCTGCCTTGCCTTCCAGCTGTGCTGAAGAATCAGTGCAACTGAGTTCTGTTCAACAGAAAATAGGAGGCACTTTTTTACACAAAGAATTGTGAGGGTTGAAGCTGACACCCTGGGATCCTTCAAGAAGCTGCTTGATGAGATTCTGGGATCAATAAGCTACTAACAACCAAACGAGCAAGATGGGCGAATGGCCTCCTCTCGTTGTAAACTCTCTTATGTTCTTATGTTCTTATGTTAACTACCCCATGTTTTGTTCTGTGCATATTTTGTCAGTGCAATTGAGTTCTGCTCAACTACCTCATGTTTTGTTCTGTGAATATTTTTAGACGTACAGTTTATACTGTCTGTCTGTGTAATACACTCTTATATGCTGTTTTCTACAGTGAGAATTTTTTTATTTGTGTAGGATCATTATCTTTACAAGGTATAGCTCTGCTGTGACGTTATTTCAATTAGAATGCTGGTAACCATGGTTTTGTGGTATGTTGAATATGATAAAGGGGTTTTGCTAAATGAGACGTTTCTCAATGGCATAGTCTTTTTTGTTTTGTTTAAAGCATAAAGATCGACTTCACCCATTCCCCTTGAACTGAAAAATAAAGATTGTCAATTGTAAAATAAAAATTAATCGTCGATTTGGCAAAAAATAAAAAAACTAATAGTAGCAAGCCTCTGTATATGGAGTGTGTCCAAATGAAATCGAATAGCAGCAAGCCTCTGTATATGGAGTGTGTCCAAATGAAATCGAATAGCAGCAAGCCTCTGTATATGGAGTGTGTCCAAATGAAATCGAATAGCAGCAAGCCTCTGTATATGGAGTGTGTCCAAATGAAATCGAATAGCAGCAAGCCTCTGTATATGGAGTGTGTCCAAATGAAATCGAATAGCAGCAAGCCTCTGTATATGGAGTGTGTCCAAATGAAATCGAATAGCAGCAAGCCTCTGTATATGGAGTGTGTCCAAATGAAATCGAATAGCAGCAAGCCTCTGTATATGGAGTGTGTCCAAATGAAATCGAATAGCAGCAAGCCTCTGTATATGGAGTGTGTCCAAATGAAATCGAATAGCAGCAAGCCTCTGTATATGGAGTGTGTCCAAATGAAATCGAATAGCAGCAAGCCTCTGTATATGGAGTGTGTCCAAATGAAATCGAATAGCAGCAAGCCTCTGTATATGGAGTGTGTCCAAATGGCCATGTCAATGAGATTCTCTCCCCTTGCTGCATGTATGTATTGCTTATCTCAAGATTTGTCAATTCCTTCAAGGACCCTTCACGAATTCACTGTGTGAACCCAGGGTAAAGACTTCCCTCCTCTATTGAGCTGTAACCCTATTTTTATGAAGACATTTCTATTGAACAATAAACAGGGCAATTACTATACCTTCAGTTATTTAACCTGTGCTAAAATAAAATGAAGACACTGCCCCACCCCCATTTGTTTCTTTTTAAAATATATTTTTTCTCTTTAGATTACAGTCCACGAATAACCATGTAATTAGTGTATTTTTATGGTAATAATCCAAAACAGCTTCTCGAGTCGATTGTATTTCCCTTTTCATTTCGGAATATTCTTTTAAAAACTGTAGACAGGAGCATGTTCTCATTTATGTCTTGTTGTCAACTAATATTTTGTTATTGTTCAACTTCGCTAAATGTGGACATCAGTACCTCTGAAAGAAATCTGTACTGTAACAGTGTCATTGCTTGCAATTGCTGTACTAGATACATGCTAGAGGCTGCGCCCCCACCAGTTTAATTCAATCTTAATTGTATAATAAGTAACACTACACACAGGGTCACTTTCATTTTATTATTTAATAGCACAGAGAAGTTAACAGTTTTAATACTGACAGCAGCATAGATTTGTTTATGGAATGGAATGGTATCATTGAACTCCCGACCGTTCCATAACAACAAAAGAGAGAGGGGAAAATGAAAATAGTATTTCATAAATTAACAAATTATTATTAGTTTCCCCAGTGTTGAAGGCACAAACAAATAAAAAAAATATTATCACTGATTACCAGTTTTAATCCAGACAGAAACGCAGATGTTACCCGTGTGTGCTGAACTATATATTCCATGTCTCCCTATTCTGTGCAATGGAACAGTCGCAAGTCCCTGCCTAGCAACAACGTCAGGCAGCAGTGATGTCAGACCGTTATCTTTGGGGTTCAGTTTCTGTAAAACTAGGATCCCCAAAAAATATTAATACCCCGCTGCAAATCTACACCCCTGGGACTATGTGTATGCAAGTGTGGTTCCTTAATTTGCTATACTTTTTGAGATACAGGTATATTAAAAAGTATTCAGCCAAATGCTACCCCATTCACATGGTTTGATGAGCCTGCCAATCCGACCACACATAAAAATGCATATTGGTGGGATGTTACCTCCCGTTTGAGCTGCTTGTAAAACTGACTGTAAACAGGACCTTCATTCAAACCTTAACCATGTCTGCGCGACCGCAGTGGCCTATTCATGTCGTCATGCTGGCCCTTATTCATGATGTTATTCATGTAATATTCATTACCCCTATTAATGAAATTGATACCCCCCCATAATAATAACCATATTCAGGTTCATACACAGTTCATAAAGGTTGCAGGTAGGCATAGCCTACTTATACTACTGATTAAAATGCAAGCACAGCTGCTTTGGCACTCATTCTCACATTTATACTAAAGCATGATTAAACACCCTTAGGTTGGCACATAGACAGGATTCCTTTCAAAAAATATCACTGGAGCAGCACACTCAGTTTTGATTCGTATAAAGCAGTGGCCCTCACTTCCAATTAGGTCCTGAAAGATTTATAAGAAGGTTGATTCATTAATCTACAATCTGGTTGAAACAAAGACCTGGACTGGAAGGACCGAAAACAAGGACCATTGTAACTCTGCCTGGAATATTGATTTCTATCAGCTTCATCTGCATTTTCAAAACTGGCATTTATGTCTTTTCACTTAACCACAGAAAGCAAATGTATTGCCACATTTTGTACAGTGATACAGCTTCTTTCCACTGTGAATTTGCTGGTGTGTTTTTAGGTTTCCTGACAGACTGAAACTCTTCCCACATTTAGTGCAGTGATACGGCTTCTCTCCAGTGTGAATTTGCTGGTGTTGTTTTAGACTTCCTAACTGAATGAAGCGCTTCCCACAATCAGTGCAGTGATACAGCTTCTCTCCAGTGTGAATTCACCTGTGTTTTTTTAAGCTTCCTAACCGACTGAAGCTCTTCCCACAGTCAAAGCAGTGATGTGGCTTCTCTCCAGTGTGAGTTTGCTGGTGTCTTTTTAGGTTTCCTGACAGACTGAAACTCTTCCCACATTTAACACAATGATACGGCTTCTTTCCACTGTGAATTCTCTGGTGTCTTTTTAGGCTTCCTGACACACTGAAGCACTCTTCCCACATTCAGACACAGTGGTATGGCTTCTCTCCAGTGTGAATTCGCTGGTGTTGTTTTAGGCTTCCTAACACGACTGAAGCTCTTCTCCACAGTCAGAACAGGATGGCTCTCCCCAGTCACTGCTGATGGCTTCTCTCCAGTGTGAGTTCGCTGGTGTGATTTTAGGTGTCCTGATTGACTGAAGCTCTTCCCACAGTCACTGCAGTGATGCGGCTTCTCTCCAGTATGAATTCTCTGGTGTCTTTTTAGGTCTGCTAACTGATTGAAGTTCTTCCCACATTCAGTACATTGATGTGATATCTTTGGCCGGGATATGTTTTCTGAATCCTTAAACAGCAAGTCAATAGACTCCTCTTCAATGCAGAAAGACTCCAGTTCAGTCTCTTCTTTAATGTGGACATGATCCAGTTCAGTCTCTTCTTCTTTAATGTGGACAGGCTCCAGTTCAGTCTCTTCTTTAATGTGGACAGGCTCCAGTTCAGTCTCCTCTTCTTTAATGTGGACAGGCTCCAGTTCATTGCCTCCTTCTTTAATGTGGACAGGCTCCAGTTCAGTCTCTTCTTTAATGTGGACAGGCTCCAGTTCAGTCTCTTCTTTAATGTGGACAGGCTCCAGTTCAGTCTCTTCTTTAATGTGGACAGGCTCCAGTTCAGTCTCTTCTTCTTTAATGTGGACAGGCTCCAGTTCAGTCTCTTCTTTAATGTGGACAGGCTCCAGTTCAGTCTCTTCTTCTTTAATGTGGACAGGCTCCAGTTCAGTCTCTTCTTTAATGTGGACAGGCTCCAGTTCAGTCTCTTCTTTAATGTGGACAGGCTCCAGTTCAGTCTCTTCTTTAATGTGGACAGGCTCCAGTTCAGTCTCTTCTTTCATGTGGACAGGCTCCAGTTCAGTCTCTTCTTTAATGTGGACAGGCTCCAGTTCAGTCTCTTCTTTAATGTGGACAGGCTCCAGTTCAGTCTCTTCTTCTTTAATGTGGACAGGCTCCAGTTCAGTCTCTTCTTTAATGTGGACAGGCTCCAGTTCAGTCTCTTCTTCTTTAATGTGGACAGGCTCCAGTTCAGTCTCTTCTTTCATGTGGACAGGCTCCAGTTCAGGCATCTCCTGTTTAATGCAGATAGGTACCAGTTCCACAACCTCCTCCTGTTTAATGTAAACAGATTCCATCTTTGTTCCTTCACTTTCACCAAGATAAGTCAGTCTTAAAAACAGAAAACGTTAGGTTACTATCATAACCCTGGTTCTCTCAAATAGAAATGTAACCATTACCTCATGGGAATTTATCCTTAAAGATACTGTAACCTGAATAGATCTAACAAAGACTGCTCTTCAGAGCCTGTGATGCAGTCATGCCCGTCCCGAGGGCATAAATAGACTGCATGCACAGATCTCAATATCATTTTTCCTTCAAGACTGCTGCAATCATAGATGCAGTGACCTTGAAGGTTAATGGTTACATTTCTATTCAGGGAACCAGGGTTATGATAATAAACCTAACATTCCCTATCAAGTATGAAATGTAACCATTACCTAATGGGTAGACATACCAAAGTTGTTACAAGACAATTAATGCAGACAACTGGAATGCCACAAGCTCGACCCAGGCCGCCTTGCGCTATCATTAGGAACCCTCAGCACAAGTAGCTGGAGCTAAAAGATTTGAGGGAGAACTCAACTCTATGTTTTTGCTGTAAGGGTCGAGCTCGAGGCAGCCCTTAACACTCTTGTTCCAAACCCAGGGATTTGTGGATCCACGACATTCAGCCGATAAGCGCAGGCGTGCAGGATGTGCCCACTTGGAAAGTCTCTCCAGACAGTGCCGAGACACTGTCAGCAGGCGGACATGGTTCAATGTGGGCTGAAAAACCCTGTTTTTGAACCAGGCTTGGAGAAGGCGCATGTGGAAAAGACTCAAAGGAAAGGTCTGGGAAGCTACTGCCATAAAGCCCATAAGCCTCTGGAATGTCACTATTGTCAGAAACAGAAGTTCTGCTGACAGAGACGGGTGAGCCACTGGCACTGGGTGATCCAAAGAGGGTAACTCTGGATCGCCCATCTCCTCAGATGCGGCAATGGAAAGCAGATTGTCTAGTTGCGAGCCTGCGCTTGGTGCCCCTTGTTGCTCCAAGAGAACAGAGGGGGCTGGTGGAGCAGTGTGTTCATGCAACAGCTGAGCCAGTACTGTGCCTTGCTGGGAAACAGCTTCCCAGAGTTTGTCCAGATTTTCAGAGTCCACTGATCTATGAGACCGGTGACCTTTTCTCCTCTTTTTAGAAACATGAGGAGGGGAGGAAAGGCAGAGGATGATGAGGAAGACCATGCCACTCGTTCAACTCTCCTGCTCTCCCATGGCACAGCGCCCTCAGACGAGGATGTAGCCAACCCCTTAAGGGATGATGCTGGGAGCCCTGTCAAAGTGGTAAAGTCGTGGACCACTTTACGGAGCTGCGAGACACCCGCTTATCTAGCGTATGCCGAGAGAAGGACGCGCAGAACTCACAGAATCCGCGGCCTGCGAGTGGCCCCTTTGCATGCTCCGGTCCCAAACAGGAAGAGCACCTGTTGTGCTTATCCTCTACTGAGAGATTGGCCTTGCAAATGTCACAAGGGTAAAACCCTGGCATGCAGCAAGCAGTAAACTCTGTGACAACTGCTGCTTCAATCTGCTCAAGCCGGCGCTTATCTATCTCTCTCTCTCTCTACTCATATATATTAGTACTTTGTAGCACTTGCCGCTAGAAGCTGCAGTCAGACAGCACACGTAGCAAAGTACTGTATTTAAAAAATATATAAAACAGCACGAGTCGAAACTGAAAGCGTCCGCTGGTCTTGGACCAGAGATGGTGTCACTGTTGTGTATCACAATACCCCCTTTTTAACCAAGTCTGAATGGTGGTGATGAACCGAGGTGGAACAGAGCAGACAGTAAAATGAACCAAAATGAACCGATCGGCTCCCAGCCGCACAGTGACTGAACACTAGTGCTGCTGTAAAGTACCTTGCAAGGCACAGTTCAGTGAGTGTTCTACTCGGTGGTGGTACACCGTCGGTGGTGGTATGCTCTATATAGTACCGTTCGGTGGTGGTTCAACACTCGGTGGTGGTAAACTCGGTCCAGTACCTTAGGTACGGTCCGGTTCAGTGGTACACTTCGTACAATTCGGGTACCCCAGTGCAGTAACCTCGTTCACTGTTTTGTACGTATACTGTGTCAGGAACGGAGCAGGTCTGTGACCCACAGTTACTGCAGAAGCAGTATATAAGGATGCCCACCTATATAGCTTTTGTCAAACCAACACAGCCCTAAGACTGGGGAAAGCCGGCTGTCAGAGCCCAAGGCAGCACGAAACACTGCGGGAAAGATTGCAAGCAATCAGACCCGACGCAGAGCTAGCCTAGCGACTGCGTAGTGAATCAGAGTGATAACCTTGTTCATTGTACAGATTTGTACCGGTGGGAATGGAGTAGGCCTGGACCTACAGTTACAATTAAGCAGACTATAGGGGTGCCAACCTATAGCGCTTCTGGCAAACAGACACAGTCGTAAGACTGGGGAAAGCCAGCTGTCAGAGCCGTGACAGCCTTCGAAATGGCACTGCATGCAGAGACCAGGGTGGCAACGAGACACTACGGGAGGGGCTGCGGACAGCCAGAACCGAAGCAGAACTGAGCCCAGCAACTGCTAGTGAATCAGAATGGTATCCTCGTTCGATGTACAGTACACCGGTGGGAACGGGAGCAGGTCTGGACCCACAGTTACCACGGGAGCGATCTATAGGGATGCCTACCTGCAGCGCTCTTGGTTAATCCAACAGTCCGAAAACTGAGGAAACCTACTATCAGAGCTCTAATAGTCTACACAATAATACTGCAAGCAGAACTAATGTGGCAACAAGACACCAAGGGAGAAAACTGCAAGCAGAATTAATCAACGAGACACTGAGGGAGAAAACTGCAAGCAGAACTAATGTGCCAACGAGACACTGAGGGAGAAACTGCAAGCAGAACTAATGTGGCAACGAGACACTGAGGGAGAAACTGCAAGCAGAACTAATGTGCCAACGAGACACTGAGGGAGAAAACTGCAAGCAGAACTAATGTGGCAACGAGACACTGAGGGAGAAACTGCAAGCAGAACTAATGTGTGCAACGAGACACTGAGGGAGAAAACTGCAAGCAGAACTAATGTGCCAACGAGACACTGAGGGAGAAAACTGCAAGCAGAACTAATGTGTGCAACGAGACACTGAGGGAGAAAACTGCAAGCAGAACTAACGTGCCAACGAGACACTGAGGGAGAAACTGCAAGCAGAACTAATGTGCCAACGAGACACTGTGGGAGAAAACTGGAAACAGTTTTAACCTGAAGCGTGTGTCACGGTCCAACAGGTGCGCTGGAATTTCTGTGAAAAGAAATAGAAAAATACACACCGAAAAACTTTTTTTTCTCACACAAAACAGTGAACACTCGATTACTGTTAATTATGTATAAATTCCCTAACAAAATAACATTTTTATTTTCAACGAAGCTAGCAGCCTGAGAGAGAACACAAGTACCCGACTTAAGGTTACTCGATCCCGGGGGAAGGGGCGACGGACCCGCCGGCTTCACATGGAGCACAAGGCTGCTGAGGGACTAACGAAAACCACGGCTGAGTGCACAGTACGTGTAACTAGCAATGACTATAATCACGTAAACATCATCTAATTATAATCACATTAACAGTGTAATTACACAAGCAAATAAGCAGATAAAAGTACATTCAACTCTCATCTCTCTCGATCAGGTCGGATGAAAGGAAAAATGATATTGAGATCTGTGCATGCAGCCTATTTATGCACTCGGGACGGGCATGACTGCATCACAGGCTCTGATGAGCAGTCTTTGTTAGATCTATTCAGGTTACTGGGTCTTTAAGGATAAATACCGATGAGGAAATGGTTATATTTCGTACTTGATAGGCAATTAAGTATTGCTATCTGTGTCACCTTCAGTCTCAAGAAAGCATTTCCTTTAGTTGTTTTTATACTTTCAATCAAACAACCACAAAGACCAATGATGAGGATAAATACTTTGTAACTGTCATGGGTGCTTGTGACATTTAATAAGGCATTTAATGTAATTAACCTAACTTTGAAATGGGTAGAATTGTTCTGTTAACAGAGTCCTAAAAACAACATCTGGAGGAGCATCAGGAATTTAACTGTTCATAGACAAAAGTTACATGCCACAAATATTACGTGCTTGTGTTACAAACTAAGATCTTACAACATCTGTGTCAAATATTTACTGTTACTAATACATTTCAAACATATATTCATAATAAACAAAGCATTCCACACAATTACAATCCTGCCAAGCAACACATTAACTGTTCAGTTACAGTAAGACACGATTTGGCGAGTATCAAGTGGATTTAAAAGATGAATAAAAAGATAGAGAAGCTTACTTCAGGTATTGTCAGTGGGATCTGCAGCACGGCTCTAGTGCTCTAGTCACTCGCTCTGACCGTCTCGATTCTTCTCTTCAGGGTAAATAGGCAGCTCAAACTGACAGTGACAGGTAATCTGTGTAGACTAGACTGCACTGCATATTTAAACCCCTCTCTTGCAGTTCCACGCCCAACACGTCAGCCCCTCCCTGGATGTCACCTGCGTGCTGTTAGTCTCTCTTTGTTCTCTTCTATAATATATAATTAATATATTATTTGCTTCGGTTCCCTTACACACGTGTTTCTCTCACATAGCAATACTAAAATCACTTTGGAATGTAGGTGTCCCTTTGTGTTTTAATTTATAACAGCAGACTAAAACTGGCAAAGGCAACAAAGATACACTTCATTAAAATGATATTTCTATAACATATTAAGAAGGACAGAAAGATCAGTTTATACACAAACGTAGCTTTTTATTTAAATATTCGGGATTTTATATTTGAATCAAAGTTAATAAAAGCGACCAGTAGATGGCAGAAATGATCAATTTATTTTTTTCTATTTATTATTATCTATGCAGTCCACCAATCCAGTTTATTCTTGCACATTAATAACATGGCTATTAGATTTCTGTGCTGTTCTGTTTTATTTTGTAAATTATAAACTCACATAATGATTTCTAATGCCATCCATTTTCTGAGGCAGGAGTTTTCAACCGGGGGTACACGTACCGCTTCTAAGGGTCATAGGGGGTACGCAGGACGACTCAGAAATACACAAATCAAAATGAAAGTAAAAGAAAAGAATGGTTTTTTAACAGTATTATATATTCTCTAAAACACCGTGTATAATTTTTTCATCTTTGTTTAGCAGTTCAAAGTGAACCGCAGATGCAGCTGTTAGTGTATTGCTGTGTGTGCGTGTCAGTGCGTGTGTGTGTGCGTGTGTCAGTGTGTGTGTGTGTCAGTGCGTGTGTGTGTGCGTGTGTCAGTGTGTGTGTGTGTCAGTGTGTGTGTGTGTGTGTGCGCGTGTGCGTGTGCATGTGTCAGTGTGTGTGTGTGTGTGTGTGTGTGTGTGTGTGTGTGTGTGTGTGTGCTGTCCTGTCTTCTCCGCTGTTTGTGTGTGGTGCCTGGGGTGTCACATGCACAGTGCAGCTGTATGAGAGGGTCTGTGTTGGCTGCACTGTGATTTGTGTTCAGTTCCGCCAGCCACCTGTTTGCGCAGGACCGAGGATCTGAGCGATTGGACCATGACCGTATTTAGGAGCTGCCTGTGTGCAGCTCAGGTTCTTGTTGTGTAGTTGTGTGAGAGTGTGTCCTGGAGCTGTCTATCAGAGCTAAACCATTTAATGACAGAGCGTCCATTAGCCTGCTGTTCCAGCACTTCAATAAAAACAGCAGTTTACACTGCTTTAAACTGCATCCTGTGCCGTCTCCATTTATTCCTGCTGCGGACCAGATACACCAGTACAATATATTAAATAAATGGGAAAGAATGTGTTAATCAGATTATTCTGCCTTTCACTGCAACTGGTACCATTCAGTGAGCGAAAACTGTAAAGGGTACTTCAGCTGAAACCTCCCGACAGAAGGGGTACAGTTTCAAAAAAAGGTTGAAAACCCCAGTTCTAAGACAATACCTGCCCTTCTCCTCTAATGTGGCAGGAAATCAAGGAAATACACAATTTCGTTAATCTTCAGTAGAAATCAGTCATTTAAATACTACTTAGGTTATTTTAAACATAACTTGACCCACACGTTAAGGTGGGCAGTAGTCTAAGACTTCACTTCAAATTATGCTTTGTACAATTGCAGTAAAATAAAACATTAGGTATATTGAGACTAAACTGGGTAGATATAATGTTCTTTTTCAGAGAGAGAGAGAGAGAGAGAGAGAATTAAAAGTCAGCAAACAGCTCTACATTCAAAGAGAATCAGTAACTAACAGGATACTCATCAGCTTTGTATCTGAAGAGAATCAGTAACTAACAGGATACTCATCAGCTCTGTATCCAAGGAGAATCGGTAACTAACAGGATACTCATCAGATCTGTATCCAAGGAGAATCGGTAACTAACAGGATACTTATCAGCTCTGTATCCAAGGAGAATCGGTAACTAACAGGATACTCATCAGCTCTGTATCCAAGGAGAATCGGTAACTAACAGGATACTCATCAGCTCTGTATCCAAGGAGAATCGGTAACTAACAGGATACTCATCAGCTCTGTATCCAAGGAGAATCGGTAACTAACAGGATACTCATCAGCTCTGTATCCAAGGAGAATCGGTAACTAACAGGATACTCATCAGCTCTGTATCCAAGGAGAATGTTAACTAACAGGATACTCATCAGCTCTGTATCCGAGGAGAATCAGTGACTAACAGGATAATCATCAGTCACTAGAAATACTCAATGAAGAAGAAAATAATTAATCAACTAAAAACGTATGATTTTAATAATCAGCTAATTGTTAAAAGTGTTTCAGTTTGCCAATCAATTTTCTTCATGATAGATAGATAGATAGATAGATAGATAGATAGATAGATAGATAGATAGATAGGTATATGTTTGGGGGGCTGTATTCTGGGTGTAAAACGCTGAATTACAAGTTTTTAATAAACGCGGGAATGTCTCTTGTTTCTTATTATTACGTCACTGTGTGAATGCCGCGGCACGAGACTGCAACAAAACAAACGCGCTGACACAGCCACGCCGCTTCACAAATACAACACACACATAAAAACAACGCGCTCCTACCCACAACAACCCCGTCCCTTCAAAATAATACAATATAACAGCTCTCTGTAGTTTAAAAACATATTGTACAACTCAATAAAGACTCGCTTACCTCCTATCTGCTCTCCCTCAGTGTCTGAACGGGTCTGTCTCCCACAGAACGAGGAATATACCAATCACAAAATACAAACTCATCACTGCGGTTTGACAATTCATCTAATATGGACCGCAAATGGAATCGTGACCTTTTAATTAAAAATAAAAATTATTTTCAATTGTAACACCGTAAACGAGCTGTTTGTAGCTCTAGTTTTTCCAGTGAATACAATTTTTCAGGTAATCCCCTCCCACATGCCGGAGTTGGTATAGCCCTATATTATCACCCGGGACGCTGTGACTGGAGGCAGCAGCGCCGATGCAGCGAGTTTTTCGCAGATATATACTCTGTGTTTTGTACCGATATTGTTATTTCCCATCCTCTTCTTCAGACCGAGATGTTCAAACACTAACAGTATACACCTGATAATGTTTTTAGAAGTATATTAGGTTAATTCAAGTTGAGCGCCGTTGTAACAAACAGATCCAAAATGGCGTATGCATGCGCGCAGTTTCATAGCTTTCTCTTCGCTAGTCTTGGAGGTTCAGTGTGTGTGAACTTGTTTTTGGTAAATACAGCACAGGGTAGCAGAAAGGTCATTCTTTACGAGTAAACTTCCAGGCAGTAACCTCTGCTATTTCTACCCCATGTTTTTATTTTGTTTCTCTTAAACTGTATTATTGTCTCCTATTCTTTATACAGGACAGTATTCCTCCCTGCTGTCCAGTGGCACAGATTTAGAATCTTCCTCAGACTGCTCTGCGAACTAAACCAGGCAACAGAGCCGCCTCCACAGCAGCAGAAGAGTCATCAGGCAATGAGACACGCCAAGGAGTGCGCTGCTCTGTGAGACTCGAGGGGCCGCATTATCAAAGCGCTTCCTCCAGGCTTTAATTAACTTCTATTGATTTTAAAAAGGACAAAACATCATGTTAATGTTACAACATGAAAAACTAAACACACTGAGAGTGCTGAAGAGGACTTGAAATACAGTGTATTACTCAGCTGTTTGGTTCTAGTTTTGTAAAATGAACAGGTGGTTTACCTCTTTAAAATAAAGAGGAGTTAATTAAAGACTGGCGTAAAAGCTTTGAAAAGATGTCCTGAGGTGTCTTATTGTGATTAAAAAGTGTCCCATTCCACAAGAAAAACCTGAGAGGCGTTAGAAAACTAAAGCTCTTTGAATGAAATGCTTTTTATTATATGAATAACTACCCAGTGGAGTGACAGAGCAGGTTAATAAACTAAATGTATTGAATGAATAATGAAATCAGATAATACATGTCAGAGAGTGAGAGGTTTGTATTAATCATTGCAATGACAGTATTTTTAAAAAGGTTTTAGAAACTTTAACCTAAGAAACCACGTAAATGAACTTAAGTCACTCTTTTTTTATTGCTTTATTATTAAAAAGGTATCACCAAAAAAAAAAAATCTGTTCATCATAATACTAAATTAAAGCAGTGAAGCAGCACAGTACAGCACAGCTGGCATTGTAGATATTTCAAAGGAAAAATTATTCGTTGTATTGAAGAAGACTGATTGGAGCAGCCATTTTAAATGCAGTTATCTGTTTATAAGCACAGCACCATGGCAACAGACATCATGCTGTTCATGTTCAGCACTGACATCAAAGTGACATCATAAAGAAAAATGATGTCATACTGTCTCTGGCAGAATATTTAGCAGTGAATTTTCAGCAGAATCTTCATTGCAGAGATTTACTCCTGAGAGGTAAGTTCACAGAGTTCCTGTTAACCTATGGATTTATTTATTTATGTATTTATAGTGATCAAAGTAAGATTAATATACAGCAGAGCCTCAGAGTTACGAACACCTTGGGAATGGAGGTTGTTCATAAGTCTGAAATGTTCGTAACATTGAAAACTGAATTTCAATGGTTTTATTAAATTGTGTGTTTTATTAGTCTGCTGGCTGGATAAATAGCTGTGGAAACACCTGGATGCAAACTGAATTACAACTTCCATGCTGCCTTCTTCCATCGAGGCTATCTGACGTGTGGCTGAATATATTCGTCTCTTCCTCCCTCTGCATCGCCCTTGTGTGTGTGTGGTCCCTGTTGATCTGTGGACTCCATACATCTACTTGGTTATATTCTTCCTTGTTGGTGTTTTATGTGTATTGTATAGACTCTTGTGTTTTAAAGTGGATGGTTTTATTAGTGAGTTTCCATTCTTATATCTTGTCTTTATTGGAGTGTTTCTCCTGCATACGTGCTGATGTGTAACTTTTTATTTTCCCTTTTGTGATCTGTTTGTCCAAGATTAAAACATATAATATATATTATATGTTTTGCACGGTGATGTTTAGAACACCTGTATCTCACAGACGGTAAGGGTAGGCCTTAGGTGTATCCCCAGGGACTGAGTAGTTTAGAGCACCCTCTAGTGGTTTTATTGCTGTATTTTATTTTTTTGTATTTGTTAATAAATATTTTTAATCTTATTCTGGTGTGTTCATGTTTGGGTGGGGTGTGGGATTGGAGATGGTGTGGCTCCCCTACAGAGTAGTTTTCGAACATGTGTTACCTATACTCTTGATAAGTTCATTGTGCCCTTCTGAATGTTATTTTGCATGTTTAAAATCCATTCTGTGTAGTCGGCTACTGTGTTGTGTGTGTTTACGTTAAAGTTACGCATACATCGCATTTATTTTTTTACCCTATACCCATTTATTGTCTACACCGCGTTACACTGAGGACAGTGCGGTATACTGTAAAGATGCTCCAATCAGTCTGCCCGGACTGCACCTGAACCATCTTAAAAACACGAAGCCCCTAATAAGCTCATTTGTAAAAGTTAGTAAAGAATGGGGCTATATAATATAAGGAAGCTGAATGTGAACTCCTAGCTGGAGCAACGAGAGAGTTAGAGAGGGGGCGGGGCAGAGAAGGAGGGGGAGACGCTGCTAGGCAACCGGATCCTGAACATTCCACTCAGCTGAGCAGAGACCGTTAGGATTTAAAAATGCGAAAGTTCCGAGCGGCGTTAGTTAATTAACGTTCGCTTCGTTTAATTAACATACTGTTGCTGGCATACATTTTAATTTTTAAGTAATCATATTTTAAATACTCAAATAGCACTGTTTTAAAAACTACTTGCTTTGACCAACTAAAAGCTATGCCCAACAATTAAAAGCGAGATTTAATATAATCGTGTCCAATACGTAACAGCAATAATAAAACAACCACAACAACAAAAACGTAACAAACGCTCGACGCTGAGTTTTTTAGACAAATGTGCGCCTAAGTTTAATAAAAAAAGAAAAGCCTTACGCGCACTGACATTTAGGGACACATCACAAATAATAATAATAATAATAATAATAATAATAATAATAATAATAATATGCTTAAATGTATTGTTGAATATCTACAGATCTTTGTGTTCCTTCTTTCTTACATAACACGTGTGCAGTTTAATTCTTTTGCATCAACAAAATTAAAATGCATAAGGTTTTTTTTTATTTTAGCTGCCTGCTCGCATGTTCCTCAGAAGGCGCTGCTTGCTGTTTATGGTAGCTGGCTGAGCTGCCTCTCCTCACACTGCGTGCAGTTTTGAAGCGCTGTGTTTAATATATTTCCATGTTTGAACTTCTGGCTCCCTGTTAAATGCAATCTTGCCTGCCATCAGATCCCCTGCATCCTGATAAAACGTGCAAAACATGGATTTTTTTTTAACATTGTCAAACTTAAGCCAGGGGAAACCTTTTAGCCACTGTTGGTTGAACTTGTATTTTACACACCTGTGAACACGCTGTAACTAACTCCAAGCTCCCTGCTCGCTTTCATCTCCTGACACGCCTGCATTGCTCATTTCTTGTAAAGACGCCGACATGTGTGAATTTGTTATTTTCCTCATCTTGGTTTGACAAACTGTCTGGAAACGAGCAGCCATCGCACTGATAAATCAGTGAAACTGGCGGGGTATGGGATTTGTAGTTTTTAATGTGTGATTAACAGTGGGCAGTGGACACCAATAAACTACATTCCCAGGGTGCATTACGATTGAGCTATGAGTTTAGATCCGAATGCGAAGTGTGGTTTTTTAATACTTTCCAGCTGAAAAAATAAATCACGTTTATTTTTTATAGTCAACCTTTAGGATTTTCTAGTCGCATACGTGCGTCTAAATTAAAAAGTATTTTCGCACAAGCATTTTGTTCGTCTCATATGCAGAAACTGTTGAGATATTTCCATCTGTGCTACTGGACGACACAGAAGGCTCTGCCCATCAGCCGAAACAAAAATTGTTGTATGATTATATGCTATGATTTGTCCCGAGATCCACCGAAAATCTGCGATTCATAAGAGAATCGCGATCCACGAACGAGCCACCACTGTATTAAACTAATATTTTATTTTATCTGAACACAGCTCAGTGACAAGCGGTTGCTGGTGCCCTCTGCTGTTTACAATAGGTAGTACAGGTATTGAAATTCAGCAATGACATTATTACTGTTATTAGTATTTATTTCTTAGCAGACATCCAGGGCGATTTACAATTGTTACAAGTTATCACAGTACAAAGTATCACATTCTAAAATATCACATTACAGAATATCATAATACAGATAAAAGCAGTTATGAAAGTACCATAAAATCAATTCAAGTAAGAACAAAATAAAGCACAGAGTACATTATAAGAGTGAATTCGACTAAGTGCAGCTAAACCTGATAGTAACTATTTGCTTATATGAGTCCAGTAAGAACACGTAATAAGCATGATAAATGCATGAGAATGATTTCAAATAAGAGCAATTACAGAAAACTTTATTATTTATACACAGTACTCTCCTGGGTATCCTGTAAATATTCTGTTTGCTGTATTTTAAGAATGTATCTGAAATGTCTATCTTTGCACAGAGGTTAAGGTTATCCGAGTCATTTCAAAGGGCAACTGAGCTGATAGATAGATAAATAGATAGATAGATAGATAGATAGATAGACAGCCTTTGTACAACAATTGTCCTGCGGTCTCCAGGTAAGGGAGCTGTGTGGGTGATGGAGTGCGCTGCAGAGCGGATTTCCACTCGATCACACAAGGGAATATAAAGAATGACGTGTTCAGAGCTAACTCTGCGATTTAGTGTGTGGATATATTGAAACCATGAAGCTGAAGAAAGAAAATGTACGTGATCTCTAACTCGCTGTTTGACAAATAACAATTCAACAATAAAAGCGTGTGTGACGCTTATTTCCCTACAAGCCCTTGTCTTTAACCACGGGAGCACACAGACTCTTACGGGGGTTTGAAACTGCACATCACTTTGCACGTATCCTTACTCATGTCTGTCCCACAGGAGTTCCCTGGTTGTAGTTTATGTGGCTGTTCTTTGATCTCATGCAGTGTTATAGGAGTGTGCAGAGCTGACTGCTAGTCTTTGATGGTTGATTCTAGTGTGTGCAGAGCTGCTAGTCTTTGATGGTTGATTCTAGTGTGTGCAGAGCTGCTAGTCTGTGATGGTTGGTTCTAGTGTGTGCAGAGCTGCTAGTCTGTGATGGTTGGTTCTAGTGTGTGCAGACAATCCTGTTATTGTAGCTGCGATTTGACAGGACACTGACTGGTGTCTGGTTTATGTTCTCCACTAGATGTCACTGTTTCCCCAGGTTTCTTTGTAGCAACATTCAGGAGTCTTTTGAAATGAATATAGATTAATGGATGACCACAGGCACGAAATAGGGGAGGGGAGGGGAGGGGAAGTAAAGTTGATCCTCTGTTATATCATTAAAAATAATTACTCTGTGTTACATAATTCAACTACAGCAGAGCAATCTGTGATTCTTCAGCTCTGGTTTCTAGCTATGTTTTGTTTGATGAAATCAAAAAGAAAAAAAAACTAAACAGTCAGGAGTGTTTTGCACATTGTTTCTGGTGCTGAGACTCAGTATCAGCCTATAGGGTTAATAACTAATACTACACTGTACTTTCTCTTTATTAGCTTGTGTTTCTCTTCTTGTCTCGGATGAAATCTGCATTCCAAGAGTGTGTCTGTGTATGTGTGTGTGTGTCTGTCTGACACATGATTAAGAACACCAGTATTACATTGGGTGTTGAGGTCCAAGCTAAAAGTTGTAAAGGACCTCGTCACAAATGGTTAGTTTCCAAATGATCAGATTGCCTGGAAGCAACATCTGAAAACCTTCTGAATTCCTTTTTAAATTCACATCACACTTCAGTGAAAACCAGCTCTGTTATTCTGTGCAAAAGTGTCATTAAAAGCAAAAGAGAAACACACTTTGAAGAGCTTGATTGATTTTGCTTTGCAAGGTGTGTAGAATTTGTATTTAAAAATGTAATTTATTTAATAGGGTTACAGTTCATTTACAGAGTGACATTAACAGACTAACACTGCTCTTGTCACATGGGGGGGATTTGAGTCCACAACGTTTCTAAACCTGAGCGCTGCGTGTCTGGAGAGCGCTACAATTTGAAAAGACTTTCATACAAAACGTTTCTGATTAATATCAGTATCACTAATGAATTAGGTAGCTCCATTTAAACTGGTGTATTTTAAACAATCATTATCCCACTTTGAGAGTAAAACTGATGAGAGGGTCCGGCTTGAGAACGTACACAACACTTAATAAAGGAAGCTCTAATAAAAATCACACTTACAACACGTCTTTATTGTTACACAACTATTTTACTGCTGTTGGGAAACTGATGCAGACCTAACCTGAGACCCTGTTTGCATTATGAAATACCCGGGCACTTATCAAACTGACTTTGCAGTTTATGGCTGGACAGCTACAGGGCCTGTGTTAAGAAACCATTTAAAACAATACAGGGCACAGAAGAGGAGCTGATACTATCATACCTGGACAAGTTTATGTGGAGAGGAAGGTACGGCAGGAATTGTCTAGATGCATTTATAAATACTGCATCAGATCACACAGCTGCACAGGGGGTGCGACCCACATCTTAAAAGAAAAAAATAAAAGCTGAAAGTTGAAGATATCTTTTAAAAACTATTTCTTTTCCGAATAAGATTCTGTAGTTTAGGGAGAAGGAGCAGAGTGATGGAGCGATCAGAATGGCAAGTTTTGAAGTGATTTGGATGCTCATTTTGAATTGATTTGAATACTCATTTTGAATTAATTTGAATACTCATTTTGTAGTGAATGATACCTGATGTTGCAGGGACAGCCTCTTGTGTCTCCACTCCAACACTATCACTATCAATAGCATCTTCCAGTGCTGTTAGCAGATTTGGTATCCTTGACTTTATTAGGCTGTAAATCTGGTGCAGAGGTTGTGCAGGCTCTCCAGATGAATGCTGCTGGCATTGCTTTGTAACAGCATCGCGTGACTCTGCTTTCAGCCTCTTCCACAGATAGTGGTAAAGTGCACAGCACTTATACAAATCTGTTAAAGAGAATGTAGTTCTGGGATTTTAAAATGGCATCAGAACTACATTTCCCAGTGCCTCGTGCTCCTAATGAAGCCAGCAATGACAACAATCTGGGTCAATTGCGATGAACTTGTGGATTCATTACAGAGCTGCATACTAAGCTGCGGAGAAGCTAATCATAATCTACTTCAAACAAAAGATGTAGGCATTGTTGCTAAAATTCCCATTTCCTAGTATTGAAAATGCCTGTTCTGTCTTCGATTCCCGATTCTGCAGTTTATAAATCCTCCATCCCTGATTCTAACTTTCATGCAGTCGTGTGAGATTGCTGTTTAAAATCTCACAACCTTATAATCTAAAACACTACAAATAATAACGACTTAAAACAACAGATCGATAAAATATCTAACAAGAGTGCATATCCCAAAAATATAAGTAATACAAAGTTATAACAAACTTGTAACAGCGAGAAACATTTTACAGGAAAGTGTAGAACTGAAATGGGCTTCAAAGCAACATCAAGTTAAACATGTAAAAACTATTTGTATAAACCACAGAGCTATATAAAACTTAATGACAAAATATATGTCTGATTGTACATGGATCGCTTGTATGAGCAGACAGCAGTTTAAAAAGCTGCTCCAGTCATGGTATATATAAGAAATGTAGAAACAAGGACATCTACGGTATTTATTACTGGATGTTTAAAATGAAATCCTTGATTGACAAGACACTGAACAACATTTAAAATGGCATTTAATACAGGCAGCAAGGCATTTTTAATATAGATTTTATTTGCTTTAGTAGTCTCGTTGTCAATCAACAAATTGATATTAAAAACACAGAACCTGCGTTTGTTAATAGAGTACCCAAGAGAGAGAGAGAGCAGTATTAAACACATCCTGAGCAGAAATCATCTCGTTAAGAAACAATGGTATGCAGCCCATTACATTCCTAAAAGCTCTCTGGTGCCCCCTGCTGGAAACAGTACTGCTTTACACTGCAAGCTGTCCGCATGATAACTGCAGTACACTGTGCTGTGTCTTGAGGTGCCGCAGATTCACCGTGGTATCGGGGAAGCTTCCACAGAACCCACTGCAAGAGGCTGAGCAATGCATGAGAAAGGAAAGAGAAACGTGCATTCATAATAACAATCTATTTAATATATTACTAATGTGACGAAACACAATCCGAATGCTCAACAAGATGATGAATACAAGATGTACTCGTTCATATTTGAGTCTGTGAGCTTTTGATCTGAACAGATTGTGATTCGGGGGGACCCTGTTTATCAAGCAGGTTTATTCTTTTGTTTTCAGTAAATATTTCTGTATTTAGTCAAACATCTTCCTGTTGTTTAGGGGTCTACAATTCTGAGAATGTTCTCGAGTCCTGCAAGAGCCTACAACTGACTTCACTTCTTCACACTAAGTACAGGGATAGGATTACACACCAATATGAATTTTATGGTGTTTTTTAAGGTCTCCTAACTGTCTGAATCTCTTCCCACAAACAGCACATTGATGAGGTTTCTCTCCTGTGTGAATAGCTTTGTGTTTGTTAAGGTTTCCTATGTGACAGAATGTCTTCCCACATTCCGTGCAGTGATGAGGTTTCTCGCCAGTGTGAATTTTATGGTGTTTTTTAAGGTGGCTGGACTGGCTGAATCTCTTCCCACAAACATCACAGTGATGAGGTTTCTCTCCTGTGTGAATGGCTTTATGTTTTTTAAGGTTTCCTATGTGACTGAATCTCTTCCCACACTCAGTGCAGTGATAAGGTTTCTCTCCTGTGATAATGCGCTGGTGTGAATGAAGATTTCCTAACTGTGTGAAACTCTTATCACTGGACTGTATGTTGGAAGGTTTCTCTCCTGTGTGAATGCGCTGGTGTCTTTTAAGCAGTGATATATGATTGAAACTCTTCCCACAATCAGCCCAGGAAAATGTAGTCCCTCCTGTGGGATTTCCCTTGTGAGTTTCAGGGGCGTCTAATTGACAGGAACTCTTCCCACCTTTAATAGAATGAGGCAAGGTCTTCAAGTTGCCCTGGGTTTCAGAATTGTTAAAACATACAGAATGTGTCGTCTCTGTACTCTCCACAGTAAGTGGGTGTCTGTCTTGTAAAGAAGGGATTTTAACTGAGTGAGTTCTCAATGTCTTCACATACTCTTCTTGGGGTGTCGTTTCTCTGTGTTTCTTGCACTGTGGTTTATCGCTAGAAGAGTTTTTGCACTGGGGTGATGGATTGGAGTCGTGTTCTCCTTCATCTACTTTAGAAGCTAAAGAAAGAAAGAGAAGAGAGACAAAGGTTATTGTACAGCATTCTCCCACATGCACTGTTCTGCAGGGCTTCATGTCATAAGACAACTAGAGTGAACTCTGAAGACTGTGTATTGAGAGAATAGAGTCAGATCCACTCCTATTCATGTGAGCCTCATTTTACTATCACCGTATTCAGGAATGTATATAAAAGCTGGGAGCCGGGAAAATTCCATGGCTATGTCATAACATTCCTGACTATTTTGAAGAGATGTTCCTGGAAAAACACCAATGCTTCGTACCTGTGTTCTGTCAATGTGTTGAACACAAGCGAATGAGCAGTTCAGTGATTGGTTGCTTGAGATAAGGCGGATTCGTTTACCAGCTAGTGTTGCGCAAGTGTCAGTCACAGCAAGAATGATCTCAGCATGTCAGTCACATGGAAACTGAAAATCAACCTGCTTTTACCGTTTAAATGGGAATATTTTAAAATCTAGCCAACAGCGCGTCATGAAAAATACTGACTATACACAACCAAGTTATTTAGTACCTGCATGTTGATAGTACTGCTATTTATGTCATATTTTAATTTGTTTAATAATTAATATTTGCTTCTAAAAGCAGAAATTCCATTTGCAATCGCACGCACTGCCCCTTGCCTTTTTATTCTACCTGTATCGAAGACACATGATGTGTAGAACTATGTAGGGCTGCAGGGGGGTTGTTTTTCCACAACAGATTTCGCTTTTTATGATTTTTGTGTAAAATATCTGTAGAGCAGAGATCCGGTAAAACTACAATTCCCAGAATCCCCTCCTAGCCGAAACTGATTTGCTGGTCTGCTGTACAGAACCCCTCCACACACGTACTTACTGTACTGTGACAATAACAACACAGCAATGCTTACTGTGAGACACACAAGAGTGAAATGTGCCGCTGAGAGCAAACATTACAGTCCCTGGGATAGTTGAAGTGAGATGAGCTTTAAAACATGATACTGTATTTGAATAAAGTGTAAGAAATAAAATAAGACTGATGGGTCATACAATACGGGTTCACTCTCATTGTGGCGATGCTGCTGCACACTCTCCACAGAAATGCTCTACTGAAATGTTTCTTCTGGGGACGATAAGCAACCTGACTGGATGTGACATCACCCAGTGATGGGACATGTGATCCCTGCAGCTCTGTAAAGCTGTGGGAGCAGCACAACTGCAAACAGTCTACCAGAAAAGGGGAAAGGCACAGATCTAACACAGGGGTGTCCAAAGCTGGCCCTTCCACTCCTGCTCTTTATTCCAACCCTGTTCTAAGTTGTTTAAATGAACCAATTAAAGCTCCATCCAGGCACAGGAGCAGCACTTTATAGAAGTGAACCTGTTCAATGTGGAGTGGAATGGCCTCCAGGAGTGTGATTGGACAGCGCTGATCTCACAGCATTCTAAAGAGGCGTGGCAGTGGCTGCACAGCTAGCAGGTGCCTCAGGAGCAAGCACAGCGATTTCCTTGTTGACATAGTGGTTGGGCAGCTCCCCTTGGTTAAAATATGAATCTGAAGCACACTGCTGGTGTTCAGTACCAGGTTCTGCAGGATGAATAGGCAGCTCAATGCTGCTTGTTTTGTTCAATTCCCTCGAAATCCCAGTTCACATTCAGATGGAGAATCATCACACAAGTTGGATCCCAACTGCTTGTTCTCAAGTGTACAGACATTATTTTCAGTAGGAAGTTCCTCTGCGATGGGGACACATTCCTGTTCTATGAATTCCTCTTTAATAGGAACACATTCCTGTTCAGGGACGTCTTCCTCTTTAACACATGTCAGCCCTGTAACCTGTAATAGACTTGCACACCACTCCTGCTCAAAGGACTCTTGTGTGTAAACTGCTTCTGTCTTTGGCCCTTCCTGTGCTTCAGATTCATGGATAGCATGGCTCTCTATGGGATCTGTGGGAAACAAAATTGTATAAAATTACAACTCTTACCTACTAGCTAGGCTCCTCTACAAAGCCAGCTCCTTGTCAGAATGCTACTGAGAGATGTCACCGGGTCTAAGAGGAGCTATTTCTCTTATTTTATTTATTTTTAAATTAATACAGTTACTTTACCCGGTTTTTAACTCTCAAATGAAAACACATTTCCCTTGCAGCAGGAAACCGCACAACAGCTGAGGACAACACAGGCAAGTCTCAGCAAAGTGTCTGAGGAATGTCTTTCTGTGAACTGATACTGTATTGTGATCATGGTTTGGATGGAAACTGTCATCACAGAATACAAGTTTCAATGTGTCAGATACAACGAGCAGACAAGGGGCTGCAGCAGGAGAGCTGCTTATTCTCAAAGCAGCTTCATGGAAACAAGTGATTTACACAATTCTGACTTTTCAAAGTGCAGCAATATGTTTTATTGTACAAACTCCACCTGTGTAATAATCATTAGTAACAACATTGGAAGCTTACTTGTGCAACGTCATGTGAACTGTAGATATACATCCAATCACATCCCTTGTAGTATTAAAATACATTTGTAATGGTGTGGATCTCCCTATTGCATGCATCCTCTGCTCTTAAATAACACCCTGTATTAGAAAATGTCTGGATTTTAAACAATATGAGCGATCGTTTCCCAATTCTGTTTTCCATCAGCTGAACAAAGTACTTTGTTTGTTTATTTTATGGTTAGAATTTTTCTAACTAACAAACAAACTGCATCACCACGAGGGACATTACAGCGACTGACCATAACAGCACTATGACATCAATGTAATGCCCCTTGCGGTGATGTCTGCGCGGTCTTGGACATGTACTGCACCACTATCCACTCTTAATAATACACACTGTAACAGTACAACATATACTGCACCACTATCCATTCTTAATAATACACACTGTAACAGTACAACATGTACTGCACCACTATCCATTCTTAATAATACACACTGTAACAGTACAACATGTACTGCACCACTATCCATTCTTAATAATGCACACTGTAACAGTACAACATGTACTGCACCACTATCCACTCTTAATAATACACACTGTAACAGTACAACATATACTGCACCACTATCCATTCTTAATAATACACACTGTTATAGTATAATATATACTGCACCACTATCCATTCTTAATAATACACACTGTTATAGTATAATATATACTGCACCACTATCCATTCTTAATAATACACACTGTAACAGTACAACATGTACTGCACCACTATCCAGTCTTAATACACACTGTAACAGTACAACATGTACTGCACCACTATCCAGTCTTAATACACACTGTAACAGTACAACATGTACTGCACCACTATCCAGTCTTAATAATGCACACTGTAACAGTACAACATGTACTGCACCACTATCCAGTCTTAATACACACTGTAACAGTACAACATGTACTGCACCACTATCCAGTCTTAATAATGCACACTGTAACAGTACAACATGTACTGCACCACTATCCAGTCTTAATACACACTGTAACAGTACAACATGTACTGCACCACTATCCATTCTTAATAATGCACACTGTAACAGTACAACATGTACTGCACCACTATCCAGTCTTAATACACACTGTAACAGTACAACATATACTGCACCACTATCCAGTCTTAATAATACACACTGTTATATGTGTGTGTGTGCAGGCAGGGTGTTGCTGCCACCCCCAGTATTCACCCAGTTCGGTCTGGAAAGATCTTTGTAAATGTGTGTGAGAAACAATAAGGAAACAGGACTAAAGCAAAAGAATGAGCCGCGACTGTACCAAAGATGAACACAGCACCGGAGCTGAAGACAATGAAACCACTGATCTAAAAACAGATTTGCAGTCAAATACGATGTGCTGCTGTGTGTTGATATGAGGTCCCAAATCATTATTCTAAAGCTCTGTAATGTGGTCTGTGACTGTCTCAGTGGGATCTATACAAGACATCACTTTACCAGAAGGACACCATTTGAGTCTCTATAATTGCAGACTGGTTAAGACTTACCAATATAGTAGTTTCTTAGTTTCTAGAATACCTATTTAACTATGAATTAGACTAGGTTAGATGCACTACGTTCTTATAATCTATAAAATAACACAATGCCTCAATTAGCCTCCTTAACCAATATTATGACAGAGCTGTGCTATTAACCGCGTTTATAATAATCAAACAATGTGTCAGAAGAGAAATTTGAACCAAGATCTTTCCAGTAGAAGGTGGTTTGAGGTGTTGGATTGACCGAGCAATACCACACAATAAAACCAATCTTACCTTGAAATATGAAAGGCTGTTTAATGTCTGCATCTGCAGCGTTTATACCCCCTCGCAGGGCTTTCAGCTCGCTCTCTGATATTTCCAATCTCAGCTTCAGACTTTCATTCTCTCTCTTCAATCCAGACATTTCCACTCTGAATTCAGTGAATTTGCTGCGGACAGCTTCAGTAATCGCGCACACGACGCTGTCTAGAGCCGCTTTCACTGCGGGCTCGACGGTGGAGGCGAGCTCGTCTTGAAACAACGACACGGAGACACTCACCTCCATCTTCACTGGTTTAGTTTGAGACTGGTCTAGCGGAATCCTCTTTTCATTCAGAAACACCGCCTTCGGTTTGTATTTAGTAAGATAGATTTGTTGTTATCGTAAGCCTTCATGCATCCCACACAGACTTTGCAAGCAGTAGCAAACCGTTCTGTTTCCTGTACTGAAATGAAAGCGTCACTAGCAGAAGGCGTGTCTGGTCGGAACCGTCTCGTATTATTGGTTTTGGTCTCCCTATCGATGCAAGGGCGGGTCGAGGAGGTTATGAAACTGGATGCCAGAGTTCCCCATGTTGTCTCTTGGAGCGCTGTGTTCGGTGCGATGCTGACACTGCGCGGAATCCGAAATGGCGGCAGATTCGACTGTCTCTGCTTCTAATGCGCGCGCTGAATTCCAAAGCCGCTGCGGCTGCGCAGTTCTGCACAGACACGCTTTCTGCGAGGGCTGCTGCGTGACGTCACTAAGCCCCACCCGCTGAAATCTGTGCAGTTCAGCGCAGCTCTGAAAAGCAGCTGCGGGAGGCTGGCTGCGGCTGAGAACCAAAGAGACGATGCAGAGACGAGTGAGCTGCCAACAGAATTGAAATAGCTACTAAAACTACTGCTGCCCGCTTGCTAGTGGAGGGGACGAGATGTTATCTTTACGCCTTGTCAACGCTGTATTAAATACATGGAAACACTTTAAAATAAGTGTCTGCTCATATGTAATGCATGATGAATTGCAGACACAGAATTACATTATTACAATTAGAAATGCATGCATCATGAATTCATATTGCATCAGCTGATAAATGAGTTCATACGTAATTCATCATGAATTACACACACTTATTCAAGTGTTACATACATACATAAATTAATTAATCAATATAAAATAGTAACTAACAGTAAATCAAACCGTGTACACATCCATGATAAGGAATGTATACTGTTACAATAAAGTTCATGTTGAACAATGACATCAAACTGACTCTGTATAGTCTGAGAATCCAGAAACTAACTACAGGACGTTTCAAAATTACAATGAAGTTATAATGGACTGCAAATGAATGCAATCCCCATGTGTGATACATTGTGATGAATTAAATAATTAAATGTAATTACGTTTCATTATATACATCAAACATACATTCATTATGCAAATGGAGTATAAACAGGTGATGATGCTGGTGTAGGGAAAAATTGATGAAAACTGAAAAACAATATTAGTGAAAGTTAAAAATATGTTTATTGGTGTAAATCAAGAATAGAACTATTTGAAGAAAGCAGAGACAAATGCTCTGGGTCACAGAGGATGGAATCTGTGCCACAGACAATGACTGCAATCACTTTTTAATAACATGGAACACTACCCTATAGTGACATCATTTGAGAGCCTGCCCACCTAAACCTGTGTACGTGGACAGTCCCCAAGCCTCTCCCACATTCCTTTGTAGATTCTCCCATCCCCCCCCCCCCCCAATGTTAGCAAGCAGAGCAGAGCTGTAAAAACCCCTACACAAATTCCCAGAAATGGTCATATCTGCTATCAATCTAGTCAGACTGCATTCCAAAATACCCCACCTAAACTCTGTGCTCAATGTCTCTCCATTGAAAGTACCATACAAACAATATATTAATATGGACTATCAAATTTCCTTACACTGGTAAGTTTCCCAAAGGTTTGGAGAAGCAACGTGACGTCAAACAGAGAGCAGCCAGGAGCAGCAAGCTCAGCCAGCTCTGGGATACAAGAACACAACCAGTATTGTTTCTTACTGCATCTAAATCACCCCAACCTTAAAATAACTCTCCTAACCCCTCCCCTCCCTCCACCCCAACCTTAAAATAACTCTCCTAACCCCTCCCCTCCCTCCACCCCAACCTTAAAATAACTCTCCTAACCCCTCCCCTCCCTCCCTCCACCCCAACCTTAAATTAACTCTCCTAACCCCTCCCTCCCTCCCTCCCTCCACCCCAACCTTAAAATAACTCTCCTAAACCCTCCCCTCCCTCCACCCCAACTTTAAAATAACTCTCCTAACCCCTCCCCTCCCTCCCTCCACCCCAACCTTAAAATAACTCTCCTAACCCCTAAATAAATAAACCGTGTGCATTCCCCTGCTTTAACGAGCTCTGTGCATCGTAATCTGCAAAGCAAAAACTATTTTCTTTCACCATGCTTTTATTTTCAATTGTTTTTGTCATACAGCGTAACAGGGAGTTAGAGATCACGGCCATTTCCTTTACAAATCAGCTTCAGAGGTTTCAATATATCCACACACTACAATCTGTTCAAACTAAACGGTAGAATTAGCACTGAACATCATTATACTACCTGGACCAGGCAGCTCTGCCTCTGGCAATTGTACTCTAATGTGTAATTTATAGAAAGACAAGCGGCACGGGCAGTCATCTGTGTTAAATACCAGAAACACATCATTGACAATGCGGAATTCAAAAACAAACACTATTAAACAATAAACCGTGTGCATTCACCTGCTTTAACGAGCTCTGTGCGTCGTAATCTGCAAAACAAAAGCAAACACCTCCTTCTGAACAAACCAACATATTTAATGAGATCCAGCTGTTCCACACTGAGACACGCCCCCAGTGAGTTCATTAATGCGGCGCGGCTCTGTCGAGCGGCTTACAATGGGCAGAGCAGTGAACTTTATGAAGACGGGCAGAAGGTAGCTCTCCCTATTCCTTATCCAATGCTGCCATCCTGTGGCCATTTCGGAAAACTGTTCTAAAATATATACTCTACATTTATTTTTATTTTTAATCTGAACACAGCTCAGCTGCCCTTTGATATGACTAAGATTAACCTTAAACCCTGTGCAAAAATCGACATTTCAGATATTCTTAAAATACAGTAAAAAATAATACAATGCAGCTGGCTGTAATTTGCAATAATCGCCAGCTGACAGTAATTAATAAAACACTTGGAGGCTTGTCAGCCCCGTGGCCTTCTGGGAAGTGTAGTCATGTAACTCCCCAAGACTACACTCTCTTTGCTCCCTGTCTCAATATATATGTTATCACATGGATAGTTGCTTTTTCAAAGAACATTTGATTGAATTTCTGTTATTGAGAGCTGTAATTTTATATAAATAAATGTATGCTGTTTTTAAATTTAGATGTACATTTGCAGATCTAGCATGTATTGATATTTGTTTTCTGTATATTCTTTTGTACTGTATCTATACAGCGCCCCGATACCTACTGGTGAGTGGCACTTTAGAAATTTTGAAAAATAAAAAATAAAAAATACATAAATATGTATGTGATGGCTAATATATTGTAACGTTCTTGGGTTCCCTCTGACAGGAGTTTCTCACGGGCGGAGGTGGGACGTGAACCAGGGGCCTCCCGCTGATACCGCTGTACAAAATAGCGTCACCTACCAGCCCTGACCCCTACCCCTGTGCACGCTACACTCTCCCCTGCCAGCCTCCAGTCCGCCCCGGACTTGCTCTCCAGGCTACAGGCTTCCAAATGCACAGCTGCAATATTACAATGTGATGACACACTGATAGAATCATATTCCTTCAGTCTCGTCAGTCAGCTGGTCAGGGTAACTTTCTTCTTCAAACCCGATGTCCGCACCACGCCGGTGTGAAAGTGCACCCCATGAGATGGTGCACCTCTTACATCATGAATACATTTTCACTTTTTGTTTTGTAATTTTTGCTACTTCCTAGTTATATACAGTGCTACACATACAAAACATACAACACCTAGTTTTCTATTCATTTCTCGTCAATTTTATAATACAAGTAAAAAGTTATGTGAATAAACACACCTACAGCAAAAGTACAAATGTGGGAAAAATGTGCAAAGAGGAAAATGTACAATATGTGCTTGTTGTTTCTTCTGCTAGTTTTAAAATGTTAAACTCAAGGTACTTTTCCATCGTCTCCCTTTACATCGCATGACGTGCACATGTTAAAGGCACGCTTCTGCACTCTCTCACAGGATGCACTTTCACATTGCACTGTGCAAGGTATATTTGTATTTGGACTAGTTTAAGTCTTAATACCTTATTTGAATTCAAAATCATGTAGAACCCACCTTTATTGAAATAATCAGACTGGACAACGCTTCTAGTGAATATAAAGGAACCCTTTTATTAGAAATAAAACTAATTAAAGGAGAAATTAAAGGTGAAACAACTAAAGTAATACAGAAAGGAAGAATTAACTAAACTAAACAGTACAGAAAAGAAGATTTAAAACAACACCCCACTCCCAATAGTTGATTAGCGATCCAAAGCAATCTATGGGAGATTCCCTTAAAGGTTACAACTGCATTCCTAACAGTTATTTAAGATGTAGGTTAGTCTTAACAGGGGTATCATTAGTAACACAAATATTTACTTTTGTTAATATCTGATAATCAATGCATTGTTAAATCAGTCTCATACACATGTTTTGGATCAGAAGGCAATTCTCACTCTTTCAAGATAAAGACGCTCCTTGCGTCCAGTCAACCTATCAAGAATTATCTATTATCAAGACAGCTAAATTTGGATTCTAACTTAAATGCAGAATGATAATTGCCTTGTAAAACCCACATCAATGTGTATAAATCACACACAAACAGTTACTATAATTTTCATTAACTCAAAGCATGGCTTGAAAGCAATAATACTTTTCTTACATTCTACCTTAAACCAAAACATTAATTTTACTTTAAAGTTGGCTCATTCTCAAGTTCATAACAGGATAAAACACTCTACTTAACGGATTTTCACTCCTCCTTCAGTTGATCCATGTCTTCAATAAAACAGGCATTCAAAACCGCTCCTGTAGGTGAAGGGAAAGTTCAGATTCCGGTTTCTGTTTTCCTCATGTTTCGTCTCCACTTCAGGGTACAAAAGAAAATAGTTAAATTTTTAAAATTTAAAATTATTTTTTTTCTTCTTTTAAACACTTCTGCACATCTCTGTTTCTGCCATGAAGCTGGTTTACGACTTTTAAATCCTTAATAAATGTGATGCCTCCTCAGGCAACAAGTAGCTGCGTTTTCTCGGATATGCCGTCATGTTTACTGCTGAATATTTGTTATTGCGCGTGTCTGTTGTGGGTTACGCTTCATAGTCGGTGTAACAGGGCGAGGTGCCCTGTACATTGTTTTGTTTATTTATTTTTAGAAAGGGGTCCCCCTCCGCCCCTGTGTTATTTTGTATATTATTATTATTATTGTATTTATTATTGTATACATGACGGCGAGGCTGAACGTTTATTGTTTTATTTAGTGACGGCGAGCGCCGTATGTTTTGTTATTGGTTTGTTTAGTGATGGCATAGCCGTTTGTTTATTTCATACTGTTTGGTAGTGTGGATGGGAAGCCCCATCCACAGCAGTTTAATTTAGAAAACTCGTGCAGATTGTGGCCGAGGGGTAATAGAATAATTGCCAGCTAGTTTAACCCCTCGGCCACGGTATATAATCCTGCAGCTCTCTGCGCTCGGGTGGGAGTTCAGAGGAGGAACGAGTGAGCAAAGTCAAGAGCTAAAACGAAACAGAATAACCTTAAGGATCAGTGAAGGCTATTGTTTGTGAAGATGCTGTTTACATGGCTTTATATTCCACTAGTATTCTGCATACTAGTGGAATATGCCACCTCAATATTCGAATACGCAGAGGTGGAAGATTCCTCTTCATATTCCCAATACTGTGGGATATTACTGGCCATGTAAATGCACTGACTTTCATCTGTATTTTCAAAACTGGCATTTATGCTTTTTCACTTGACTGGAGAAAGCAAATGTCTTGCCACAATTTGTACAGTGATACAACTTATCTCCAGTGTGAATTCGCTGGTGTGTTTTTAGGTTTCCTAACTGATTGAAGCTCTCCCCACAGTCATAGCAGCGATACGGATTCTCTCCAGTGTGAATTCGTTGGTGTGTTTTTAGGTTTCCTAACTGATTGAAGCTCTTTCCACAGTCAGTACAGTTGTATGGCTTCTCTCCAGTGTGAATTCGTTGGTGTGTTTTTAGGTTTCCTGACTCACTGAAACTCTCCCACAGTGCAAACAGTGATATGGCCTCTCTCCTGTGTGAATTCGCTGGTGTGTTTTAGGTTTCCTGACTCACTGAAACTCTCCCCACAGTGCAAACAGTGATATGGCCTCTCTCCAGTGTGAATTCGCTGATGTCTGTTTAGTGTTCCAGATTCTCTGAAGCTCTTCCCACAGTCAGCGCAGTGATATGGCTTCTCTCCTGTGTGAATTCGTTGGTGTCTGTTTAGTGTTCCAGACTCTCTGAAGCTCTTCCCACATTCACTACAGTGATATGGCTTCTCTCCAGTGTGAATTTGCTGGTGTGTTTTTAGACTTCCTAACTGACTGAATCTCTTCCCACAATCAAAACAGTGATACGGCTTTTCTCCAGTGTGAATTAGTTGGTGTCTTTTTAGGTCTCCTAACTGACTGAAGCGCTTACCACATTCACTACATTGATGTGATATCTTTGGCCGGGACACGTTTTCTGAATCCTTAAACAACAAGTCAACAGACTCCTCTTTAATGTGGACAGATTGCAATTCAGTCTCCTCTTTAATGTGGACAGGCTCCAGTTCAGTCTCTTCTTTAATGTGGACAGGCTCCAGTTCAGTCTCCTCTTTAATGTGGACAGGCTCCAGTTCAGTCTCCTCTTTAATGTGGACAGGCTCCAGTTCAGTCTCCTCTTTAATGTGGACAGGCTCCAGTTCAGTCTCCTCTTTAATGTAGACAGGCTCCAGTTCAGTCTCTTCTTTAATGTGGACAGGCTCCAGTTCAGTCTCTTCTTTAATGTGGACAGGCTCCAGTTCAGTCTCCTCTTCTTTAATGTGGACAGGTTCCAGTTCAGTCTCTTCTTCTTTAATGTATACAGGCTGCAGTTCAGTCTCCTCTTCTTTAATGTGGACAGGCTCCAGTTCAGTCTCCTCTTTAATGTGGACAGGCTCCAGTTCAGTCTCCTCTTTAATGTGGACAGGCTCCAGTTCAGTCTCCTCTTTAATGTGGACAGGCTCCAGTTCAGTCTCTTCTTTAATGTGGACAGGCTCCAGTTCAGTCTCTTCTTTAATGTGGACAGGCTCCAGTTCAGTCTCTTCTTTAATGTGGACAGGCTCCAGTTCAGTCTCTTCTTTAATGTGGACAGGCTCCAGTTCAGTCTCTTCTTTAATGTGGACAGGCTCCAGTTCAGTCTCTTCTTTAATGTGGACAGGCTCCACTTCAAGCATCTCCTGTTTAATGCAGATAGGTACCAATTCCAGAACCTCCTCCTGTTTAATGTAAACAGACTCCATCTTTGTTCCTTGGTTTCCACCAAGATAAGGCAGTCCTGAAAACAGAAAATGAAATTAAGCATTGCTATCTATTCTCTATATCACCTTCTGTATCAAGAAAGCATTTTATGCTATCAACCAAACAACCCCAAACCGAGGAGGATAAATATTTGTAAACGTCATTGGTGCTTGTGACATGTAATAATGCATTTAATGTAATGAACCTAACTTTGAAATGGGTGGAATTATTCTGTTCACAGAGCCCTAAAACGAACATCTGGAGGTGCATCACGAATAAAACTGTTAATTGACAAACGTTACAGGCCACAAATCAAACTTGCTTGTGTTACAAACTAAGATCTTACAACACCTTTGACATATTTACTGTTACTAATACATGTGAAACATATATTCACAATAATAAACAAAGCATTCCATACAACTACAATCCTGACGCGTATCAAGCGGATTTAAAAGATGAATAAAAAGAGAGAGAAACTTACTTCAGGTATTGTCAGTGGGATCTGCAGATTTAAACACCTCTCTCGCAGTTCCAGGCACGATAAAACACCCCAACACATCAGCCCCTCCCTGGGTGTCAGCTACATGCTGTGAACCTCTCTGTGTTCTCTTCTAGAGGGAGTCGCCACTTTTCTCTGCTGGGAGAGCTGCAGTGAATGTGTCCTTTCTGCTCTTCAGGTGTGAGCCGTTAGCAGCCACTCCACATCTGAACATGTGTTGAAATGTTAGTTTAGTTCAAGGAGAACAGGGGTGTTTTATAATTCATATATTATTAATTTCGGTTCACTTACACAGATGTATACAGTACTATGAGATCACAAGAACACAGTTTAAGTTACTGTGAAAGAAGCCGGTAAGGGAGGGAAAATTCCATCCCCCAGGTGATCAAGGAAGTGCAACACTGTCTGAAAGCAAGGCTTGTAAACCCATATTTATTTTAACCTTGTGTAGTACCAGATATCCTGTATCCACATAAAAAATATGTGGTTACTATAAAAACATGTTTCTTTCATGTAGCAATATTAAAAAAAAAACACTTTGGAATGTAGGTCTCCCTTTGTGTTTCAATTTATAACAGCAGAATAAAACTGGTGAAGGCAACAAAGATACACTTCATTAAAATTATATTTCTATAACATATTAAGAAGGACAGAAAGATCAGTTTATACACAAATGTAGCTTTTTATTTCAATATTCTGGATTTTATATTTAATTCACATGCAGTCCACCAATCCAGTTTATTCTTGCACATTAATAACACGGCTATTAGATTTCTGTGCTTTTGTTTTATTTTGTAAATTATAAACTCACATAATGATTTCTAATGCCATCCATTTTCTGAGGCAGGAGTTTTCAACTGGGAGTACATGTACCGCTTCTAAGGGTCATAGGGGGTACGCAGGACGACTCAGAAATGCACAAATCAAAACAAAAGTAAAAGAAAATAATGATTTTTTTTAACAGTATTATATATCAGTGGATATTGTCATTTAAATACTTATGTAGGCTGTTTTTGGACATAACTGGACCCACACGTTAAGGTGGGCAGTAGTCTAGTTAAACTTCTATTCAACTTATGATTAGCAAAATTGCAGTAAAATAAAAACATTAGGTACATTGAAACTAAACTGTGTCGATATAATGTTATTTTTCAGAGAGAGAGAATTAAAAATCAGCAAACAGCTCATATCCAAGGAGAACCGGTAACAGGATACTCATCAGTCACTAGAAATACTCAATGAAGAAGAAAATAATGAATCAACTAAACACGTATTATTTTAATAATCATCTAATTGTTCAAAGTGTTTCAGTTTGCCAATCACTTTTCTTTCTGATATACAGATAGAGAGGTATATTTTTGGATGGCTGTATTCTGAGTGAAACACGGTGAAAAGATGAATGAAAAGTTTTTGAAAAACGCGGGAATGTCTCTTGTTTCTTATTATTACGTCACTGTGTGAATGCGCGGCACGAGACTGCAACTGGGGGATGTGAATAAAAACAAACGCGCAGCTTCAGAAATACAACACACACATAAAACAACGCGCTCCTACCCACAACAACCCGGTCCCTTCAAAATAATACAATATAACAGCTTTCTGTAGTTTAAAAACATATTGTACAACTCAATAAAGACTCGCTTACCTCCTATCTGCTCTCCCTCAGTGTCTGAACGGATAAAACAATGCGCTCCTACCCACAACAACCCGGTCCCTTCAAAATAATACAATAAAACAGCTTTCTGTAGTTTAAAAACATATTGTACAACTCAATAAAGACTCGCTTACCTCCTATCTGCTCTCCCTCAGTGTCTGAACGGATAAAACAATGCGCTCCTAACCACAACAACCCGGCCCCTTCAAAATAATACAATATAACAGCTTTCTGTAGTTTAAAAACATATTGTACAACTCAATAAAGACTCGCTTACCTCCTATCTGCTCTCCCTCAGTGTCTGAACGGATAAAACAACGCGCTCCTACCCACAACAACCCGGTCCCTTCAAAATAATACAATAAAACAGCTTTCTGTAGTTTAAAAACATATTGTACAACTCAATGAAGACTCGCTTACCTCCTATCTGCTCTCCCTCAGTATCTGAACGGGTCTGTCTCCCACAGAACGAGGAATATACCAATCACAAAATACAAACTCATCACTGCGGTTTGACAATTCATCTAATATGAACCGCAAAGGGAATTCTGATACGGGGATCTTTTAATAAAAATAAAAAAAGAACTACGACATTCAATTTTAATGTCGTATGTTTCTTTTTTAGATTATACAGTTTTTTCAGTGTCAGTGAATACCATTTTAATTCCAGTAACCCCCGCTCCTCGCCCCTGTCGGAGTTGGTATAGCCCTATATTATCAGCCGAGACGCTGTGATTGAAGGCAGCAGCGCCGATGCAGCGAGTTTATCGCAGATATTATAATCTGTGTTTTGTGCACCGATATTGACATTAGTATTT
The DNA here is from genome assembly GCA_030684275.1 of Acipenser oxyrinchus oxyrinchus. Lineage (NCBI taxonomy): Eukaryota > Metazoa > Chordata > Actinopteri > Acipenseriformes > Acipenseridae > Acipenser > Acipenser oxyrinchus. The sequence continues at coordinate 3,343,882 of CM060288.1, read as the reverse complement.
CTAGTGACTGATGTTCAATCACTAACGGTAAACGCCTGGGTTAATTCAAGTTGAGCGCCGTTGTCACAAGCAGATCCACAATGGCGTAGGCATGCGCGCAGTTTCATAGCTTTCTCTTCGCTAGTCTTGGAGGTTCAGTGCGTGTGAACTTGTTTTTGGTAAATACAGCACAGGGTAGCAGAAAGGTCATTCTTTACGAGTAAACTTCCAGGCAGTAACCTCTGCTATTTCTACCACATGCTTTTATTTAGTTTCTCTTAAACTGTATTATTGTCTACTATTCTTTATACAGGACAGTATTCCTCCCTGCTGTCCAGTGGCACAGATTTAGAATCTTCCTCAGACTGCGCTGCGAACTAAACCAGGCAACAGAGCCGCCTCCACAGCAGCAGAAGAGTCATCAGGCAATGAGACACGCCAAGGAGTGTGCTGCTCTGTGAGACTCGAGGGGCCGCATTATCAAAGCGTTTCCTCCAGGCTTTAATTAACTTCTATTGATTTTAAAAAGGACAAAACATCATGTTAATGTTACACCATGAAAAACAAAACACACTGAGAGTGCTGAAGAGGGCTTGAAATACAGTGTATTACTCAGCTGTGTGGTTCTAGTTTTGTAAAATGAACAGGTGGTTTACCTCTTTAAAATAAATAGGAGTTAATTAAAGACTGGCGTAAAAGCTTTGAAAAGATGTCCTGAGGTGTCTTATTGTGATTAAAAGCGTCCCATTCCACAAGAAAAACCTGAGAGGCGTTAGAAAACTAAAGCTCTTTGAATGAAATGCTTTTTATTATATGAATAACTACCCAGTGGAGTGACAGAGCAGGTTAATAAACTAAATGTATTGAATGAATAATGAAATCAGATAATATATGTCAGAGAGTGAGAGGTTTGTATTAAACAGTTCAAGTACAGTATTTTTTAAGTTTTTAGAAAGTTTAACCTAAGAAACCACTTAAATAAACTGAAAGGATGAAAGAAAGCTAAAGAAGGTCTGATTTCTTAAGTTAATGTTTTGTTGTATAAAGTCACTCTTTTATTGTTTGTTCATACACACTAAATGAAAGCAGTGAAGCAGCACAGTAGACCTGCACGCTGGGTAGAAGGGCATCACTCGTATGCAGAGCAGAGAAAGACCAGCACAAGCAACAGAACCAGCTCAGTGAATGAACCCACTCAACGGCACACTCATTCCCTACCCTCTGAGCACCTCAGTGAATGAACCCACTCAACGGCACGCTCATTCCCTACCCTCTGAGCAGCTCAGTGAATTCCCCCACACAACGGCACGCTCAGTCCCGCTCCCTCTGAGCAGCTCAGTGAATGAACCCAGTCAACAGCACGCTCAGTCCCTACCCTCTGAGCAGCTCAGTGAATGAACCCACTCAACGGCACGCTCAGTCCCCCTCCCTCTGAGCAGCTCAGTGAATGAACCCAGTCAACAGCACGCTCAGTCCCTACCCTCTGAGCAGCTCAGTGAATGAACCCACTCAACGGCACGCTCAGTCCCGCTCCCTCTGAGCAGCTCAGTGAATGAACCCACTCAAGGACATACTCAGTCCCTAACTTCTGAGCAGCTCAGTGAATGAACCCACTCAACGGCACGCTCAGTCCCGCTCCCTCTGAGCAGCTCAGTGAATGAACCCACTCAACGACACGCTCAGTCCCTACCCTCTGAGTAGCTCAGTGAATGAACCCACTCAACGACACGATCAGTCCCGCTCCCTCTGAGCAGCTGAGTGAAATAGGGGAACAAAACAATATGGTTGTCTAGAATACAGTGTTCATTCTATGTAAGGAAATGTTAAGTTTAAAACATACATTACATTGGTTTAGACATGTATTCATTTTAGTAATATTGCTTGTGACTGCAGGTCGGCTCCATGCAAAACATGCCACCCCAGCCCCGGATAAACATTTTGTTAGTTTTCGAATTTAATAGGAAATTTCTAGGTGCTGTTTTTTCGAAAACTGACTTTCAGAGTATTGCGATCCATTTACCGAAAACTGTGTTCACATGACTTTTGATATCAGAATTAGTTTTCCAAAATGAAATTCTTATGCTCATGTAAAAGCACTAAATGATCCAGTTCAGTATCTACAAAGACTAAACAGGAAACTAGTATCGAAGCCCCAAAATAGAAAATATTACAGAAAACCGTTTAAAATTAAATGTTTAATTGTTAATGTAACCATTTTTAGTTACTGTGGAACTGCTCCTCTCAGTGGAAGATGACACACAAATCATTTACCAACAACACACACTCCTAGACCCATTTAATAATAGCAATAATACACTCCAGGGTCTGTGTGTTATCATGAGATATATCACCACTTCCTGTGCGGTTGAAGAACTCGACTTCATCTAGTGCCTCCCAACGCACCCAAGGCGTGGTGATATTACCTCATGATAACACACACACCCTGTTGTGTATTACTGCTTAATTAATGTAGTCATTAGGTTTAGATGTCACATTCCTTTGTTGTCACTGTATTGATTTAGATATTCAGGTTGGTTTCCTCGGAATCCTTATTGAGAAGCCAGCGGAACTCCAGCGTTTCTCCGACCCAGCGAAGGAAGCGTTTGTCCCGGATAACCACTCCCGTGATGATCAGGCTGCCATGACAACCTATGACATCACCCGCACAAGTTATAACACTTTGAGTCATTTTTTGTAATACAGTATTAACGTTTAGTTTTCACAAAATAACATCAATAAGATTGTCAGCTCAGCTGCTAGAGTGTACTAAACAAAACCTCAAATATCAGTGAATAGATACAGAGAAAAGCCGTGGCAACAGCAAGAGGTTACAATGAAATACATAAATCGGGACATGAAACTAAATTACATGTGAGTATATTTTAATCAAACATCCATGCATCCATAATTCTGATTATGTATCTAAATAATCTCACAGCTAATTCTTTACAAATGAATCATTTCTATATTACTCAAGTGCTAAGTAAAGTGGTGTTATAGTTTCTTAACATATGAATGGATTTTAGAAATCATCTATGCTAGTCTGCCCCTCAAACAGTTTTAAATATAATTTAGATTTAAATGGCAGTTAGTATATAAATCCATTTATAAAACAGGTCGCATTTTGTAATTTAAATATGTATGAGCTACCAAAACATATTTTTGTTTCATATCGTTATTAATGTATTTATTTATTTGGTTAAACTGTAATCCAGCCTTCCATTTTAACTTTTTGAAGTTACCACAGCGTGTCTATGTATGAATTACTGACTCATATTTGTGATTTGAATACTCTAGCAGATGAACTGATAATGCATGGACATTATTTTGTGAAAACAATACTATATATATATATATATATATATATATATATAACAACATAAATAAATAAATAATTTATACACCAAACTATAGCACATTTGTTTAGTTTTAATAGCATAACAAATATACTTATTATAAATATGTACCTATTTTATTGGTTGGAAAACTGTCTGGAACTGAAGTAAAGTATTTTTTTAAATACAGTTGCTATTTGAGTATTTAAAATATGGTTATCTTCAAAATTAAAATGTCAGCAACGGTGTGTTAATTAAACGAAGCCTAACGCCGTCGGAACGTTCGCATTTTTAAATCCTAACGGTCTCTGCTCAGCGGAGTGGAATGTTCAGGAGCCGGTTGCCTAGCAGCGTCTCCCCTCCTTCTCTGCCCGCCCCTCTCTCCCTCTCTTGTTGCTCCAGCTGGGAGTTCACATTCAGCTTCGTTATATTATATAGCGCCATTCTTTACTAACTTTTACAAATGAGCTTATTGGAGGCTTCGTGTTTTTAAGATGGTTCAGGTGCAGTCCGGGCAGACTGACTGGAGCATCATTACAGTATACCGCACTGCGCTCAGCTTCGTGTGGCGGCTGATACACAAAATAATGAACGACTGTTAAATAAATCACATGTATTGCTTTTCAATGCTTAATATGTATCTGGTAATCTAAGTATTATTTAATAAATCAGCTATATTCATATTCAGAATGTAATACAGTATTAAGACAGGCAGACACATGGCAAATGACATTTAATAGAGAAAAGTGTAAGGTACTGCACGCAGGCAATAAAAATGTGCATTATAAATATCATATGGGAGATACTGAAATTGAAGAAGGAATCTGTGAATAAGACCTAGGAGTTTATGTTGACTCAGAAATGTCTTCCTCTAGACAATGTGGGGAAGCTATAAAGAAGGCCAACAAGATGCTTGGATATATTGTGTAAAGTGTTGAATTTAAATCAAGGGAATTAATGTTAAAACTTTACAATGCATTAGTAAGACCTCATGTAGAATATTATGTTCAGTGCTGGTCACCTCGTTACAAAAAGGATATTGCTGCTCTAGAAAAAGTGCAAAGAAGAGCAACCAGAATTATCCCGGGTTTAAAAGGTATGTTGTATGCAGACAGGCTAAAAGAACTGAATCTGTTCAGTCTTGAACAAAGAAGACTATGCGGTGATCTGATTCAAGCATTCAACATCCTAAAAGGTATTGACAATGTCGACCCAGGAGTCTTTTGCGACCTGTAAAAAGAAACAAGGACCAGGGGTCACAAATGGAGATCAGATAAAGGAGCATTCAGAACAGAAAATAGGAGGCACTTTTTTACACAGAGAATTGTGAGGGTCTGGAACCAACTCCCCAGTAATGTTGTTGAAGCGGACACCCTGGGCTCCTTCAAGCTGCTTGATGAGATTTTGGGATCAATAAGCTACTAACAACCAAACAAGCAAAATGGGCCGAATGGCCTCCTCATTTGTAAACTTTCTTATATCCTTAATAATATAAAACAACACCAGTAAAGCAATTTATGGATTACAGAATAGCTTACAAATACAGAAATCCAATTAAATAAACCAAATAGTCCACTCCAGTCTATGGTAATGCAGCACTATTCCAGTTCCACTCCAGTCTATGGTAACGCAGCACTATTCCAGTTCCACTCCAGTCTATGGTAATGCATCACTATTCCAGTTCCACTCCAGTCTATGGTAATGCAGCACTATTCCAGTTCCACTCCAGTCTATGGTAATGCAGCACTATTCCAGTTCCACTCCAGTGTGCTGCACATGCCTGGAGAGCTCAATCCCCTCTGCTGGCTGCTCCTGATCCTGATCCGAGGTTTTCCTGAGACAGATGTCAGAGACACACAAGGAGGGCTCAAAGTTTAACTTCAGCAATAACAAAAGCTTTAAAGGATGATGACACTTCTAGGCTTCAGAGTAATCAAGTCCCATTGAAATCACAGCGTGCATTTCAGGGTAAAGAGCAGCTGTGTATCAACAGTAAAGACACTCTGTGGTGGCAGCAGCTTTGTGACATTACTGACAAAGGGTTATTATTAATACTCTAGATTGAAGAATCAAAGAAAAATGATGATGAGTTCAGTATCTCGGTAGATGTTTATGATCTGGAAACCACCAAAACACATGAACCCAATATAGCATCTTAGGACACAGGTCTAAGTGAAGGGTACCGTTAGAGTTTGCAAGAGGGATTCTTAAAGAACGAATGAGAAAGTTTCCATCTCCATTTTCAGTGCTGTAAAGGATGATGACGGGTAGCGATAGCGAGTGCTGCCCCCTGTCTGTACACATACTGGCTAATACTGACTTACCTTGTCTTACCACCAGCGATACACGGGGAACCTGGAAAAATATATACAGATTGTTCAGCTTGTTTCTTATATTTGTGTTAACAAAAATAAATACAAACTTGCAAAATGTGTGTTTTGTAAATTAGCTGTGCATATTTAATGATGAAATAATGATTTCTTAATGAACTATCCCTAAGACTGGGCTGTGCTGTTTAAGAAGAAGCCTGCATGTGTGCTGTGACAGGCCAGGTGAAATGTGTGCACTGACTGGGAGTTTCACCTTGGATCCTGCAGTATTGAAGGAGCAGCAGAGTGAACACAATGAAATGAATCAGAGATTCAGGTATTTTTTCGTGACAGACTCGGACTCGACCTTGTGTGACTCAGATTCGAACATTCGGGTTCTGTGTTTCTGAGATATTAATGGTGAGTCCTTTTTTATTTTCTATTACACAATTAATATTAGTTACTAGGAAACTGTGCACAATAAAAACCCACCCAACAAAACATTAGCCCTGTTGTCTTTGCAGCCAATCATAGTAAGAATAAGAAATTGGAAGCGAGTTAGGTTATAACATTGACACAACCCACACAAATCCAACTGCACCCATCCCAGATTAGGTTTTATAAGGAATAAATAATGTCAGCATGGTAAACAAGTAATTATTTGACTTTTAACAAGCCTCCCTTTTTACTACTTTAAACCATCTTCTAAGTTTTTTTAAGCCCTACAGAAATACATTTTTAACCCTTTGCGGTCCTATGTGTCCCACGAGTGATCAGTATGCACGACTATGACGAGGTATGTGAGATGATTTATCGGTATGTACTATTATTACGAGTTATTTGAAAAATATAGCGGACGAGGGGTGGGGCGGTGCTGGAGATGTTGATATGCAGTGCCTTTTAAACCTGTTTTACTGTGAAAAACATACTTTTAAACAGCGCGTCTAAAATAAAGTGAAAATAAAGTGGACCTGACACACGCTGAATAAATGGACCACTAAGGGTTAAAATTGCCTTCTTGAAAAATATGTAATTTGATTTTGCTGAGCTCCCTGAATCTAATATAATTTGTTTGCACTAAAAACAACAACAATAATAATAATAATAATAATAATAATAATAATAATAATAATAATGAGTTTACTGAAAACAAAAAACAAATTAAAAAATAATAAATCATCTAAATTATAATCACACTTTGAGCTTCTTAATTCATATCAGAAAGTTGTGGTGTAATTAAATATTCTGTGCTTTGCTCCAAATCTCCACTCGTTCCCAACACACGCCATCACTATTAGCAAGCAACATCAATGAATTCACCCGGTAAATTCAATGTAAAACGAGGCATTAAAGTCTCAAATTTCAAATTGCTCTCCCCATCAAACAGGCAGATATATCAGACTGATATGACAAAAGGACTGATTGATAGGAAAAAAGAATGACAAAACAGCAATACCCCTTAATTTACCAAAATGAAAATGATGTATTACGGATGCAGGAAAAACACATTAACAATATGTTGTTCACACTTAGAAATCTGTGTGAACTTCATTTTTATTCCTTTATGAAACTACACAAAAGGGAAATACATCATTATAATATTTTTTCATGTAAAAGAGAAAAGTTAAAAATACATTATATGAAATCAAATGAACTGAAGCACATGCATCATTGCATTACAGACTTACTAAAAGTCCAAATGCAATAAAAGTGAAACACAACACTTCTATTTTGCAAAACAAATAATAAAAATAATACTAAATGTACTATTTAATAACACAGTATATATACAGTTCCGGCAATGTCTAAATCAGATTTGAACATTTTACCTGAATTGAAGTCAAAGTAAAAGCTATAGTCAGTGGTGAAAGTAACTCATTTCTTACTGGTGTCATGTTGTTTTCAGGTACATGTTAAAGTGGTACTCAGCGCACTGCGCTTGCTTACACATGCCTAAACAACTTCTGCTAAGTAGGGAAGCACCCATTAAAATCTGTTACAGTCTTACATTGTGTTTATGTAACATTATATTTTTGCACCATCATAAAAATAGTATGTGAATATTTATCATATGCAATACATTGGGTCTTGTAATTTTTTTTTTTACTTGTGCAACTTTGGTGGACTTCTCAAATTGTTTTTTCTTTTTAGAGAAACTGATTGTTTCCAGTTTGTTTGCAAAAACAGTAAAATGAATGGTAAATGTACCTCATTTTTACAACACACCCTCAGATCTCAATTGATTGCACCTATACCAAAATCTGACTACGTACCACTTTCTGACCTTTCATGGGTCACGCGCGTTTTGGATGCAGCGTACCATGATGTACCACTTTAACACTACACCATGTGTCAATGGCATGTTTCCATGTTTCCAAGCTGTGGCGCAGCCACTTTTGAGCTCTGGGCAGGATCCCCGGACACGCCCCTGGCCAATCCGGACCTCCCGATCTGCACAGGTCCGGGCGAGCCTACCGTTCAGCTGGTTGCTTAGCAATGCGTCTCATGCTGCACATCGCAGTGGATTTCTCCGAAGCACACACACACTCCACAAACCAGTTACAGGGCTCCCTGTGACATTTGCATATATGCTAGTTCACTTCCCTGGAGTAAGCAAATGGTCTTGCCATATTTTGTACAGTTGTATGGCTAGTCTAATGTGCGAGTTCTCTGGTGCCGGCTAAGACTTTGTAACCATCTAAAACTCTTCCCACACTCCGTACAGTGCTGCGGCTTCTCTCCAGTGTGAATTAGCTGGTGTTTTTGTAAGCTTCCTAACTGACTGAAACTCTCCCCACAGTCAGATCAGTAATATGGCTTCTCTCCAGTGTGAATTTGCTGGTGTGTTTTTAATGTTCCTAACTGACTGAAACTCTCCCCACACTCAGTACAGTTATATGAATTTTCTCCTGCATGAAGTCGCTGGTGTGTTTTTAGGTGTCCTAGCTGACGGAAGCTCTTCTCACAGTCAGTACAGTGATACGGCTTTTCTCCAGTGTGAATTTGTTGGTGTGTTTTTAGGTATCCTGACTGTCTGAAACTCTTCCCACATTCAGAACAGTGATATGGTTTCTCTCCTGTATGAATTTGCTGGTGTGTTTTTAGGCTTCCTAACCTACTGAAACTCTCCCCACAGTCAGAACAGTGATACGGCTTCTCTCCAGTGTGAATTTGCTGGTGGGTTTTAGTGTTCCTAACGCACTGAAACTCTCCCCACAGTCAGAACAGCGATATGGCTTCTCTCCAGTGTGAATTCGCTGGTGTATTTTTAGTGTTCCTGACCGACTGAATCTCTCTCCACAGTCAGAACAGTAATATGGCTTCTCTCCAGTGTGAATTCGCTGGTGTCTTTTAGACCCTGTAACGCTGTGAAACTCTTCCCACACTCAGCACAGTGATGTGGTTTCTCTCCTGTATGAATTTGCTGGTGTGTTTTTAGGCTTTCTAACCAACTGAAACTCTCCCCACAGTCAGAGCACTGATACGGCTTCTCTCCAGTGTGAATTCGCTGGTGTGTTTTAGGCTTCCTAACCAACTGAAACGCTTCCCACACTCAGAACAGTGATGTGGTTTCTCTCCTGTATGAACTTGCTGGTGTGTTTTAGGCTTCTTAACCAACTGAAACTCTCCCCACAGTCAGAGCAGTGATAATGGCTTCTCTCCAGTGTGAATTGGCTGGTGTGATTTTAGTGTTCCCGACGCACTGAAACTCTCCCCACAGTCAGAACAGTGATATGGCTTCTCTCCAGTGTGAATTCGCCGATGTATTTTTAGGTTTCCAAACCGACTAAATCTCATCCCACAGTCAGCACAGTGATGCAGCTTTTCACCTGTGTGAATTCGCTGGTGTGCTTTTAGGCTTCCTAAACGACTGAAACTATTCCCACAGTCAGTACATTGATATCGTTTCTCTCCAGCCTCCTCATTAATAAGGACAGGTGGCAGTTCAGTCTCTTCCTCTTTAATGTGGACAGGCTCCAGTTCAGTCTTCTCTTCTTTAATGTGGACAGGCTCCACTTCAGTCTCTTCTTTAATGTGGACAGGCTCCACTTCAGTCTCTTCTTTAATGTGGACAGGCTCCACTTCAGTCTCTTCTTTAATGTGGACAGGCTCCACTTCAGTCTCTTCTTTAATGTGGACAGGCTCCACTTCAGTCTCTTCTTTAATGTGGACAGGCTCCACTTCAGTCTCTTCTTTAATGTGGACAGGCTCCACTTCAAGCATCTCCTGTTTAATGGAGATAGGTACCAATTCCTGAACCACCTCCTGTTTAATGTAAACAGTCTCCATCTTTGATCCTTGGATTTCACCAAGATAAGGCAGTCCTGAAAACAGACAATGAAATGAAGTAAGAACCTTCAGGTTCAAGAAAACATTTCCGTCAATTGCTTTTATACCATCAACCAAACAACCACAAAGATCAATGATGAGGACAATACTTTGTAACATTTAGTTTTTAATGGGAAAGTACGCTGGAATAATGGGAGAATAGCTTTTTGCTCTATGAGAGACAAACAGTAAATGGAAAGCGGGTCTTGGTTTCCACGTCGCTGCATGAAACGAGCGGAAGCATAGCCAGCAGCTGGGCCTAAGGTCATGTACTAGCCGTCCACAAGAATTGCAACGAGAAGAACACTTCTACGAACTACATAACTTTTCAATTGCAACGCATTCTCTGAACTGAGTTACGTCTGGTCAATACTACTGTTTCCAGTGGGAAAACTCCTGACAAGTCAAAGATAATGCTGCAAAACTATTGGAAATCAACAAGCTGATCTCCATTTGAAAAGAATTATTTGTTTATTGCGAGCCGACGCAATACAATGCATACTTCAAGCAAAGTATAGTCTTCATTCATTGGAACTTCAGATCCAGAGAGAGATTCATCACCAAAGAAGATTGACTACTTTGTTGAAAAACGATAAGTATTCAACATATCAAATATTGTATGACTAGAGAAATTAACTGTAGCTAATGCTATCAAGTTTTTGATAAACTGTTCTAGTAATAGAATATAACTTCCTGTTTTAGTGTGAAAGAAATGTATTTTGCTTGTTAAAATGTGTAACTCAAAGGAGTTGCCTCAAATGCAAAGAATTTGATCATCGCCCCATTTCTGAGTAAATTTGAATATTTAATCAATTGAGATTGATAACATTAGTTTGGTAGATCACATCTACGTGGGATTTGTTTTTGTAATTCATATATTTGCTTTGTTTAATTAAACAGATGTATACAGTACTATGAGATTACAAGAACACAGTTTGAGTTACTGTGAAAGAAGCCATTCAAGGGGAGGGGACAATTTCACCCCCCAGGTGACCAAGGAAGTGCAACACTATATTTTAAAATGATTTCAAACATATTAAAAGGCTAGAAAAGCAGTTTACAATCAAATATGTTTTTTTTCTTTTAAGTATTCTGGATTTTATATTTGAATCAATTCATTAAAGTGACCAGTAGATGGCAGAAATGATCCTTTTATCTTTCCCCATGCAGTCCACCAATCCAGTTTTATTTTCTTGCATATTATTAACACTGCTATTAGATTTCCGTTATGTTTTATTTGGTTTATTATAAACTCACATAATGATTTCTAATGCCACCCATTTTCTAAGGCAATACCTGCTCTTCTCTAGTGTGGCCGGAATTCAAGGTAATACACAATTTCATTAATCGTCAGTAGAAATCAGTGGATATTGTAATTTAAATATTTATGTAGGTTGCTTTTAACATAACTGGACCCACACATTAAGGTGGGCAGTAGCCTAAGACTTCTCTTCAAATCATGCTTAGCATAATTGCAGTACAATAAAATAAAACATTGGGTGGATTGGTGTAAACTGGGTTCATATTAGGGATGTGCTTTTGGTACATCTATGAATGTTTAAATGCTATGCAGCAGGTGTCAGCGGTTAAATGTTTAAACCATATCTACATACACACACACTCTTCATATTAAATTCTGATGTATACTGACAGCCCTAGTTAATATTTTCTAAGCAAAGAAACCCTAAATAAACAAATAACATTTTAACATCGCAACGTAAAAATAAATAAATAAATAAAATAAAAAACATGTACACACCAAAGTACAGTACTGTGCAAAAGTTTTAAGCAGGTGTGAAAAAATGCTGTAAAGTAAGAATGCTTTCAAAAATAGACATGTTAATAGATTATATTTATCAATTAACTAAATGCAAAGTGAGTGAACAGAAGAAAAATCTAAATCAAATCCATATTTGGTGTGACCACCCTTTGCCTTCAAAACAGCATCAAGCATCAATTCTTCTAGGTACACTTGCACACAGTTTTTGAAGGAACTCGGCAGGTAGGTTGGCCCAAACATCTTGGAGAACTAACCACAGTTCTTCTGTGGATTTAGGCAGCCTCAGTTGCTTCTCTCTCTTCATGTAATCCCAGACAGACTCGATGATGCTGAGATCAGGGCTCTGTGGGGGCCATACCATCACTTCCAGGACTCCTTGTTCTTCTTTACGCTGAAGATAGTTCTTAATGACTTTCGCTGTATGTTTGGGGTCGTTGTCATGCTGCAGAATAAATTTGGGGCCAATCAGATGCCTCCCTGATGGTATTGCATGATGGATAAGTATCTGCCTGTACTTCTCAGCATTGAGGAGACCATTAATTCTGACCAAATCCCCAACTCCATTTGCAGAAATGCAGCCCCAAACTTGCAAGGAACCTCCACCATGCTTCACTGTTGCCTGCAGACACTCATTCGTATGCGCTGTCCAGCCCTTCGGCGAACAAACTGCCTTCTGCTACAGCCAAATATTTCAAATTTTGACTCATCAGTCCAGAGCACCTGCTGCCATTTTTCTGCACCCCAGTTCCTGTGTTTTCGTGCATAGTTGAGTCGCTTGGCCTTGTTTCCACGTCGGAGGTATGGCTTTTGGCCGCAAGTCTTCCATGAAGGCCACTTCTGACCAGAATTCTCCGGACAGTAGATGGGTGTACCAGGGTCCCACTGTTTTCTGCCAGTTCTGAGCTGATGGCACTGCTGGACATCTTCCGATTGCGAAGGGAAGTAAGCATGATGTGTCTTTCATCTGCTGCAGTAAGTTTCCTTGGCCGACCACTGCGTCTACGGTCCTCAACGTTGCCCGTTTCTTTGTGCTTCTTCAAAAGAGCTTGAACAGCACATCTGGAAACCCCTGTCTGCCTTGAAATTTCTACCTGGGAGAGACCTTGCTGATGCAGTATAACTACCTTGTGTCTTGTTGTTGTGCTCAGTCTTGTATGACTTTTGACAGTAAACTGTCTTCAGCAACCTCACCTTGTTAGCTGAGTTTGGCTGTTCCTCACCCAGTTTTATTCCTCCTACACAGCTGTTTCTGTTTCAGTTAATGATTGTGTTTCAACCTACATATTGAATTGATGATCATTAGCACCTGTTTGGTATAATTGTTTAATCATACACCTGACTATATGCCTACAAAATCCCTGACTTTGTGCAAGTGTACCTAGAAGAATTGATGCTGTTTTGAAGGCAAAGGGTTGTCACACCAAATATGGATTTGATTTAGATTTTTCTTCTGTTCACTCACTTTGCATTTAGTTAATTGATAAATATAATCTATTAACATGTCTGTTTTTGAAAGCATTCTTACTTTACAGCATTTTTTCACACCTGCCTAAAACTTTTGCACAGTACTGTATATATTGAAATTAGGGCCGTCACTCGATTGAAATTTTTGATCGGTTAATATATGGGCATTAGTTGATTAACCGGTAGATTCATCCATGCACATTTTTAATAAAGCTAACGATCTTGCGACTGTCCTGCATGCAAGCCAAATAAAAAAAAAATGTGGTTCAGGTTACGCTTTAAAAAAAAATAGGGTGGGTAGGTAGGTAAAACTTTTTATTTAATTTTATTTCCCCAATAAGCAGTGTGAGCTCGTAAAAGTGGCAAGTGCTATTTTACTTTCATTAGTTACACTGTCATCTCGCTTCATTCTCCCATCATCTCCCCTTTCTCCACCTCACAGCTGGCTCAGTCTCATTTTGAGGGTGCATCTTCATTGATAAACTTTCCGCCTGCCTTGTTTTATGCTGTAGGCAGGCAGCTGTAAGGAGTGAAACCACTGGGACTAAAATATAGCAGCAGCATTACTGCGGCACTTCATGACTGTCACTACATTCTTATCAACGCTGTGAAAAAATATTGCTGCAAATAAAGTAATTTTTGTAGTTGAGGGAAAAAAGAAAGAGAGGAGTCTCCTTAAAAATAACAAATCTGCAACAATTGTAATATTGATGGAATTCAGAAAACAACAAAATAGATGTGGCAATTAATTAAGTGAAACAAGATAGAGTTTTAGCTTTAAAACTCCTACATAAAATTGAGTTTTTCATGCATTATTAATATTATCATGATACATGTGTTTTGACACTAAACAGCTTTATTTATGTATTTATTTTAAAGAATGCATCCTTATTTATCTTAAACAAACATGATTTGCAATTATGTATTTGCAACATTAATATCTGAAATCTGTCCTATTTCGTTTCTGACAAATGAAAAATGTTGGATTAACCAGGTCAAAGTGAACTAGTTATTCATACACTACACATTAAAAAAACACTGCAAATCCGAAAATGAATGCATTGAAACCCCCGTGATTTCCCAGCGCAGCACTGGGTGCTGCAGAACACCTGCCAGTAGAGCTGAATTAAAGCATTCTGCAAAACACGTCCGTTGCAGGCAGAACTAACTTGGATGCTGGTATTTAATAAATGGTTTCTGTTTCTGAAGACTCTGCTTCCCACATTTGGATCGCAATGTTTTACTTTGTTCTATACTGAATATGTATCTTTGTAAATAGACCAAGCACTGCATCGCAACCTTCTGTGATAAGCCATAACAAATAAACAAACATTCTCAAGAATAATGTCTACATATAGGCGGGTTAGTGATATGAGCAAGTTTCTGAACATTTGTTCACAGTGATTTAATTTCCTGCAAAGGGTGAAAGGGCTATTTTAATGATATTTCTGCATACTGGTAAAACATTTGTACGGAGTACCAGAAAAATTAGTTGTTCAAGGTAATTTTATATTTAGATTTTCAAAGCGATTTTTTTTTTGCATTTTAAATTACTTTCCCACCTCCCGGCTTCTTCTTGGTTGTCCGGTTACTAATATTGGTGTTTAAATCAAATAACTCGGAACTAAATTTAGGTCCCGTTCCCATGACTTAGGGGTGGTCGTTCCATAACATTAGCTTTATTCGGTGCAAGGATTATAATCCTTGATTTGGTGCAAGGATTATAATCCTTGATTTGGTGCATGAAGATGCTGAAAAACTAAACCAAAACATACTTACAGTGGAAACTGCTCCAGTGGGTTTGCATACCTGTCAACATTTAGTTTTCAAAATAAGGGAGCTTTTGTATACTGAAATCCAGTGGCCTACATTTAAGTGAATACCTACATAACACAAAGGCAAACAATTCCACTGTATTAGCTGGTGGTAGAATGAGAGGATGAACTCGATCACGCTCTGTTAACTCACCCTAATGATAGACTGCTGATATGCTGCTCCTGTAGTGACTTTTTATGAGTACAAATCTGAATCATAATAGCAGTCGTTTATTATTTTTAAATGGATGTTTGTTTAATCGTTTTTATTATGTGTTTTATCATGTTAAATGATAACACATAGCTGATTATATATATATATATATATATATATATATATATATATATATATATATATATATATATATTTATACTGGCTTTGTGTACATTATTTTTATTATTATTATTATTTATTTCTTAGCAAACGCCCTTATCCAGGGGGACTTACAATTGTTACAAGATATCACATTATTTTACATCTAACATGTTTTGAGATGACAATATAACCACGTGTTTTTTTTTTTTTTATCACAATAAAACAGTAGACCTATCGGTAAGAAATTAAAGTTACTTTCATTTACAGATATTTCTGTGTTTTAGTAGTTGGACATGTACTAAAGTAGCTTACAGCAGTTACATGGATGTTAAAATGTGTGTGTGTCACAAAGACGACTGAGCGGTGACGTCACGTCAGAAGCAGGAACAAAAACAACAGAGAGGAGTTTGGTGAAGCTGAGCGAATGCTTTCGCTCAGCATTTAATGAATAAACAGAACAGAAAAATAAACGGTTGTAACAACAAACACACAAAAACAGGACACGGCACTTACGCCAAAATAAACAGACATAAACAAAACGAACTAACACTAAACAAACGGTGGACGGACAGACACACAAACACGGTGAGTAAACAAACAAACAAGTATCGTGCTGGAGCTATCAGCACGCGATAGCAATTGTTTGTAAATATTTCTCTCTTCTCTCTCTCTCCCGTTCTCCACTCTCGAACACCCAACCCCGAGTGAGTGAAAACATGCTGTTTTTATGCAGTTGTACCGAGACTCGATTGCTAGTCAATCATTCAATTGGAATCTCGGTACAACTGCACGTGAATTAATTAAAGTGCAATTCCCCGTGCTCACATATTATTACTTTAACCAGCACGTGAAGTGATTTGTGCCCTCCGTGCCTAAATATAAATCTACATTTTTAAATCACAAGTGAAACACAGACCCGTTTATATCCCGTGTACCGATGACTATACACCAACATTTACACACAACACGTAACACAAAATACACACAGGGGGGGCACTTTGCCACAGTGTGTTAACTGGATTGTAAGGGAACTTTAAAATACATGTCCTACCTGCTTAATTTTTTTCGTGGAACAGTATCTGAAAGCAGTGGCGACGGGTAGGGGCACGCCCCAGATTTCCAGTTTTCGGCCAGGTTTTATTATTTAAAAAATATATATATATTTGTTTTAATGTTTTTCGTAAGTGGGTAGAGAATATGTGAATGCGCAGTAGTTTATTTCAAACTTTCAAACCTTAACATAACCACACCGTTTTATTTGTTCTTGCGAGAACGAGTGTCTGACCGTTCACCGTTATACTTGTTCTCGTGTGAGACACTTTTTCAGTCAGCGCAGCATTCGAAAATATGTTAAAATAGCAAAAAGACAGCTACGTTTGGAGTTTTTCTACAACAAAAAAATCTAAACCACCAACGCCAGAGACATCAACAGAAACCGAACCTGACTCTTCTGTAGTTCAGAATGTTAACAGCAGCAACGAGAGTGACGATACCATTTAAAATGCTCAGGTTAGTGCGGGTGCAGCTGTCGAGTCTGTCGATAAAAGAGACCCTTGCCTTGGACCGGATGCAGCTTTGGAATATATCGAAGGCGGCCCTATCAGCCAGTAATTGATTTTCCAGCCAGTGCCTGTGGGATCAAAACCAGAAAATTCAGGCAAATGTGGTACAATCAGTATACATGGCTTGAATACAGTGTACATGATGACAGAGCTTTCTGCTTTTGCTGTGTCGAGCATTTGGCAATGAATGGGCCAAACAGTGACCTGGCATTGAGCTACTGGTTTTAAAACATGGAAGAAAGCAAGTGAAAGATTTCGGTAACTATAAGCCGTTGCTAAATGGAAGGGTAGGATGCAGTCGGATACTTAGCGAAAATCCTCTAGCTTAATGTTAGTACTGTAAGTTCACTGTTATGCTCATATATTAAATCTGTGCGTAGTGGACATGGTTTCCTGCATTCCAGTTGTTCCGAAATGCTTATGGAATTCTCCAGGCTCTACGAAATTTCATTGAACTAAGCTCAAAGAGATGCTGTGGTTGAAAAAATTACGTCACAAAAAACGTATTCTGCGGGACCAACTACTCTTAAATCACTCAGCGACACTCGTTGGAACTGTCGAGTCGAGTCTATCAGAGCTGTATTGGAAAATTTTGATGAAATGGTTCAAGCTCTGAACGAAATTGTACATGGGGGTTCAAAAGCTGGAACTGAAGCTTATGCACTTCTCAGAAATGTGCAAGACTTCAACTTTCTGTACTGCATGTTTTTTATGCGGAGAGTGCTAATGCAAACAAACCACCTGTCCAAATTTCTTCAATCAAAAGACTTTACATATCAAACAGCAATGGCGATGGCTAAATGCAGTGTCTGTACTAAAGGAAATGAGAAGTGATGATTTTGCATCCCAAACCTTTAATCACGTCAATGAACTGTGCCAGAAAAACGGTTATTCTGGCCCTTGTGTGCCACGCAAACGGGTTATTCCCACAAAACTTGGAGGAGGGGTAAAGCCCTCTTTTGAAAAGCCTGAGGACTACTACAGGACTGAAATACTGTATAGCACTCTGGATACCCTTATTGAGGAGGTAGAAGACCGCTTTTCCGAGAATGACCTGTTCATTTTCAAGTCCCTTGCAGACGTTCTCTCTTCTGAGAGCCCATCAGATGAAAGTGTTGGCGCTGTTTCCACCACTTACAGTATCGATCAAGAAGATCTGAACTCTGAAATCAATTTGTTTTCCCGGATGTTCAAAGATGGCATTGCTGACAAGAGTAATGAGGAAGAGGAGCGCACCCAGCTGGAAAAAAGACTGCGATTCTTTCGTGAAATGGCACTGCGTGACACCCTTCCAAATCTGTCCAAACTCTACATGCTTTACTTAACTATCCCAGTGACTATAGTATCGGCTGAGTGAAGCTTTTCTTCTTTGCGGCAACTGAAAACTTACCTGAGGACGACAATGACAGATGCTCGTGTTACTAACCTGGCTATACTACAGATTGAAAAAGGATGACACGCTGTTAACATACTGGACGTTGTAACAAGGTCTGCAAGCAGAAAGGACTGACGCCTACAATTCTTTTGACAAGGTAAGGTTTTTAAAGCATGTACATTTGTTATTGTCATTTACATTTGTTATTTCTTAGCTAATGGCTAGTTGTCACAAAAATAGGATTAGGTCATATGTTTGTTAAAGCATTTCGTATTGGGAGCCACAAGGTGGCGTGGCTATGTTTATTATGAATGGAAAGTTAGCACGTGACAACCCAGGAAGTCGCTCTGTTTTCTTTCTGATTAAGAACACCCGCTAGTCATCTCATTACTGTGGTGCAGTCGTCGCTGTGTTATTTTTTGGAAAACTTGCTATGTGGTTAACAAATACCTGGAAGATTTGGGGTAATTAAAACTACGTTGTCTACTGACCCTGAACACCG
Source organism: Acipenser oxyrinchus oxyrinchus (assembly GCA_030684275.1). Taxonomy (NCBI): domain Eukaryota; kingdom Metazoa; phylum Chordata; class Actinopteri; order Acipenseriformes; family Acipenseridae; genus Acipenser; species Acipenser oxyrinchus. The sequence goes on along the minus strand of CM060288.1, from coordinate 3,325,117 downwards.
CATACCACCAGGAACTTTAAATTGTGCCCCCCCACTATCAATAGTTATGCGTCGCCACTGTTTGAAAGGCATCAGCTGAAATAGTTTTGATGTTAAAGTATTCCTTTACGGTTCACACACGTACATTTAAGTGCTTTCAATCCAGGAAAATTATTTATGACAACCATGAAGACTTTCCAAAGATCTGAACATTTTGTAATAATTTTGGAATACAGTATTTACAAGGCAATCCATAATGATTTGTGGCAAATCGTGATGTGGTCGCATTTTGCAAACACAGTGCAAAACAACTACCGGTACTTGGTGATACTCAGACGGTAACAATTTATATGAAACTGAAGATCTTGTTTGCATGAGGTTTCTGGAAAATCGCATGAGCGAAAACGAGGCTGTGCACAGTGATCAATTTTTCAGATTGACATCGAAAAATGTAGCCTGTTGTCAGCAAAACATATTTAGGATCGGGTGGAAAAAAATAGGGACGGTCAGGTAACTTGAACCACACATATTTTTTATTTGGCTAACAGATAAATAGAATCTATATAAAGAAAAGCCCAATGGGAATTTGGTCTTTTAAAAAGCATTAGTATTATTTTTATCTTAGTAAATGTCTCTCTTTGTATTCATACTGCACTACTGAGATGTACCTGTGCTGGCCCTGTAGGCACAAAGTGAAGAAACTAAAGCTGTTTATTTTTTATTTTATTTTTTTACATTATATTATATTCAAAGAACAAAACAAAACCAATAATACTATAAAACACAGCTTACATATGTTACAGAATCTATCAAATGCACAGATTCCAAGACATTGTTATACTGTATTAAATGTACTGTTCAGGGATCGGTGTCACAAGCAGGAAACCCTTTTTTTTAAACAAATTACATAGATAAAGGACTTTTTTTTTAAACAAATGATTTGCATAAAAGTGTACAGGTAAATTAAAGCCTATACATAATTTATTTACACTTATGCGTTCTCTGAATTCAATTAATATTGAAAAAACTTCAAATTGTGTTATAAGTATTCACATGGATGTTTGCTTTTTACAGCCATCAGTAACTCCACCCACTGTCATTTCTGAATGTTTTCATTTCAAATGGTGAAGCATTGAGCTTGAGGTTTTGTGGTACAGCAATTTTCTTAGGCATAATTTACATACCACGGTTTTCTCGTCTGGTTCCTCAAAATAACCTGACATTTTATTAACAAACATCAGAAGAAAAAAAAAACGCTTGTCATTAACTTTCTTACCACGTGGACTGGATACCATACCATGCCTACTACAGCATGAGCAGAGAGCACCAATGAAGCGCCAGATCAACAGAGAATAAAACCCGCCTCAGTGTCAATCTTTCTGTTGCACCAATTAGAAAAGCTACTTGGAGGCAACTGTCAAACCCCTTCCTTTTTATAATAGCAGCCCTTACTGTGGCACCACAGCAGTCGGATACGCAATGGACTAGTACTGTATATGATGATAAATTACTAAAATGAATACATTAATATATGCGTTTGGTGAAATTTGTCACGTTATACGTCTAGCATAATATTCAACATTTAACCACTTCTTTAGAATGTATACGTTTTAAAATTAGGGCTGTAAATCTATGTTTGACTACACATTTAAACCCATTGTTAATCTGGTCTTTTAACCGTTTAAATGGCCATAAATTTAATGTTTCACTAATTTTATATTTTACTTCCAATATTTCAAGTCATATTTTAACCTCTCTGTTACTCAAACGCGTACCATAAACATAAAAGCATAAAGGAGGACTGTAAGTTAGCACTAAAATGTAATCTATTTTAATAGCATAAAAAAACATTCACAGTCGATTTTACAACGTACCATTCTCCATAAGCTCCATAAAATGTGTGTATCCAACATCGAAAAACAACTCAATATTTAAATTAATCTTAAACACAACGCACAAAATTCAATTTTTAGTTGCATTCACTCCTATATTGTTGGCTGGAAACTAAATATGTCCAGAACCAAAAACTTTTTTTTCATTAAAAATCAAAGCTGTTGTCTGACACAATACTAGTTCCAAGCGTCCCTTCACAGCGGCGCTTGCGCATTAACATGAAAAAATAAAGACTTCACTTCCCAGCGTCCCTCTGTTTCATGGCTGCTCGGTTCAGCTCTCTTGAATAGTGAGTTGTTCTGTAATTACAGATGTCCTGCTGAACACACACAATAAAATAAAGATTTCATTTCCCAGCGTCCCTGTTTCACGGCTGCTCGGTTCAGCTCTCTTGAATAGTGAGTTGTTCTGTAATTACAGATGTCCTGTTGAATACACACAATACAATATGGACAAATAAAACAGTGTAAGCACCAACGAAATACATATTGTATATTTGACATTTTATTTTTAGTGTTCTGTGTAACACGGGCCATCTTTTAACCTTGAAAAAAATTCAATACAGTACCTGAAGCAGATATACGCGGTTATCATATTAACAACATCAACATCTGTTGTAAAATAAAGCAAAAATTGTTTTGAAAACTGTCAAATATTTACTTGGGGGCTAAGAATGAAAAACGTCAAGAAAAAAATGCCATTTTTGATATGGAAATTGTCAAAATAAAGGGGCAGCTGGAAGGTAAGAATTTACCAGTCAGGACCATGGCATTTAAATACTACTATTAAACTCTATTGGTAATGTGGTTTCTTCTTATGCAGTGGTTTTCAGACTGGGGTTTGAATGGCGGACAATGCATTTTATTTCATTTGATTTAGTACCACTTGCTAATCTATTGCAAACTTTTGTCATGTAATCAACGTTTAATAGCTAACACCAGACTGATGTGCTGTGACAGAGCGTTCAGTGCACACATGACTACATATTAAAAATGTACGATATAAATAGACCCTGTTGTTTAAATGTCATATAAACAGTTGGGCAGTTACTGCAGTCTGTCTTTGGGATAAATTTTTTTTTACATACTTTAAAAAAACTAAATGCCTAGTCTTTAACTAATTTACTGTATATAAGATTGTACTGCAAGCTTGTAGAATTTATGGCCAATCAGAAACCAAACTATTGCCATGCGGTCTAATTTGACAAGCAGTTACGTCTGGTGTGAGAGTAAGATTTGTTAGCTTTCAATCCAGTGAAAAAATATGGAATGTTGGCTCAATGCTAGAACAAGACAAAATACCTACAGAGATTAAAAACAGCAAAATGTCTTGCGACTGAAGCTCTCTCCAATTTCCCTGCCATCATCAGTGACTTGTGTGGTAACAAGCAGGGACATCCATCAAACTGATACAAGGTAAGCGTTTTATATATTAATCTCTAAAAACATTTACGCATTAATCGCAGAAGTTAACTACGATTAATTGACAGCCCTACTTAAAATCATTAAAAAACTGTAAGCCCTTTGCTTGTGGATCTTGGATACAAAGTGTTAAAGGTTCTACGATTCACTGCAAATAGAAAAAAAAGAACAAGCAAAAAAGAACAGACTGTTTTGCATTATCACATTTGAATCAAAGCCTCTCCACAGCAGACCGGTCCTGTGGCTCACCTTTGATTCAAATGTGATCATCTAAACACTCTAGAGATGTCACATGGGGAAAGCAACCTGTCTGCAAATCAAAACTGGTGTCCTGCCTTTCACCTTGCTGTGGAAGGCCTTAAAAATGCCAGGAGAATTTAAAAATGCCAATAATATGTTCATGTAATGAGGTCACCTGTAAAGATCGTAGATAGTGTACTATTTTTGCCGCCTTTTCTGTAATTTTATTATCAATAAAAACACAAGATTGCCACGTGCTATCACGGAATAGTCCAAAGTCATTTCTGAGTGAATTGAGTTTAGCACAGAGGCTTCGTTGATTTTAATTAATTAGTAATAACAATAAAATAATGTTGATGTTTCCAACACCTAGAAACCTGTTTGAGGGACTATTTTATATCCAAAAGTAAATATTATATATCTTTTTTCCATTATAATACTGTAACTTTTATAACTGTATCCATCACACACTCCAAGGCTTATGTATTTTGTTGTATCATGTTATTGTACAGACCTCTTTTTTCTGTTTTCATTTTATTATGACCATCTCCAATGGGAGATGCTGTGATTGGACTACATTTTTTGGAAAGGGGTATGCAGCTTAAAAAGATTGAAAACCCCTGTTCTAATGTGCTCTGGCACAATGAATGTCCTCTACTCAGTGATACACCAGCATCACTGTGACACATTTCCCAATATTTTCCACAATAGTGACAGTGAGTATTGTAGAGACACCTTGGTTGTATCTACAGCTTTACAGTTTTATTTTTTGTTCTTCAGAAACAAAAAGGTCAGTAAATTCTGTTGGCAAATTTAAAACAAACAAAAATAAGAAATGGTGGTTGGTTCTGAATCAAACATATTGACCCCCTGTGACGGAAATATAATGAGTTCTGGTTGTAAATCTCCGTCTCGACTTGTGAGGATATGAAGTAACGAAAGGGAAAGGCTTTGGGCAGGTTGTTCTGACAGTTCATTCCCTGGGTCGGGAAGTCAATCAGCCTGGAAAAAGACCAGACTGGAGACTCCAGTGCGAGAATGTATTGACCTGGAAGGTAAACGAGGTAGCAGCTGCAGGCAATAGAATCAGCTGCAATCGTTTACCAAGGGGTTATGCATAATCGCATAAAAGGGGCTGGAGAATTGTAAATATTTTCCTTCACTTGGGTTTAGCTACGAGGAAACTGGAAGGACCGGGAGATTGCCCAAAATAATTAACGAAAGGAGTTTGTGAGTGTTTTGTTTGTTTGTCTGTCTGTTTAGTAATTGTCTGTGTTTGTTATAACTAGACGGCTAAACACAGATCCGGAGCTGTCGCTGAGGGCCAGCACGAAACCAGATCACCACTGCACTACCCTGTCCCCCTAAAATTTTGAGAGGGGGCCACATTGACCCTCAGTCTAAGTCCTGGAGCAAACACTGCATACATATAGAAAGGGAAACGTATCTATGTGGAAAACATGCAAAATTAATGATAATATATTTTACTGTTAAATTGCGTTTAAACGTATAATAAATTTAAACTAATTTTTAATCCATGTTTACCATTTAAAACCTTACAGCCGTAATTTAATACAAAAGCGATTTTAATTGTACTGATAGAGTTCTTACACTGGTAACGATTACGCACAGATACGAGTGTCAATCATGTGTAAGAATCCCCATATTAACCAGTCCTGAGGAAACAAGGAGCCGGTGTCATGGGAACTTGGTGGGCAGTGAAAAAGGTAGATATTGTATATATACTGCACATATGCAAATTTCTGAAATTAAAAGGGATTGTTCATGCCAGCTGGCATTTTCTATCTGTGAACTTTAATCACTGAACTCCCTGTATATCTGTCTGTGGCTGATCACAGTGTTAGTTTTAAACTTGTTACCATAACATTGTTTTAAAATTTAAAAAAAAACTGTTTTAAAATTAAAAAAAAAAAAAATCTCAGAATTGTTATTAAAAGCTACATTTTACGTGACAAATATTTAAGCTAATGTGCCATGACAAATATATCAATATTTAACCCGTATTTGTTATGTTCGTTAATATGTGTATTACACGTATTGTTTGGCAATCAAAACCGTTTATTGTTGTCGTGGATTTAAAACAAACATGCATTCAAAATAAATCCAATCACGTTTCATCTGGAGTGCTACTCACCCCTGCTTATTATTACACGGGATTGTGGGGATTGGAGTTCTGCACTGGTGATGACCTCATAATCGAATATTAAAAACATGCATGATAAAAAATAGCCAGACTGCTAAAGAATATTTACCCGCTAGATGCTTTCAAAACAAACAAGTATGGCTGGAAACCCGCCAATTTGTCAGCGCTGGGCTCGTGGCACGCAGACTGCAACTGGGGGGGATGTGAATAAAAACAAACGCTGACACAGCAACGCCGCTTCACAAATACAACACACACATAAAACAACGGCTCCTACCCACAACAACCGGTCCCTTCAAAATAATACAATATAACGGCTTTCTGTAGTTTAAAACATATTGTACAACTCAATAAGACTCGCTTACCTCCTATCTGCTCTCCCTCAGTGTCTGAACGGATAAAACAACGCTCCTACCCACAACAACCCGGCCCTTTCAAAATAATACAATATAACAGCTTTCTGTAGTTTAAAACATATTGTACAACTCAATGAAGACTCGCACCTCCTATCTGCTCTCCCTCAGTGTCTGAACGGGTCTGTCTCCCACAGAACGAGGAATATACCAATCACAAAATACAAACTCATCACTGCGGTTTGACAATTCATCTAATATGAACCGCCAAAGGGAATTGTGATACCAGGGATCCTTTAATAAAACCAATAAGACCCTCAATGTTAACATCAGTGAACGAGCTGTTTGTAGCGAATACATGTTTTTCTGCTTGAATACAATTTGAATTCATGTAACCCCGCCCATGCCTGAGTTGGTATAGCCCTATATTATCACCCGTTCACCCGGGACGCTGTGACTGGAGGCAGCAGTGTGATGCAGCGAATGTGTCGCAAATTTATACTCTGTTCTTTATGTACCGATATTGCTGTTTCCTGTCATCTTCTTCAGAGCGAGGTGTTCAATCACTGACAGTATAAATCGATAGGTTGCGGATGCAACCCCGGTTCCCTGAAAGAGAAAATAACCATCAAATATGGGGATATTGCCGTCAGGCAGTAGCGATTGGCTGAGCTTTTATAGCAAAGCTGCCGATAGGCCTCTGCGCGAGCTGCCCTGTAAGCCCGCCCCTGGGAGCTTACTACGCGCGCGCAGAGACTAACGTCCTCTTTTGCTCTTCAGGCGTGAAGGCGTCTGGAGCGACCTCGCAGCTTGATGGTTATTTTCTCTTTCAGGGAACGGGGTTGCATCCGCAACCTATCGTTCCCTTTCAAGTCGAAAATAACCATCAAATATGGGGACAGTGTACCCAAGCTGTCGCGAGGAGGATTCTCGGCAGTAGGACAGACTTACGTCATAGCGCAACTGTGTAGGGAATACATCTACGCATATGCGGAGCTGCGCCGCAGCGTCTATGCTCGCAATGACACCTGTCCTAAGGTGGAATAGTCAACACCATGCTGTCAACCACTCTATCGTCCGCATCTTGAGGGATCATAGAGTGTAGTACAGATGCTCGAACAGTGGAGCAGAGGAATCCAGTACGTTTAACGGTAAAACCTCATAAAAGTATGCGGTGTAGCCCAACTGGCTGCAGCGCAAATGTCAGACACCGGCACCCCTCTAAAGAGGGCCCAGGATGTCGCCATACCCCTAGTGGAATCGCCTTCAACTGCCCTGGTGGCGGAAGGCCTGCAGATTCATAAGCTAATTTAATAGCATCCACTATCCAGTGGGAAAGGCGTTGTTTAGACAGCGGCTGACCCAAAGTCCTAGAACCATGGCATATGAACAACTGTTCAGTTTGCCTCACAGCCGTTAATGCGGTCAATATAACATCTCAATGCCCGCGCGGGGCAGAGCCTGTGTAACCGTTCTTCCTCTGGGGAAGAAAAAGGAGGAGGATGGAGCGCCATCAACTCGACTGGTTGGTTCATATGGAGCGGGGATATGACCTTGGGTAAAAGGCGGGTTTGGGCGCATGGAGACCTTAGAACCGTCTCCTGCGAAGCGAGTACATGAAGAATGCACTGACAGTGCGTGTAACTTCGCTCGCAGCGTTTTGCTGAAACCACTGACAGCAAAAGCGCAGTTTTTATAGACACGAGCTTCATGTCCACGCTGTGGAGAGGCTCGAGCGGTGCCTTGGTAAGGGCTTCCAGCACCACATCAAGGCTCCATGACGGTAGACTGGTCGTCCTTGGAGGCCGCAAGCGTCTTAAGCCCTTTAGGAACTGCGATGCCAGAAAATGGCAACCTGGTGACAAACCGTCAATACGTTACATGGCAAGCCGATATGGCGGCTAAGTACACTTTAAGTGTAGAGGGAGATTTCCCCTCATCTAACAGTTTCTGTAGAAACTGTAAGATCACTGCCATAGGGCAGGATATTGGGTCATGGCCTTCCGCCAGACACCAACTCTGAAACAACTGCCACTTATCGTTATACTGCGACCTAGTAGAGGGTGCTCTAGCACTCTGAATGGTCGAAATAACCGCCGTTGAGAGCCCTAAGGCTGACAGGCTCCCGTTCAGGGGCCAAGCCCATAGCTGCATGAGCTTGGGGCTCGGGTGCCATAGCCCTCCTTGGGCTTGGGACAACAGGTCCGCTTCGCAGAGGGAGCTCCCTCGGCCGACCGTGCAACAACTGCACCAGGCTCGGAAACCATATCCTCCGAGGCCACCGAGGGCGATCAGGATCACTGTCGCTGCTCTACCCTGACCTTCTAAGAAGGCGGGGAGCATCGAATCGGTGCAAACGCGATATAGGAGCCCTGGCGGCCATTCGTGAGCCAGTGCATCGACTCCTAGGGGCTGTGGAGATCCTTCACTGAGAACCATAGGGGGCAGTGCGTGGTCTCTTCTTGAAGCAAAGAGATCCACCTGGGCTGTGCCGAACCATTCCCAGATGCGCTCTACCACTTGAGGGTGGAGGCGCCATTAAGCCAGCAAGAGGGCCTCCTCTGGATAGGAGATCCGCTGCGTAGTTGACTCTGCCGGTAGATGAACCGCCGCAGAGAGGTTAAGCGCGGTTGTGCCCATAGCAACATCCGTGCTACCATCCGGTGAAGACCGGGGACCGCAAGCCGCCCTGGCGGTTGATGTACGCCACAACTGTGGTGTTGTCTGACCGCACTAACACATGCTTGCCTAGAAGCACTGGCAAGAAGTGCGGGAGGGCGAGGTCCACCGCTCTGAGCTCCAGAGCATTGATGTGGGCTGACCTCCAGGGTCCTGACCACACTCCACGGGTCCCTGCCCGTTCCAGACTGCTCCCCAACCGTGGTTGGAAGCGTCGATCGTGATGACCTGTCTCCTGAAAATGGGACCCAAGCGTGCGCCTTGGCGGAGGTTTGATGGAACTTTCCACCAGCGTGGCGCTTCCCAGCAGGCTCGGGATACCCTTAGCCTGCGGTGTTTGTCTCTCAGCGGATGCAGCGAAGGCATTGAACCAGGCCTGCAGAGGTCTCTGGTGTAGTAAGCCCAAGGGAAGGGCTTGTGGCGGCAGCCATCAACCCCAGCATGCGCTGACACAGCTCCATGCTGACTGTCTGTCTCAACCTGAATAGGGAGAGACACCGCTCTAATGAGGCAACTCTTTGTGTCGACAGGGTCGCTTCCATGGACACTGAGTCCAGATGCAGACCCAAGAATTCGGTCTGTTGGCTTGGCACTAGGCGGCTCTTTTCTGAATTGATCTTCAGACCTAGCCGCTGAAGATGGTCTGTAACCATCACTGTGTGCTGCGCCACCTGCTCCTTTGACTGCTTGCGCAGACGCAGCCAGTCGTCCAGATAATTCAGCAGTCGGACACCTTGAGCCCGCAAGGGAGCTAGAATGGCATCCATACATTTCGAAAAGGTTCGAGGAGCTAGTGACAGGCGAATGGAAGGACACAAAACTTCGTATACCCTGCTCTGAAATGCGAAACGCAGATACTTCCTGTGACCGGGCAGATGGGAGCGTGAAAGTGCGCATCTGTCAGGTCCGCGGTGGTGAACCAGTCGCCGTGCGGACTGACTGAATGATGTGCCTGTGCGTAAGCATCTTGAGCGATAACACCCGCGGGTATTTGTTCAGTACTAGCAGATCTAAAATAGGGCCGGAGCCCGCCGTCCTTCTTGGGCACCAGGAAGTATTTGGAATAGAACCCTGGTCGATCAGAGCAGGGTCTACTTGTTGAATGGCACGCTTGCTGAGCAATGCCTGTATTTCCACATTCAGAGCTGAGGACTGAACCGAGTCCTTTACTGCAGTTATAACCACTCCCGGAAGGGGAGGTTTTAACTGGAACTGAAGGGTGTACCGGTGGATATAGTTTTGTGCACCCAGATGTCGTTGGTGCATTGTTGCCAGAACTGGAGCTGGGAGACAGTGTAGGGGCGGGTTAACAGCTGCCTGGTGTTCTCAGGGCTGTTTAGGCTGGGCTCGTTCGCGAGGGGCATGGCCAGAGCCCGAGGCGTGGCCTGCCACCACCTCTAGAGGCGCCACCCTCCGCTGCGGTCTTGAAAATGACGGCTGACCGCTGCTGCTGCGGTTGAGGGAGAGGGCTTAGTACTCCCTGGCCGTGGCTGGTGCTGCAGTGGTGGTCTACGCCACGGTGCTCCTGCGGCGCCTTGGCTGGAAAGGCTTATGTGGCCACATCTTAGCCAACTGCTGAGATGCCTCCCGGCCTTAACAGAGCGTTGGAGCATCTCCTCCACCGCTGGGCCAAGCGTGTGCCCTGGCGTGATAGGGGCATCTAATAGAGGAGCCTTATCAGACTCTTGAACTCTCGCCTGCGAGAGCCAGAGCTACCTTCTGGCGACCACCAGGAAGCAATACTCCTGCCTTGAGCCCGTGCATTCAACTGGGCCATTTTAACAAGGAGTTGTGCGACCAGCGCCAACTCCGCCCTCAGAGGCGCCCGGCGGGTGCTCTGGGAGATCCTTCAGCAGGGGCGCCTGGTAAACTGAAAGGAGGCTGGCCACGTTGGACAACCGAACTGCCTCCGTAGCAGCTAAGTAGCCCTTTTTCAGATGGATCTCAGTGGTCCTGCACTGCTTGTTAGGACACGCAGGGTCCTTAACCAGGCCTGAAAGTGTCGGGGTCTTAACCAGGGCTGCAAAAGCAGCATCGACCGGTGGAAAAGCCGCCAGACCAGCCTCACTCGCTCCCTGCATGGCAAGCGGAGGCCTTCCGCGAAGTTGCGGTGAAGAAGCAGGGGCCCCAGGTGGACTGTACCTCCTTGATGAAATCAGGGAAGGCAGGGGCGCCCTGGGCAGAGGAGACCGTACCGATGGCGACTCAAACAGTGACCGGCGAGGCACTTCCACGGCTGGCCACTCAAGTCCAAGGTGACGAGTTGCCCGCTCCACCAACGACCACAATGGATCACTGGTGTCTAGCACTTCAGCGTCAGAGTCCTGCTCGGAATGCTGGGATGCCAGGTCAGTTTCCACACTGTCCTCCTCAAGGAGAGGCTCCCCTTCAGAAGCATCCCTGGAAATGGCATCTACATCCCATACCCCTTGGGGTTGTTGAATAACAGGGACGGCCAGAGACTGTGGCTGAAGCGCGCTGACTGGCAAGTGGTTCGGCGGTGGTGCCCTGCTGGTAAGGGACATCAGCAGCGATTGCTGGCCCATCATCACCTCCATAAACTGGGACATCTTGGATGTGAGCTCTGCTACACCTGACCTGTCCCTATAGCGCCTGTCCCGCCGAGGAGAGCGGGGGCGTCCCCTACGGCGAGGCGACAGGGAACGAGACCGTGACCGGCGGGGCCGAGTGAGGCGGGCTCACGAGGCGCTCATGCCTACGGTCTGGAGACCTTTGGCCAGCTGTAAGCTGGGAAGGGCTACTTGATACCCGCAGTGCGGCGGGTGGAGTCGCCGTGGATGGCGGCGGGGCAGACAGGGTGAAAGAAGACCCTGAGGAAGGGAGTGGCCACCCACGCTTTCCTGGCCCTCTGGCGAAGAGTGCGCTGTTGAAAATTGGCGCAATCTGCGCCAAAGCGATCTGTCTGCTAAGGCAGGCGCGGCGTGCTCTGGCCCCAGGCACGCTACGCGGTCGTCGTCGCGGATCGCTTCGCCGGCAATTTTGCCTGGCAGGTGGCGCAGCGGTGGAACCGGACATGGTTGCCACTGTTGTAAAGCGTCGGCGCACCGGCGTCGGCGCCAAAGCGTCAGCGTCGAGTGCGTGCACCGGCGTCGAAATGCGTGCACGGCGTCGGCAGCGTGCACCGGCGTCGAGCGCCAAAGCACCGAGCGTCGAGGTGCGTGCACCCAGCGTCGGCGTCGGCGCACCGGCGCCAGGCGTCGGCGTCGAGTGCGTGCACCGGCGTCGGCGCCAAGCACCGGCGTCGAGTGCGTGCACCAGCGTCGAGCGTCGGCGCACCGGCGTCAGCGCCCGGCGTCAGCGTCGAGGTGCGTGCACCGGCGTCGGCGCCGAGCGTCGAGTGCGTGCACCGGCGTCGGCGTCGGCGCACCGGCGTCGAGCGCCGGCGTCGGCGTCGAGGTGCGTGCACCGAGCGTCGAGCGCCGAAGCACCGAGCGTCGAGGTGCGTGCACCGAGCGTCGAGTGCGTCGCGCCGAGCGTCGAGCGTCGGCGCACCAGCGTCGGCGCCCGGCGTCGGCGTCGAGGTGCGTGCACCGGCGTCGAGCGCCGAAGCACCAGCGTCGGCGTCGAGTCGCGAGCACCGGCGTCGGCGCGCTAGCGTCGAAGCACTAGCGTCAGCGTAAAGCGTCGAGCGCTAAGCACCGAAGGTGCGTCGTCAGCGTGGAACCGCGAGTCCCAAAGCGCCCGGCGCTGCACCAAGCGCCGGCGCTGCACCAGCGCCGGGCGCTGACACCACGCGGAGAGCGAGTACCAGCGTAGAACGCTAGCACGAGGCGCCTGGCGTCAGCTGACCCGCAGAGCGGGCGCTAGTGCTGGTACAGTGTCTGGTGCTGTAATACTCACCTGGGTGCTAAGGGAATATGTGCTGTGATGGTGGTCGTCTTCCTAATGGTGAAAAAGGGATTTTTTTTTTTTTTTATTTATTTATTTTTTCTTTTTCGTTGTGTGGGGCGCTGCAGCAATGCTTATGAACTGTAAGCGTACAGCACCACGCGGTAGGGATGGAACACACCGCAGTGGAGTAGTATAGAGAGGCTGCAGCGCAGGCTCTAACACCGCGGTCTAGCCAGGCAAGACCGAGGCTGCAATGGTGGCGTGGCCAAAGGCCAGCATAGCAGCGTCGATACAAATATATATAATATACACACAACAAATATACAATAATTCACAAAAACCCAAAAAACACACGATAACAATTACAAAGTAATTATAAGTAAAGGAAAGACGGAGACCACGAGTATTAACAAAAACGCGATGCAAGCAAAGCGTGAAGGATTATAACAATATAAATATATATATATATAAAAATATATATAATACAATTATATAACCCAATATCAATAATACAACTGAAATAAACTCGGAGAAGGGGAAAAACCAGCTTCTCAAGCCTAAGCTTAATGAGTACAGACAGTTGCTAGCTCTATATACCTACCGCTACCGAGGCTGAAGACAAAAGAGGAAGCTTTGCTATAAAAGCTCAGCCAATCGCTACTGCCTGACGGCAATATCCCCATATTTGATGGTTATTTTCGACTTGAAAGGGAACTGATAATGTTTTTAGAAGTGTATTAGGTTAATTTATGTTGAGCGCCGTTGTTACAAACAGATCCAAAATGGCGTAGGCATGTGCGCAGTTTCATAGCTTTCTTTTAGCTAGTCTTGGAGGTTCAGTGTGTGTGAACTTGTTTTTGGTAAATACAGCACAGGGTAGCAGAAAGGTCATTCTTTACTGAGTAAACTTCCAGGCAGTATCCTCTGCTATTTCTACCACATGCTTTTATTTAGTTTCTCTTAAACTGTATGATTGTCTCCTATTCTTTATACAGGACAGTATTCCTCCCTGCTGTTCAGCGGCACAGATTTAGAATCTTCCTCAGACTGCGCTTCGAACTAAACCAGGCAACAGAGCCGCCTCCACAGCAGCAGAAGAGTCATCAGGCAATGAGACACGCCAAGGAGTGCGCTGCTCTGTGAGACTCGAGGGGCCGCATTATCAAAGCGCTTCCTCCAGGCTTTAATTAACTTCTATTGATTTTAAAAAGGGCAAAACATCATGTTAATGTTACAACATGAAAAACTAAACACATGGAGAGTGCTGAAGAGGGCTTGAAATACAGTGTATTACTCAGCTGTGTGGTTCTAGTTTTGTAAAATGAACAGGTGGTTTACCTCTTTAAAATAAATAGGAGTTAATTAAAGACTGGCGTAAAAGCTTTGAAAAGATGTCCTGAGGTGTCTTATTGTGATTAAAAAGCATCCCATTCCACAAGAAAAACCTGAGAGGCGTTAGAAAACTAAAGCTCTTTGAATGAAATGCTTTTTATTATATGAATAACTACCCAGTGGAGTGACAGAGCAGGTTAATAAACTAAATGTATTGAATGAATAATGAAATCAGATCATATATGTCAGAGAGTGAGAGGTTTGTACTAATCAGTGCAATTACAGTATTTTTAAAAAGGTTTTAGAAACTTTAACCCAAAGAAACCATGTAAATCTACTGAAAAGGATCAATATACAGTAGAACCTCAGAGTTACGAACACCTTGGGAATGGAGGTTGTTCGTAAGTCTTAAATGTTCGTAACACTGGAAACTGAATTTCAATGGTTTTATTAAATGTGGACACCCTCAATCAGGCGAGTAATACACGGATACAGTACAGTAATACAATACTTATAGTGTTATGGTTCTAAAGTCTTTAAAACAGTACTATAAATGGAAAAAGGCTACATTTAAATTACCACTGAAATCGTAACTGTAGCAAAAACTACAGATTTAAACATCCATGAAACCTGGGGTAACGTTGTGCTTGTTTTAAACAAAATGCATTCGTGCAGCTTGAAAAAAAACAAAAAACTGTGCTTTGTTTAAAACTAAAATGTTCCAGTTAAATTGCCTTTACAGTGCTTGCTTTGAAATCTGCCTCACCTTTCTGGATAGTAATTTTGCCTTCTCTGTGACCAGCATGTCTCTTATAGGAGCTCCTATGTGGTTGCATTGCCCGCATGGTTGAGTGATTGCATACTTCTGGTTGAAAGTGGGGTGTTCAGTAGACCGGTCAGTTGGTAACTGTGGTGTTTGTAACTCTGGGGTTCTGCTGTACATGCACTGTAATTGAGATGTATATTAAAAAGACAATTTAACATACTTATACTTTGATGAACAATTGAAACAAGATGAGACTTTAACTGCTCTGATGATATTGTGTGCATTTGAAAACAACAACTATGAACATCAGAACCATTTAAACATTGATTGAATTGATCTACAAGTTGTGAAGTAACTCTAGATTACAACTTAATACAAAAGGCAATTGAAACTGCTTCCGTACTGAACTTGAAACAAAAATGCAGTCTTCATTCCAACCCACACAACAGACGCTGCTTAACACAGTCACTGTATGTACTGTGTGTGAGTGCTGCGTGCACGTAACCATACGGGAGCCTGCATGTTTATGAAAATGTGTGTTTAAATGTGTTACTCATGCTTGTGTCTGTACTTATAATTCTGGTACCAAGATTTCTAACTCTTATATTCTTCTTACTTATGTGAGTCTTAATAAACTTAATCATTTGTATGTGTTGAGTTTCTTTTTGCCTGTTACGAGTACTACAGTAAGCATTTATGACTGATTTTGGATCCTTGGACATATATATATATATATATATGTAAGCACATCATGCTTACTTCCCTTCGCAATCGGAAGATGTCCAGCAGTGCCATCAGCTCAGAACTGGCAGAAAACAGTGGGACCCTGGTACACCCATCTACTGTCCGGAGAAGTCTGGTCAGAAGTGGCCTTCATGGAAGACTTGCGGCCAAAAAGCCATACCTCCGACGTGGAAACAAGGCCAAGCGACTCAACTATGCACGAAAACACAGGAACTGGGGTGCAGAAAAATGGCAGCAGGTGCTCTGGACTGATGAGTCAAAATTTGAAATATTTGGCTGTAGCAGAAGGCAGTTTGTTCGCCGAAGAGCTGGAGAGCTTGTGAGTGTCTGCAGGCAACAGTGAAGCATGGTGGAGGTTCCTTGCAAGTTTGGGGCTGCATTTCTGCAAATGGAGTTGGGGATTTGGTCAGAATTAATGGTCTCCTCAATGCTGAGAAGTACAGGCAGATATTTATCCATTATGCAATACCATCAGGGAGGCATCTGATTGGCCCCAAATTTATTCTGCAGCATGACAACGACCCCAAACATACAGCGAAAGTCATTAAGAACTATCTTCAGCGTAAAGAACAAGGAGTCCTGGAAGTGATGGTATGGCCCACACAGAGCCCTGATCTCAACATCATCGAGTCTGTCTGGGATTACATGAAGAGAGAGAAGCAACTGAGGCTGCCTAAATCCACAGAAGAACTGTGGTTAGTTCTCCAAGATGTTTGGGCCAACCTACCTGCCGAGTTCCTTCAAAAACTGTGTGCAAGTGTACCTAGAAGAATTGATGCTGTTTTGAAGGCAAAGGGTGGTCACACCAAATATTGATTTAATGTAGATTTTTCTTCTGTTCAGTCACTTTGCATTTTGTTAATTGATAAATATAAACTATTAACATGTCTATTTTTGAAAGCATTCTTACTTTACAGCATTTTTTCACACCTGCCTAAAACTTTTGCACAGTACTGTATGTCTGTGACCCTTTTTAAAACGACAAAACACTCAAAGTTTTACTATGATTTCTGTGTGTAATGTTTAAATGCTTTTAAATGTCGAATAAGTTGTTTTTTTTTGTTTTTTTTCTTTTTGCTTTTAATACCCTATTTTAAACTTTCTCCTTTTTCATGAAGTGTCTTATGTAAAAAATATTAAGACTTTAATGTTGTATACACCAAGCACAAGTTAACATAAGCATTTATAAAACTTGGGTAACCCACTATCCCGATTACATAAATAACATATTAAACACTGATTTTTGTACATATCTTATAAAAGACGTTCAATAAGTTTATAGGCATATATATGCCTATATTCAATAAGCATATATAAAATCCACACCCCACTATTATATATTCATAAATTCATAAATCCACGCCCCTCATTATATATTCATATATTCACATATGTCAAAAGGTCAAAAGGATCATAAATCAGACTTTTGACATAAGTTATAGTAATATTACTACTGCTAGACTAGAGCACAGTGTTTGATTGACTATAGCAGCTAGACTAGAGCACAGTGTTTGATTGACTATAGCAGCTAGACTAGAGCACAGTGTTTGATTTACTATAGTAGCTAGACTAGAGCACAGTGTTTGATTGACTATAGCAGCTAGACTAGAGCACAGTGTTTGATTTACTATAGTAGCTAGACTAGAGCACAGTGTTTGATTGCTGACTATAGCAGCTAGACTAGAGCACAGTGTTTGATTGACTATAGCAGCTAGACTAGAGCACAGTGTTTGATTGACTATAGCAGCTTTTACGAGTTCAAGATTGCTGAGGTAAACAATTGAGCAGTAAATCACACAACACTGTTATATCTTTTATACATTTTGTCAAGAAAGATAGAAAATAGATGCACTACAAAAACAGAACAGAAGATTCATATCAAAATAGCAGAAATCAGTTCACTAAGTTTAGCAATGAGTAATATTCAGGGAGCATCTCAGCTTCATTGTAAATATTGATTACATGGAAAATAATGCATTCATCTATTGTCTAGAAAGTCTTTTATCATTATTTATTTATTAACAGATGCCCTTATCCAGGGAGACTTACAGTTGTTACAAAATAGAGAGTAGATAGGGCAGGGAGGAGAGAGGGAGAGTAGAGAGGAAGGAGGAGAGAGGGAGAGAGAGAGGGCAGGGAGGAGAGAGGGAGAGTAGAGAGGCAGGGAGGAGAGAGGGAGAGTAGAGAGGCAGGGGGAGAGAGGGAGAGTAGAGAGGATGGAGGAGAGAGGAGAGTAGAGAAGGCAGGGGAGGAGAGAGGAGAGTAGAGAATGGCAGGGTGGAGAGAGGAGAATAGAGAGGGCAGGGTGGAGAGGGAGAGTAGAGAAGGCAGGGTGGAGAGAGGGAGAGTAGAGAGGATGGAGGAGAGAGGGAGAGTAGAGAGGATGGAGGACAGAGGGAGAGTAGAGAAGGCAGGGTGGAGAGAGGGAGAGTAGAGAAGGCAGGGTGGAGAGAAGGAGTGTAGAGAGGAGAGGAGAGAGGGAGAGTAGAGAAGGCAGGGTGGAGAGAGGGAGAGTGGGAAAGGGAGGGGATTAACATATCAGAGGGAAGGGAAAGAGAGAGGAGAGCAGAAGAGGAGAGAAAGAGGGATCTGGAAAGGTGGAGGGGAAAGAGAGAGGGAGACAGGAAGGGAGAGTAGGAAAGGGGGTGTAGAGAAATAAAGAGGAGGGGCTCAGGGTAAGAGGGTGGAAGAGAGAGGATTTCTTCTCATCAGCCCAGAAGAGTGCAAAGAGTGTCAGTGAAAGTGAAGAGGAGATTGTCTGAGCTGTTTGAATAGTTTCCTGGTTCAGACAGCAATGTGTGTTTAATCTGCAGCGCTGACAGGGTCAGGGGACTCCAGCACAAGGTCTGTTTTCTCGACCCAAGTACAGAAGAGTGGATAGAGTTTCTCATTGGGATTGAACTCCATGTCAGTGAAAGTGTAGATGTGAGATCTGGTCTCCACATTGTAAAAGGAGAGCTGCCCTTCCTCATAATCCAGATACACCCCCAGCTTCTGGGGCTCCAGGCTCCAGGGGAGGGGGGTCTGGGGGACAGTGAAAGCAGTGAACCCACCTCCACACCACCTCACAGTCCAGTAACCCTGCTGGGGGGTCATGCTGATCCCCCCCTTCCTCTCGGCAGACTCTCTGCTGACTCCTAATCTCCACCCTGTATTCCCCCCCACCTGCACCTGCCAGTAGTGTCTCCCCGATGTGAAGCCCTCCCTGCCCAGCACACAGCGCCAGACATCAAATCGCTCTGGATTGTCAGGGAGACGCTGCAGTGTCTCTCCCCATCTCACTCGTTTCCCCTCCACAGACAGGGTGAGCTGGGGGTGTGCTGTATCACGGTCCAGAGTCACATCAACTGTGGAGCAGAGAGGAGATAATAATAATAATAATAATAATAATAATAATAATAATAATATTATTTATTAGCAGACACCCTTATCCAGGGTGACTTACAATTGTTACAAGATATCACATTATTTGTCCATACAATTACATTATTTTACATACAATTACCCATTTACACAGTTGGGTTTTTACTGGAGCAATCTAGGTAAAGTACCTTGCTCAAGGGTACAGCAGCATTGTTCCCCACCTGGGATTGAACCCACAACCCTCTGGTCAAGAGTCCAGAGCCCCTAACCACTACTCCACACTGCTGCCCTTCTGCTCCACACTGCTGCCCTTCTACTCCACCCTGCTGTCCTAATAACTATATTCCACATTATTATTATTATTATTATATGAAGGACGTATGAAGGTACCTCCTTCATACCTTCACTGTTAAGATCAGCTCCTAATTAAAATATAATTTATATTGTTTTCTAATTAAACAAAATGCTGAAAACATGACATCAGTAAATTAGAATACATATTGAACTAAACCAGAGGGAAAAAATACTAATGCAAATATTAAATACATAACAAGCAAAGAAGAAACGATAAAACCAACTGAGGATTACAAGAGAACCAAAGAACCAGGAGTACAGGAGAAAAGAGGAATGAAAGAAAGAAAGAAAGAAAGAAAGAAAGAAAGAAAGGTGACAAAGGCAGAAGGTGAGCCTCTTACCTCAATTAAAATGAATCTTGAAAAAATATTTACTAGATATAAATATTAACTAAACCCCAAGACCACCACGTACAGTAAAGTCTCTTAAATGGACAGGCTGAACTCAAGTGGCAGTTTGAAATTGAGGTTGGAATTGCGGAAGTTTTTCGAATGTCGAATTGTAGCAGTTTTCAGTTGTCAGGGAAACTGCAGTAAACGCAATGAGCCGTGAGATACACGATCCTGAAGAGGGCAGAAAAACAACACAAACTGAAAGTGCGGAGAGAAAACCCTGACGGAGGATTTTCCCTGACCGGCGAGTGAACAAGATCTGGAGCCCAAACATCTTAGCCTTTTCAGACTAGCACACCCGAGCCGAGCCAGAACCAAGCCAAGTCCACGCAGCGCGGCTCGGGTGTGTTCACTCTGCTGATCAAAGAAGCAGCTGCCTGTGGAACGTGACGTCAGATTCAGAGGACACACGCGCACAGAGGAGTGCTGTGGATTTGTTTTGTGAGTAGATCCCGAGGTCGTTCTGTCCGAAACGATAAAGTAACCCAAAAGATGCCACACGAATACAGAAATATGGGATTAAAGCAGCGCAAAACAGTGTTGTGAAAAAGTAAAAAATAAAAACTTCTTGTTTTGTATTTGTTTTTCACATGTTGCTGAATGCAAATACAAACCGAATAATTTCATTTCATCTTATTACAGTTAGATTAACTACTACTAATAATAACTTTAAAAAGTTACAAATAGTATTTAAAAAATGTCAGTAAACACGTCAGAAAAATAGATTTAAAGCAGGCCTATTAAAAACAAAATCTAAACGAAACATTAAAGAGATTTTTCTTTACAACTTGTTTTTATACATGCAATGTTAATAGATGGGATTTTTTAAAATGACCGAATTGAATGTGATTTTCAGATACTTTGCACATTTCCAATATATGGAGCTTATTTCTTTATTTATTTATTTTCTGTTAAGGGCTGGTTTATAAAGTAACCACAAAATAATATGCGCGATTACTGATCACTTTATTCATTAGAAAAAAATGATAATGCTTTATATTGCGTGGCATAAATTAATATTAAATTGATATTAAATGAATGTTAAATTGCATATTAAATTTACGTTCAATTATTCCTTGTTACTTTCCATTGACATTTCAGTCAGATTGTAACTGTATTTTCAATCGGGAAATTATTACATATTTTCAACGGTAACACAACGTAATATAAATGGACGTGAGATGCCTTTACATTTTCAATCAACATTTGGTTAACATTTAGCAAGAAACCAGCTATTGCATATTTATTAAATATTAATTTAACATTCATTTAATATCTATTGCATATCTATTTAATATTAATTTATGCCACACAATATAAAGCGTTGCTGATAAATACATGGAACCCAATTAATGAAGCAGCAGCAGACCTTGCAGTTCACACACTGTAAGGTTTGATTTGTCTCTGTTTTAAATGATCCCTGTCAGCGTTAAACAATTTAAAGGAGAAATACTTTCCAGAAGACAAGTCTCCGAATTCAACACATCGGCGCCGGTCGCTGCAGGTCTGTGACCAAGAACTGAGTCCATTAAGACATAATATTTACTTTTTTGCGGTCTGACACATTTACAGTTATGAGCTTTTATTTATTTTTAATCCTGTTTTATAAATTTTATTTTTTTCCACGCAGGAGCTCAGGCTCCAGAGTTATCATTTCCACAGAGCAGACACCCCCCCCCCCCCACACATCACCAGTTATATCAACGCTGAGATTGTCCAGGGGTGTGCTCTGATGCCCAGCGTCCACCTGGCACACACCCCCAACACTGAGCCCCTGGCAGCTGTACGACAGAGTGCACCTCAACCAGGAAGGCGTCCGGGTCTTTGATAAATCCCTCAAGGATACAGCCATGGGCCGCAGCCCAGCCAGCCCCCCCCAGCGCAGCATACAACCAGTGAGGAGACCCCCTGGAGCCACAGGACACACACCAGTGAGGAGACCCCCTGGAGCCACAGGACACACACCAGTGAGGAGACCCCCTGGAGCCACAGACACACCTGTGAGGAGACCCCCTGGAGCCACAGGACACACACCAGTGAGGAGACCCCCTGGAGCCACAGGACACACACCAGTGAGGAGACCCCCTGGAGCCACAGGACACACACCAGTGAGGAGACCCCCTGGAGCCACAGGACACACACCTGCGAGGGGCCAACCCACCCCTCACCCGCACAGCACAGCACGACCCAACACTGCCTGAGCCATTGCAACCCAGAGCAGCACAGCCCAGCCAGGACCAGCCAGACCCAGAGCCCCTCCACGCACCAACCAGCCGCAGCACCAGCTCAGCTACGCTGGAGCCCTCGCTCAGCCAGCCCCCCCTGCCACCACTGAGCTGGGAGAGATAAAACAGCTCCTCAACACCCTCTGCTCAAGACTGCTGGACTGAGGGACCCGCAGCACTCGGGTAGGACACAGGAAACCCTAGTTTACCTGGGAAAATACCAGAAACGAATGGGATATGAATATGAAGAAAAACAATGTGTGTGTGTGTGTGTGTGTGTGTGTGTGTGTGTGTGTGTGTGTATCAGACACAGTATCACTGCATAGACACATCTACATATTTACTTAATGTTGTAATTTGCATTTTGTTTTATTATAAATACAAATTTAAAAGAAAAAAAGAGAAAAGCTGAGATCTCCTTCAATCAGCTGCTGAACATCCAGGGTCTGTACTCCTCGGTCTTCAGGCTGAAGAGCACAGACCCTGAGTTTGTTCTCAATGTAAATAATATTGATATTATGATCCTATTAGAGACGTGGTGCCGTGCAGATGTGCCACTCACTGTCCCTCAGGCTACAGGGAGATCATAGTGCCCTCCCTGAAACACAGCACAGTCACACACGGCAGGGACTTGGGGGGAATACTAGTGTGGCACAGAGGGGAGCTCGCCCAATCCATCGGCTCAATTAAACAAGGACAGACACACACACGGCTCAAAATAAACAAAAACGCAGTCCAGGTGAAACTGACGTTTACCTGTGTGCAGCCTACACCCCTCCCTCTGAATCCCCAAACTACAATGAGGAATATTTTCATACCCTCCACACAGAGATCAGCCATTTCCAGACCCACTGAAATGTGCTGCTCTGTGGGGATTTCAACACCAGAACAGGAACAGAGCCTGACTGTAGAAGCACACAAGGTAACAGCCGTGTATTTGGACAAACCCCTCTGTACCTCACACCTACCTCAATCCACAGAAACAACCCTGATTCTACTGTGAACACAAATGGGAGGCAGTTAGTGCATCTCTGCCAAGCCTGGGGTCTGTACATCATTAATGGCAGGATCAGAGGGGACTCTCTAGGTAGATTCAGATACTGCTCAGCTCTTGGGACTAGCATAGTTGATTACGCCATCACTGACCTGGACCCCTCCTTTATTAATGCATTCACTGTCAGGTCACAAACACCTCTGTCAGACCACAGTCAAATTACTGTGTTCCTACAAAGAACAGGACAGCCCAGTAACACACTAATACAGCCATGCAAGCTGTACCATCTGAACCATACTTATAAATGGGCTCCAAACAGCACAGAGGAATTCGATAAAGCAACTGGCTCTCCTGAAATCACTAACCTTACTGACACCTTCCAAATCACACAGTGCCAGCCTAATGTGAGAGGAGTAAATCTGGCAGTTAAACACATGAATGAAATATTAGAAAAAACAGCAAGCAAGGCAAATCTCCAAAAAATGAACAAGTAAAAAACAATCAGAAGCACAAACCCAAAGAAAAATGGTTTGATGATGAATGTGAAACAATAAGGAAAAAACTAAGACAAGAATCAAATCAAAAACATCATCAGCCACACAACCCAGATTTACACCTCAGGTACTGCGAGACCCTAAAGCAACACAAACACACCCTGAAACAGAACAAAGAGAAACACATGAACACAACCCTCACAGACACTGAGGAATCTATCAACCAAAATCACAGAACAAAGGGAAACACATGAACACAACCCTCACAGACACACAGGAATCTATCAACCAAAATCAGCTCTGGGAATGTGGAACAATATGAACTCCACACAGAAACAAGAACTGAAAATACAAAATGAAAATCTTTACAAAGAAACCCTACAAGAGGATTTTACAAGAGAGGAACATTTAATTCAGGAAAAACTTAAATCATTAGAACTATCTATTAAAGACAACCAGAATCCACTTGACTTCCCAATCTCCCTGCAGGAGCTAGCAGAGAAGCTCCAGGGACTCAAACCCAGGAAAGCCTGTGGCCCAACAGCATCAGTACCGAGCTGCTCAAAGCTGCAGGAGGCCCTGCTTAAATTATTCAACCTGGTACTACAGGAAGGCTGCTTCCCTGACATCTGGAACCAAGGGCTTATATCCCCAATTTACTAAAGTGGAGTCAAATTCAACCCCAACAACTACCGAGGCATCTGTGTGAGCAGCAACCTGGGGAAGGTATTCTGCAGTATCATCAATACCTGAATACTGGCCTTCCTTACTGAACACAGTGTCCTGAGTAAGTGTCAGACTGGATTTCTACCAAATTACCAATGACCATATTTACACCCTCCACACCCTAATCAACAAACATGTACAACAAAAAAATAAAGGAAACATTTCCTCTTGTTTTATAGACTTTAAAAAAAGCATTTGATTCCATTTGGCATGAAGGTTTAAATGATAAAATTCTACAACATGGTGTAGGGGGTAAAATTTACGACATAATAAAGTCAATGTACTCAGAAAACAAGTGCAGAATAAAATTTGGCAACAAAAGAACAGAATTCTTCTGGTACTACAGAAATTCAACTGCTCTACACAGATGACCTGGTCCTGCTGTCGCCCACAGAGCAGGGGCTACAGCAGAGCCTGTCACTGCTAGAGCAGTACTGTCAGACCTGGGCCCTGATAGTAAACATGAAAAAGACCAGAATTATGATCTTAAAAAGGGCAGATCTCAAAGAAGCAGGTCCCACTTCACTCAACACAACACCACCCTAGAACACACCACACAATATACATACCTAGGCCTGACCATCAGTGCGTCAGGGAGCTTTAACCTGGCAGTGAATGCGCTAAAAGAAAAAGCCTGCAAAGCTTTTCATGCCATCAAAAGGAGGCTTTATAAAATAAATCTACCTGTCAAATCTGGCAAGAGTTATCCATCCCATTGTGCTATATGGAAGTGAGGTATGGAGTCCAGTCAGAGAACAAGATTATATAAAATGGGATAAACATCCAGTAGAAATCCTGCATGCTGAATTCTGCAAAAACATATTACAGGTAGAGCAGAAAACACCAAACCATGCATGCAGGGCTGAATTAGGCCATTCATCCAGAACTCCGCTGCCCGCCTGGTGTTCTCTCTGCCTCGCTTCTCCCACACAACTCCACTACTCCGCTCACTCCACTGGCTCCCGATCACTGCTCGCATCCAGTTCAAGACTCTTGTACTAGCCTACAGATGCCTTGACCAGACTGCACCCAGCTACCTCCAGACCCTCATCTCTCCCTACACCCCCACTTGACCTCTCCGCTCCGCCTGCACTAGAAGACTGGCTCTACCTCCTCTACGCTCCCCTGCCTCCAGAGCCCGCTCCTTCTCCACACTCACCCCGCAGTGGTGGAATGACTTTCCTACAGATGTCAGGACTGCCCAGTCCCTGAACACATTCCGGCACCTCCTCAAGACTAACCTCTTCGGAAAGCAGCTGTAGAACTCCTCTGTTCTTCCCCTGGGACACTTATCACCCTTCCTTAAATGCGCTTTACTTGCTCTTATCTGCCCCCTATTTTACTGCATTTAATCCTGTACTTCAGAGTACTGTTTAATCTGTAGTATTTTGTATTTAATCATATCCTGATGTAACTATCACTGACACTTATCTGCTGTATTATTGAATCGTATTTTGTCACAATTGTACTTGCTTGAACCAAAGTCATTGTATTTATCTTGCTCTTAATTGTATTATTACTTGTACTGTGATACTTGAAATGTATTTTGCTTATGATTGTAAGTTGCCCTGGATAAGGGTGTCTGCTAAGAAATAAATAATAATAATAATAATAATAATAATAATAATAATAATAATAATAATAATACCCACTGCTCACCAGCATGCAAAAAAGAGCACTCAACAGAAGTGAGCCAGACTCCCTCCAGTACAAGGCCCTTCTAACCCAAGAGCTCAGCCCAGAAAAGAGTCTCCTCAGCCAGCTGGTCCTGAAGCTCACTACACTAACCCACACTAACACTAACCAGCTTCAGGACAGCTCTGCTACAGCACTGCCAATCAGAGTCAACCAAACTGTAACACAAATCAAAAACTCCTATCTGGAACATTGGGACAAAGAAACAAAAACCCCAAATAAACGTGATTGCTATCGAGCCCTAAAAAGAGACTTTACTCTGGAGGGTATCTCTTCACTGTCAGAGATACAAAGCAGAGGCAGATCCTGACCAAGTACAGGCTCAGTGACCACAGCCTGGCCATTGAAAAAGGCCGACACAGGCAGACCTGGCTACCCAAAGAGAACAGGCTCTGTGGTCACTGTGAGACAGGAGAGGTCGAGACAGAGATGCACTTTCTCCTACACTGTTAGAAATGCTCCCAAACAAGGGACAAATTCCTTTAAAAAATGACTATTTCCCTCCCACACTTCCCACAATTGACTGACCCAGAAAAACTGTCAGTCCTCCTGGGAGCGGGACACACAGCCCCACTGGCTGCCCAGTATGTGTGCGCCTGTCACAGCCTGAGGGACACACAGTGAACACTCGAACAGGGGGGAGGCACTGCTGGGGAGGGAGGGGGGTGTGGCAATGTGCCTCGTCCCTGTGTGTATTATTGTGTTTCATGTTGTATGTTGCGTGTATTAATGTTGGTGTATTGTAGTTGGTACACGGGATATAATGTGGGTAATGAGCACGAGTATTTCAAATGTATAATTGTATTTAGGCATTGGGATCCACTTCACATGTATTTAAAGTATTTAGTAATATGTGAGCACGGGGTTGCACAGATTTAGTTCATGTGCTGGGATTCAAGTGAATAATGAATTGGTAATTGAATCCCGGCACAACAGTATATATAGATGCACGTTTCACTCACTCGGGGTTGTGTGTTCGTGAGTGGAGAACGGGTGTGGAGAGGAGAATGAAAAAAGTACGAAAATAAATAATTGCTCCGCGTGCTGGAAGCACCAGCATCGTACTTGTTTAGTGTTCGTTCACTGTCTGTCTGTCTTGATCGTCTATTTATTTTGGCCCAAAGTGCCGTGTTTTTCTGTTTTGTTCAACCTTTTTATTTACAATAAACCAGCGCAAGCAAGCGCATTTACCATTTCATCCGTCCTGTCTGTGTTATTCATTTCCTGGTTCTGACGTCAGCACTCAGCCAGACAGTCACGGGGTTATTCAGTATTCAGAGTTTCAATGTTTAATTCAGTGTCTGTGTCTTGTTCTATTTACTATTTGCATTTAAATAAATGTTCATAATGTTTATAAATGCTGTACTTTTATGTTTATAATAATTATTATTGTTACTGTTATTATTATTATTAACTGTTATTGTACTGTGTAAATGCTTTGGCAATACTGCAGATGTTAGTCATGCCAATAAAGCACATTTGAATTTGAGTAGAGGGAGGAGGAGAGAGGGAGGGTAGAGAGAGGAGAGGAGAGGAGAGTGAGGACGAGAGGAGAGGGGGAGAGGAGAGCGGGAGGGTATAAGGGAGGGAGAGGAGGGGCAGATGCACATACATAATTAGGGTTTTTGGATTTCTGTTTTTTCACGTCTCCTTTAAGAATTTAAGCAATTTGTGCTCCTCAATCACAACTGTACAACTGATTTAATTTACGTTTCTTTTTCTATTGAATGGGCTTTTAAATCGTAAGTCTTACTTTTTCATTGCAAAGCAGAAGCGACTCATCTTTATTAATGGCAATACAGTCACGCACAGCGATTGTAATAAAGTGTGTCCAGCATAAAATACTTTATTGTTCATTCTAGCTTTAATAAAGAGGAGTCTCTTATTAACATGTCGTGATCTCGTTTGCACGCCCTGCTTGTAATGAAAATGAAGGCTTGGCTGATTGAAAAGCCCATTTAGTTGTTTCACAGAATTAATCAAGGTTTACTATGAACACGTTTCTCAATTGTGATTGAGAGACACAAACTGCTTCACAGGGATCAGATGAATTCTTAAAGCAGAGTAGAAAAGTCAGGTGAAACACTGACAATCAGAAGCCCAGCCTCGAGTATACACTGGGATATGCATCCCCACTGAGGAGAAGAGGAGAGGAGAGGAGAGAAGGATAGAGGGAGGTGTACACTCATGAGAGGAGAGGTGCAGACAGGCTCCAGATTGTGACACTCTTAATAATGTGCATAAAGAATGTCTGTACCAAGTTTCATCACAATCAGGGCCCTGTTCCTCGTAGCTGGCTAACTGAGTTAGCGGATAACTCTCAGGATAACTTGACAGAAGTCTGGCTTTTTCCGTTCCTCGAAGCAAGCTTAAAGTCTAGCCGACTAAGTTACCATTATTATTATTATTATTATTATTATTATTTGTTTATTTAGCAGACGCCTTTATCCAAGGCGACTTACAGAGACTAGGGTGTGTGAACTATGCATCAGCTGCAGAGTCACTTACAATTACGTCTCACCCGAAAGACGGAGCACAAGGAGGTTAAGTGACTTGCTCAGGGTCACACAATGAGTCAGTGGCTGAGGTGGGATTTGAATCGGGGACCTCCTGGTTACAAGCCCTTTTCTGTAACCACTGGACCACACAGCCTCCTGCAACCATAGCAACACATCCTTAATCTTAAACCTGCTCCAGCTCAGGCTAACTTAAAGTTAGCCGTATCTGTGTATAAAAACTCGTACTTCTACCCAATGAAAGCACTTGACACACCCCTCTAAAATGTCAGCGCCCTTCCTTAGAGATCCCATAGATCAAGGAGCAATTTTAATTAGGTTAGCTTTTCGTAGGGAAAGAGTATGCAGATTTAAATTGGAAGTATGTGAAATAATTATATTGGGGTAAATATATAGCCTGTGTGATAAAAAAAAAAAAAAATACATTTTTTAAAAAAAATTACACATTTAGCTGATCTGCAATTTTTTCCCATGCTTCCTCTCTGGACTTGGCAGCAGCAGCACTGTTGCATTTAGTTGTGATAATGCTTTTATATTCCTCAAAACTTTCCATGATAAGCTCTTGCTCAGTCAGACTGAAAAAAGTTTCTCTCTTTCGACGTCATCATGTAACATATGGACCCTGCAGTGTCTACATGTGATCTTCACTTCACAGTGAGTTCACAATCTGGGGCATTATAACTAAACACAGGGTTCATACACTTTTTCAACATCAAAATTCCATACTTTTTCCAGACTTCCATTTGCTTGCCTAGACTTGTGTTTTAGTTTCTACTAGTTTTTCGTTAGTTATCCACATAGGCGGGCAGCCGCAGAGCATTATAGCTTTTTGATCCAGAGCAGAAGTTGCTTCTGGTTTTCTGAAGGTATTTGTCAGAATCTGGAGCTGCATATCTAGCAAGAGACAATGCAGGTATGCAAAAGAGAAGTAAGATACAATCTAAGAAATGCCCAATATTTGAGAACTACGTTGCATTATTTACAAAGTGCAATTATACTTGTGCCAAAATAGGATAGTATAATGGTACCAATAGTATACTAAAACCAGGGAATTTTGGCACAAGTATACAACTTTTTTGTAAGGCATGATATTGGATTCTGATCCAAACTTCTTTATACCCTCTGTTAAATGTTGAACACTATGGGAGGTGAAAAATAACAGAGATGAAATAACAGAATGTGCAAGTGTCGTATATTAAACACACAAGTCAAACACTAAATACAGCACAACCTCGCTATAACAACCCTGTTTGGGTCCAAAGCCTTTTGTTCTCTATAGTAAATGGACAACCCAAAATGAACAAGCTGCTGGAGTAAGTTAAGGAAGTCACCTTGGATAAAGGCATTAGCTAAATTATTAATAATATTAGTACTGTTTTTATTCTTTGATTTTCTTTGTTATTACAGTATTTGTCACTACTACCATAGAAAAAGCGCATCAAAGTTTCAGTTTTGTTTCAATTGCAAATGTTCATTGAAATCTTGGTTCCTTATTAAAACACACACATCACTGTTGCTTTGCCGTTATTTTTATCAGTATTTAAATCGTATAATGAAGGCCACAGCGAGGATGTAAATAGTATATCTACCCTCAGCTGGCGGTTTGGACCCGAGACTGTTGCTGCACTCGGTACTGTAAGTTACAAGCAAGCACCATACATTTAAAATAAAATTACCGGTACATTTTATTAATCACATTAAAGAAATGAAAAAAGCGACATTAATATGCTACGTTTATACACACCATAGCGGCTACAGTCAGTTTAATCTGAGTCAGTGATAATAACTCTTGTATTCGATTTTTAATAAAGGTAACAAGATAACAAAATGTGAATGTTGGTGAGCAGAGTACAGTAGCTTGTAATTAGAGAGT
The DNA here is from genome assembly GCA_030684275.1 of Acipenser oxyrinchus oxyrinchus. Lineage (NCBI taxonomy): Eukaryota > Metazoa > Chordata > Actinopteri > Acipenseriformes > Acipenseridae > Acipenser > Acipenser oxyrinchus. The sequence continues at coordinate 3,295,062 of CM060288.1, read as the reverse complement.
GTAGCTTTAAAAAATCATAGCCTTCAATATAAATGGATATATTTCGGCTGTCATCATGTCCATTTTACTGTTCGTTTCACTGGAGCAGACAGAGTCATGTGACATACCGGTGCGCTGACTGGATAGGATTGCTTGAGCTGTCATGACGTTGTCAGGGGTTTTACACGGGGCAATCCTCGCGGGATTTGGTCGCAAGCAACATAGTTGCTACAAGTAAATTGTTTAGACAGTTGCCGCTAGAGCTGCTGACCCGCTTTCGAGATCAATTATTATTAATAATAAAAATAGTCTCAGAATTATTTTCATTCTCCTGTGGTACTAGTAACATTCCAGACTTTTTCAAGACTTTCACAACAGAGACGTGTTTTTTCAAGCATTTTCAAGCCCTGGAAATCAGTTTGGTATTTTCTCATACTTTCTCCAGGCTTCCAGACTCGCGTATGAACCCTGAAACACTTTCTGCTCTCCTTTTCAGCACAGCCGCCACGACGGATTTTAGCGACCGGGGCGAGCGAGAATATTTGCGCCCCCTAGCGGGTTTCTTCTACGTTACATGAGTTAGGATATGTGTATGAATTGATACAGTATAATGCCATATAATATGTAGTATAATCATATATAATATGTATTGTATATTGATATTTTACAAAAAAAAGAAGAAAAAGCCGAACCAGCTGTAAGACAACTGAAACTGGAAACATAATATTATCCTGTTATTATCCTGTTTGTGATAAAAGTAAATTATTTCTGTGTATAGAGGTCTCAATAGGGAACATCTGAGAAGTATATGAATTAACACCACTACCTTTCCTGTCGCCAGACATTTTAACAGAAATGACCACACTATAGAAGGCATCACAATGTGTGGGATGGTTCAATGCTATGGAACTAATGCTGTCAGAAAGCAAAAGGAATATGAACTTATTTTCAAACTAGGCACTTTGGAGCCATTTGGAATGAACATTCTATTCTGAGGTCATCATCATCATTCTGGAATTTTGTTTAAAAGGCTACTTGTTTGTTTTTTATCAGCTTCTTAAAGCTCTGTTTTTTGTATTCAGCCGATGAAGGACTTGTAGTCCATTTTGGTACACAGCAGTTTTCCTTTTTCTCAAACAGATAAATTACTACAGCGAAGTAATTGTAATTATCCATCGTTTTAACACACACAGAAACAAACTAATAATAATAAACAATATATATATATACAGTACTATGCAAAAGTATTAGACAGGTGTGAAAAATGCTGTACAGGCAGCTCATTTAGATTACTTACACCTCCGTCCAGAAAACATTTTCAAAACAACACATACAGTACATAGAATAAAAATAACAGTAGAAAAATAAATAGAGGGATCTCAGATGTCTGTTCAGCATCGTGTCTCAATCGATCATCTCACTGCCGCTGGAGCTGCACACAATCAAACACACACACACTGACACACTGACACACACACACACACACACACACACTGACACACTGACACACACACTGACACACACACACACACACACACTGACACACACACACACTGACACACACTGACACACACACACACACACACACACACTGACACACACACACACACACACACACACACTGACACACTGACACACACACACACACACACACACACACTGACACACACACACACACACACTGACACACACACACACACACACACACACACACACACACACACACACACACACACACACACTGACACACACACACACACACACACACTGACACACACACACACACACACACACACTCACACACACACACACACACACACACACACACACACACACACACACACACACACACACACACACACACACACTGACACACACACACACACTGACACACACACACACACACACACACACACACTGACACACACACACACACACACACACACTGACACACACACACACACACACACACACACTGACACACACACACACACACACACACACACACTGACACACACACACTGACACACACACACACACACACGACACACACACACACACACACACACACTGACACACACACACACACATACACACACTGACACACACACGTGCACACACACACACACACACACACACACACACACTGACACACACTGACACACACACACACTGACACACACACACACACAGACACAGACACAGGGCAGCAGCATGGAGCAGTGGTTAGGCTCTGACTCTTGACCGGAGGGTCGTGGGTTCAATCCCAGGTGGGGGACACTGCTGCTGTACCCTTGAGCAAGGTACGTTACCTAGATTGCTTCAGTAAAAACCAAACTGTATAAATGGGTAATTGTATGTAAACATAATGTGGTATCTTGTAACAATTGTACATTGCCCTGGATACAGCACTGCTAAGAAATAAATAATAAAACTATTTTTAAAAGCGGATAACGTTTTAGTTTTTTAAAATAACATTTACAAAAATTAAGAAGTCTAGTTTTTCCCAGTTTTAGCTTTCATGTGAGTTGTAGCCGAGCACTTTTGGACATGTGGAAATAGTTAAGTGCCAATATCATTCCCCATTGAACGCGGCTGTAAAGAAGGCGTGTCCCACCCACCGCAGCCCTAATCAATTACATGGGGACATTCACCGTAGTCATGGCGATGACCCAAAAACAAGATTGGTGATTGGACAGCTGAGATATGACAAGGAACATCATCATGACTATAGTCATGAAATTAAAGCGAGTCGGCAGCATAGGGTTAATAAATCGGTCCTTTTTATTATTTCATTCCCCCCCCCCCCCAGCTTGCACCCTGGGCGGCTGTCCGGCTCTAGTTAAGGCTCTGCTTTTCAGTGTTTCCTTTGGGAGGCACACGAGGCTGGCGTTAGCTGAGCTGGGAGTGCACAGAGGTTTAAATGGGGCACAATGTAAATATAGATGTAAACACAGTGAGTGAGACGGGGCTCCTCGCTGTTCTTTTACCCTCCACTGTGAAAGGAATCCATTGAAGAGACACATACCTGCTGAGCTGAGGATCCACTTCCATTCTAGAACACAGAAATAAAGAGAGCATTATTTTACAATCACTCCTCCTGTACTTTCTACAGTTCAGAAGATGTGTAGCACACACTAACCGGCAGGGCTGTGCTGGGGTGAGTCAGGCTGTGGATTTACACACAGTCTACATACCTGATTTAAGGGTGCGGCTCACAGACTCTGTGAAAGAAGAGAGCTGGGTTACATTCTGAACAGTGAGGTGTAAAATCATCTATTGAATCACACTGAATAATAGATCACACTGTGTATTAAGCAGCTAGTCTAACTGTGACTGACATGAGATATCCTTGAGCAGGTCCAGTAGAGAAATGGTCTGCATGCACACATGGAACAGTGCACTGGACTCGACAGAAGGATAGAAAGCTAACACAGACACACAGACAGATAGAAGGATAGAAAGCTAACACAGACACACAGACAGATAGAAGGATAGAAAGCTAACACAGACACACAGACAGATAGAAGGATAGAAAGCTAACACAGACACACAGACAGATAGAAGGATAGAAAGCTAACACAGACACACAGACAGATAGAAGGATAGAAAGCTAACACAGACACACAGACAGATAGAAGGATAGAAAGCTAACACAGACACACAGACAGATAGAAGGATAGAAAGCTAACACAGACACACAGACAGATAGAAGGATAGAAAGCTAACACAGACACACAGACAGATAGAAGGATAGAAAGCTAACACAGACACACAGACAGATAGAAGGATAGAAAGCTAACACAGACACACAGACAGATAGAAGGATAGAAAGCTAACACAGACACACAGACAGATAGAAGGATAGAAAGCTAACACAGACACACAGACAGATAGAAGGATAGAAAGCTAACACAGACACACAGACAGATAGAAGGATAGAAAGCTAACACAGACACACAGACAGATAGAAGGATAGAAAGCTAACACAGACACACAGACAGATAGAAGGATAGAAAGCTAACACAGACACACAGACAGATAGAAGGATAGAAAGCTAACACAGACACACAGACAGATAGAAGGATAGAAAGCTAACACAGACACACAGACAGATAGAAGGATAGAAAGCTAACACAGACACACAGACAGATAGAAGGATAGAAAGCTAACACAGACACACAGACAGATAGAAGGATAGAAAGCTAACACAGACACACAGACAGATAGAAGGATAGAAAGCTAACACAGACACACAGACAGATAGAAGGATAGAAAGCTAACACAGACACACAGACAGATAGAAGGATAGAAAGCTAACACAGACACACAGACAGATAGAAGGATAGAAAGCTAACACAGACACACAGACAGATAGAAGGATAGAAAGCTAACACAGACACACAGACAGATAGAAGGATAGAAAGCTAACACAGACACACAGACAGATAGAAGGATAGAAAGCTAACACAGACACACAGACAGATAGAAGGATAGAAAGCTAACACAGACACACAGACAGATAGAAGGATAGAAAGCTAACACAGACACACAGACAGATAGAAGGATAGAAAGCTAACACAGACACACAGACAGATAGAAGGATAGAAAGCTAACACAGACACACAGACAGATAGAAGGATAGAAAGCTAACACAGACACACAGACAGATAGAAGGATAGAAAGCTAACACAGACACACAGACAGATAGAAGGATAGAAAGCTAACACAGACACACAGACAGATAGAAGGATAGAAAGCTAACACAGACACACAGACAGATAGAAGGATAGAAAGCTAACACAGACACACAGACAGATAGAAGGATAGAAAGCTAACACAGACACACAGACAGATAGAAGGATAGAAAGCTAACACAGACACACAGACAGATAGAAGGATAGAAAGCTAACACAGACACACAGACAGATAGAAGGATAGAAAGCTAACACAGACACACAGACAGATAGAAGGATAGAAAGCTAACACAGACACACAGACAGATAGAAGGATAGAAAGCTAACACAGACACACAGACAGATAGAAGGATAGAAAGCTAACACAGACACACAGACAGATAGAAGGATAGAAAGCTAACACAGACACACAGACAGATAGAAGGATAGAAAGCTAACACAGACACACAGACAGATAGAAGGATAGAAAGCTAACACAGACACACAGACAGATAGAAGGATAGAAAGCTAACACAGACACACAGACAGATAGAAGGATAGAAAGCTAACACAGACACACAGACAGATAGAAGGATAGAAAGCTAACACAGACACACAGACAGATAGAAGGATAGAAAGCTAACACAGACACACAGACAGATAGAAGGATAGAAAGCTAACACAGACACACAGACAGATAGAAGGATAGAAAGCTAACACAGACACACAGACAGATAGAAGGATAGAAAGCTAACACAGACACACAGACAGATAGAAGGATAGAAAGCTAACACAGACACACAGACAGATAGAAGGATAGAAAGCTAACACAGACACACAGACAGATAGAAGGATAGAAAGCTAACACAGACACACAGACAGATAGAAGGATAGAAAGCTAACACAGACACACAGACAGATAGAAGGATAGAAAGCTAACACAGACACACAGACAGATAGAAGGATAGAAAGCTAACACAGACACACAGACAGATAGAAGGATAGAAAGCTAACACAGACACACAGACAGATAGAAGGATAGAAAGCTAACACAGACACACAGACAGATAGAAGGATAGAAAGCTAACACAGACACACAGACAGATAGAAGGATAGAAAGCTAACACAGACACACAGACAGATAGAAGGATAGAAAGCTAACACAGACACACAGACAGATAGAAGGATAGAAAGCTAACACAGACACACAGACAGATAGAAGGATAGAAAGCTAACACAGGCACACAGACAGATAGAAGGATAGAAAGCTAACACAGACACACAGACAGATAGAAGGATAGAAAGCTAACACAGACACACAGACAGATAGAAGGATAGAAAGCTAACACAGACACACAGACAGATAGAAGGATAGAAAGCTAACACAGGCACACAGACAGATAGAAGGATAGAAAGCTAACACAGACACACAGACAGATAGAAGGATCAAGAGCTAACACAGGCACACAGACAGATAGAAGGATAGAAAGCTAACACAGACACACAGACAGATAGAAGGATAGAAAGCTAACACAGACACACAGACAGATAGAAGGGTAGAAAGCTTTTTGATCATTCTGAAAAAAAAAAAAAAACAATTCTTACCAAGTTCCTTATGAAGGTGCTGATAAAGATACAGAGCAGCTACAAAAATTAATTAGACAGAACAGTGTGTGGTTATTTCAGCTCCAGTACAGATTAAAATGAATCAGACAGACCAGTGTGTGGCTATTTCAGCTCCAGTACAGATTAAAATGAATCAGACAGAACAGTGTGTGGTTATTTCAGCTCCAGTGCAGATTAAAATGAATCAGACAGAACAGTGTGTGGTTATTTCAGCTCCAGTACAGATTAAAATGAATCAGACAGACCAGTGTGTGGTTATTTCAGCTCCAGTACAGATTAAAATGAATCAGACAGAACACTGTGTGGTTATTTCAGCTCCAGTACAGATTAAAATGAATCAGACAGAACAGTGTGTGGTTATTTCAGCTCCAGTACAGATTAAAATGAATCAGACAGAACAGTGTGTGGTTATTTCAGCTCCAGTACAGATTAAAATGAATCAGACAGAACAGTGTGTGGTTATTTCAGCTCCAGTACAGATTAAAATGAATCAGACAGAACAGTGTGTGGTTATTTCAGCTCCAGTACAGATTAAAATGAATCAGACAGAACAGTGTGTGGTTATTTCAGCTCCAGTACAGATTAAAATGAATCAGACAGAACAGTGTGTGGTTATTTCAGCTCCAGTACAGATTAAAATGAATCAGACAGAACAGTGTGTGGTTATTTCAGCTCCAGTACAGATTAAAATGAATCAGACAGAACAGTGTGTGGTTATTTCAGCTCCAGTACAGATTAAAATGAATCAGACAGAACAGTGTGTGGTTATTTCAGCTCCAGTACAGATTAAAATGAATCAGACAGAACAGTGTGTGGTTATTTCAGCTCCAGTACAGATTAAAATGAATCAGACAGAACAGTGTGTGGTTATTTCAGCTCCAGTACAGATTAAAATGAATCAGACAGAACAGTGTGTGGTTATTTCAGCTCCAGCACAGATTAAAATGAATCAGACAGAACAGTGTGTGGTTATTTCAGCTCCAGTACAGATTGAAATGAATCAGACAGAACAGTGTGTGGTTATTTCAGCTCCAGTATAGATTTGATTGCAGAATAAAAATCACAACCAGTTAAATGAACAGGATGTCCATGTGAAAATGAATCTTTTATCTGCGAAGTATATGAAACATACAAACTAAAATTGTTACAATTTTCAATAGATTAATTGATTTAACCAGGAGATTTAATTTATTAATTTATTTAATCAGATCTTGTTTACAAGAGGGTCCTGGAAACAATACAATAACAATTGCAATGTATAAAAACAATTATATTTATTATTATTTATAATGATTTCTAATGAGCTGGATTTCCGGTCCAGGGATGTCTTTATTTATGGGTGTGGTAGTTTAAGATACTGCTGCAGAAACCTGGAATGGGTTTTCAGCATCTCTTCATTAAGTGCTTTACTTACCCATAGGCTCAAGCTTTCTCTCCATGGCTAGAAGAAAAACAGAACAGTCCATATTATTGTAAACCTGTTTGACATGTTTAAAATGCACAGAGCTGTATGAAATGCCTCATGATAATGATAAAGTTCATACCATCCATTCTTCTCCATTGGATCACCAGCAGAGGAATGGCTCCAATACTGAGAGCTAAAGTCAAGAAGAAAGCCACCATCCATCCAGAGACTCCTGGGAAAAAATCACCTGGAAAACAACACAGCAGCTCAACACACTGGAACACCCCCCTCATAGTGAGCTTTTCACACACCCCTCCCAACACTGACCACACCCCTCATAGTGAGCATTCCACACACCCCTCCCAACACTGACCACACCCCTCATAGTGAGCATTCCACACACCCCTCCCAACACTGACCACACCCCTCATAGTGAGCATTCCACACACCCTCCCAACACTGACCACACCCCTCCCAACACTGACCACACCCCTCATAGTGAGCATTCCACACACCCTCCCAACACTGACCACACCCCTCATAGTGAGCATTCCACACACCCTCCCAACACTGACCACACCCCTCATAGTGAGCATTCCACACACCCTCCCAACACTGACCACACCCCTCATAGTGAGCATTCCACACACCCTCCCAACACTGACCACACCCCTCATAGTGAGCATTCCACACACCCTCCCAACACTGACCACACCCCTCATAGTGAGCATTCCACACACCCTCCCAACACTGACCACACCCCTCATAGTGAGCATTCCACACACCCTCCCAACACTGACCACACCCATCATAGTGAGCATTCCACACACCCCTCCCAACACTGACCACACCCATCATAGTGAGCATTCCACACACCCCTCCCAACACTGACCACACCCATCATAGTGAGCATCCCACACACCCTCCCAACACTGACCAAACCCCTTATAGTGAGCATTCCACACACCCCTCCCAACACTCACCACACCCCCTCATAGTGACCATTCCACACACCCCTCCCAACACTGACCACACCCCTCATAGTGAGCATTGATTCACATATTGACTGGTCGACTAGTTCATGTGTTTGATTCAGATATTGACTGGTCCACTAGTTCATGTGTTTGATTCAGATATTGACTGGTCCACTAGTTCATGTGTTTGATTCAGATATTGACTGGTCCACTAGTTCATGTGTTTGATTCAGATATTGACTGGTCCACTAGTTCATGTGTTTGATTCAGATATTGACTGGTCCACTAGTTCATGTGTTTGATTCAGATGTTGATGCCCCATCATGATAACTGTAATCTATGGTCAGTGTCAGTCAGGCTCAATCCACAAACATGTGATACTCACTGGATATGTGGAGTTTGGATTCCCAGTCTGGTTTGGGTGTTTTACTTCTAACCAGACAGGAGAACACGTTGGACTGCTGTTTGATTTTGATGTAGCTGCTGACACTGAGGAGCCCCTGACTGTCCCTCTGTACTGTTGTGCTAGACAGCGATGTCACATCGTTTCCATCCCTGTCTCTCCAGATCACTTCAGGTTCAGGGCTCCACCCCTCTGATCTGCACACCAGCCGGGTCTGCTCTCCTTGTGTGGAGTCCATAGAGATTGAGGGCTGGGTCCCCAGAGCTGTCAGGGAATAGAGACAGTGAGACACACACAGAAGACACTCCAGCCAGGTCTCCAGGATATGGAGGTGTTATTTCAGATGAAAACACATTGCAATTCAGCACTGACCTCTGACTATCAGTTCAGTCTTTCCTTGTCCATTCCAGACTCCATCATCGGCATAGCAGGAATAGACCCCGCTATCAGAGGGACGGAGGTTTCTCAGTTTCAGAGAGAGAATGCCTTCCTCCAGCCTAACTATAGAGAGAGCAGTGCGGCCCCGATAGTCACTGTCCTGATCATCTGTGCGATCACTTTGATCTTCATATAAATGAACTGGGATATTGAAGTTCTCTCTGTACCACCTCACTTCCATGTCCACAGCACTAAGACTGGGGGTGATGTGACAGGGCAGGATGACATCTTCACCAGGAGAGGCGATGAGGGGCTGATCAGAGCCAACAACAGAGCTGCCATCTGAAAAACAAAACACTGGCAATTAGAAACAAACAAGCATTTGCTCAAACAGTATCCTAGTAGAAGAAGAAGCAGCGCACAGCTATGAGATATGAGCTATAAGCTGTGACCATGGGACTTCTACACTAAACATCCAGCTATGAGATATGAGCTATAAGCTGTGACCCTGGGAGCTCTACACTAAACATCCAGCTATGAGATATGAGCTATAAGCTGTGACCCTGGGAGCTCTACACTAAACATCCAGCTATGAGATATGAGCTATAAGCTGTGACCCTGGGAGCTCTACACTAAACATCCAGCTATGAGATATGAGCTATAAGCTGTGACCCTGGGACTTCTACACTAAACATCCAGCTATGAGATATGAGCTATAAGCTGTGACCCTGGGAGCTCTACACTAAACATCCAGCTATGAGATATGAGTTATAAGCTGTGACCCTGGGAGCTCTACACTAAACATACTGCTATGAACGCTGGTGCATTAGACCTACTGGTCCAGAACTCAACCAAAGAACTAGTGCACTGTTAGTAAGAGGTGACTGAACAGGCATCTCAGTGGATCTGTCCTGTTGAAATATCTTCAGGGTAGCATTAGTGATGCGTCTCTTCATCAGTTTCATTTTTACAGTCCCTCTCACCTCTCTGTGTAGAAACAGCTGGTAGCAAACTCAAGACAATGAGACAGGTCCTCACCAGGAATCTCATCTTCATTTCCCTGGAAAACAACACAAGTGTTTGAGTGACAATGACTGCTTTACAGTATCCACAGTAAGGAAAGAGAAAGGGGGGTTGGTGCTACACTGGGATAGATGTTATGGTATCCTCAGTAAGAGAAAGGGGGTTGGTGCTACACTGGGATAGATGTTATGGTATCCTCAGTAAGGAAAGAGAAAGGGGTTGGTGCTACACTGGGATAGATGTTATGGTATCCTCAGTAAGAGAAAGGGGGTTGGTGCTACACTGGGATAGATGTTATGGTATCCTCAGTAAGGAAAGAGAAAGGGGGTTGGTGCTACACTGGGATAGATGTTATGGTATCCTCAGTAAGGATAGAGAAAGGGGTTGGTGCTACACTGGGATAGATGTTATGGTATCCTCAGTAAAGAGAAAGGGGTTGGTGCTACACTGGGATAGATGTTATGGTATCCTCAGTAAGAGAAAGGGGTTGGTGCTACACTGGGATAGATGTTATGGTATCCTCAGTAAGGAAAGAGAAAGGGGGTTGGTGCTACACTGGGATAGATGTTATGGTATCCTCAGTAAGGAAAAGAAAGGGGTTGGTGCTACACTGGGATAGATGTTATGGTATCCTCAGTAAGAGAAAGGGGGTTGGTGCTACACT